>JAOTQR010000069.1:25536138-25589030 GCA_025774065.1 Solanum ossicruentum | reverse complement strand
GATGCATGTGAAAGGAGCTTCCAGGAACTGAAAAATAAGCTAACTTCTGCACCTATGCTAGTACTTCCAGAAGGCACTGAGGGGTATGCGGTGTATTGTGATGCTTCAGGAGTTAGCTTAGGGTGTGTGCTGACATATCATGGTAGGGTAATTGCTTATACATCCAGACAACTATGACCACATGAGAAGAATTACACAACTCATGATCTTGAGGTAGAAACGGTTGCATTTGCTTTGAAAATATGGTTCCACTATTTGTATAGTGTTCATATTAAGATATACACTGATAATAAGAGCCTTCAATACATCTTTAAGCAAAAAGACCTAAATTTAAGACAACGGAGGTGGCTAGAGCTAATAAAGGATTATGATGTTGATATATTGTACCATTCGGGGAAGGCAAATGTGGTAGCCGATGCTTTAAGTCTTAAGGCAATCATGACAACTGGTGAATAGGCCATGGTGAGTCAAGGAGTGGCTAAGGATCTATGACAACCAGCTAGTTTGGGAGTTCATCTTCTTGAAACCCCAAAGGAAGGGATTATTGTACATAATGCAGCAGCGTCTTCATTAGCAATGGAGGTGAAAGAAAAATAGTTCGAGGATCCTGTTTTACGGCAGCTGAAGGAAAAGGTGAGTCAAGGTACAATAAAGGGATTTGATATTACATAAAAATGGAGCACTCTACTGCCAAAATAGATTATGTGTGCCTCATGTTAATGGGTTAAGAAAGTGGATAATGGAAGAAGCCCACCATTCCCGATATTCCATCCATCCAGGATCAACTAAGATGTGCCATGACTTTAAGAAAATATTTTGCTGGGGAGGCATGAAAAAGGACCTTGCAGAATTTGTGGCTCAATGTCCAAATTGCCAGCAAGTGAAAGTAGAACACCAAAAGCTAGGAGGTTATATACAGTGTATAGAGCTTGCAACATGGAAGTGGGATATGATCAAAATGGATTTTGTTAATGGTTTGCCTTGCTCATTTCAGAAGTTTGACTCCATATGGCTAATAGTTGATAGATTCACAAAGTCAGCACATTTCTTACCTGTCAGGAGTGATTATACAGCAAATGAGTATGCCAAGTTGTACCTCAAATAGATAGTCAGGCTACATGGAGTCCCAATCTCCATTATATCTGACCGAGGAGCTCAATTCACCGCAAGGTTTTAGAAGTCTTTCCAAAGGAGTTTAGGTACACAAGTGAATTTGAGTACAACTTTCCACCCTCAAACAGATGGTCAAGCAGAACGCACCATTAGATACTTAAAGATATGTTACGAGCTTGTTCATTGGATTTTAAAGGTAATTAGGTGGACCATTTGCCACTTATTAAGTTTTCCTATAATAATAGCTACCATTGAAGAATCAAGATAGCACCTTATGAAGCTTTGTACAAAAGGAAGTATAGGTCACGAATTGGATGGTTTGAAGTGGGTAAAGCTACCTTTCTTGGGCGAGATCTAGTACAACAAGCCATGGAAAAAGTTAAGGTAATACAACAACGACTAGACATAGCCCAAAGTCGTCACAAATCATATGCGGATGCTAGGAGGAGATGACTAGAATTTTCAATAAGAGATTGGGTATTTTTAAAGGTGTCCCCAATGAAAGGGGTTATGATATTTTATAAGAAAGGAAAACTGAGCCCACGTTACATAGGGCCGTATAAAATTATTAAGAAGATCGGGCAGGTTGCATATGAGCTAGAGCTACCCTAAGAGCTTTCAATGGTTCATCTTGTTTTCCATGTATCAATGCTTCAGAAGTGCATAGGTGACCCATCCTGTATCACTCCTATTAAGGATGTATAGGTTACAAAAGATCTCACTTATGAAGAGGTACCTGTTGCTTTTCTAGATCGTCAAGTTAGGAAGCTGAGGAATAAAAAAATAGCTTCAGTGAAGGTACTTTGGGGAAATCAACAAGCAGAAGAGATGATTTAGGAGGCCAAGGATGTGATGAAGTCAAAATACCCTCATTTTTTTGAAGCTAAAGAGGATGCCCAACATGCATATTTGGAACACAAATAGGTACTTGTAATTGAATACTTAGTTTGTAAAGGCTTATTTAAATAAAGGTTTATACATCATTAAACTATCTAATTGTGCTAACATTCAAGGATGAATGTTCCTAGGGGGGGAGGATGTAACACCCCACATTTTACATGTACTAATCCTATGTAAATGAATGATGATATGGTTTGGTCAAATTAGTACCAATTCTTGAAAGTGCTCGAATCTCATGTTAATGGGCGATATATGAGTCTAAATGCTTAAGAGAGTCGAGGGTATATATGTGGTTGTTAATTGAGGATATATTAGCCCTTAACTAAGTAAAAGAATTGAGGTTATTGTATGAATTAATAATCTAGTAGGTGAGTAACCTACTTTCTTAGCTTAAAAATTGATAGCTAAACAGAGACGAGGCTCGACACCAAATTGGTTCAAGTTCGATTATGAATAAATTCCATGTTAAAGGTGTAACTTTAGCCCATATTTTAGTATCATAAATGGACCTTATTTTTAGTCCAAGAAGAATTTAAAAATTTCCTAAATACACCACAAACCACTTGGCCATTTGGACCCAAAACCATTTAAGAAGAAAGCTGGAAATTTGGCAGCCAAGGTCTATCATATTTGAGACCATTTAGGCCAAAGTTTAAGGGTCAAGCTGCTGAATCAAAAAGCTATTAATGGGTGTCATTATTTGGTCAAAAAGTGGAAGACAAAGTCGGCCAAATTAATCTTTAAAAACGGATCAAGTGTATCACTAATTCATTCCACTAGGAAATAATGTTTCAGCTTTCTTAAAGTCTTTTTTCTTCTCTCTAATTCACTTCACCAAGCTGTAAACAAAATCCTCTAAGGATCTTGAAGGGTATCCAGAATCTATAAGGAAATGGTAAGCCATTATAGTTGTGTATTTGGTATGGTTTCTTCATGAAAAATAAGAAGTATATGCTATTATGTGATGCTGGTAATTCTGGACAGCATGTGTCCTAAGTATTGTTGTGAACGTTTCTTATTGTTCAAGAGGATTTTTTTCTTAATTGGTTGGAGGAATTATGAAGTAAGACTTATGTTCTAACATGATATAGGTTGTTAGTAATGTAATTAAGCTGTTGTACCACTTTTGCCGTCCACAAAGATGAGTTGTTGTACAATATCGTAATTTCACTCTTAAAACAAACTTGGGAGCTGAAAATTGTGATATATTGTTCCACGACCTTCACCTATTTTAGGACTACTTTTGGACTAGTTTAAGACTAGTCTTTTGTGTAAAAACATTGGATACAATTTTGATAAAGTTAAAACAAGTTAGGGATTGTTGACATCGAAGTATGGTGAAAGGATGTAACGTTATGCCGCTTCTTTGTATGTTGTGAAGAATTGTTATATCTTGTACTTTGTGGGATGTTTTAGGACTGTTAAGGGTTTTAAAGTAAGTTGTACATGACATGTACATAAGAATGGTTGTTAGAAAATACATTTATAATTGAAAAGGTTTAAGAAATACCTTTGCATCATTAATTGAATGCTTGTTGTCCAGGTGATCGTTTTAATGATATTGGACTATCTAGAAGTATTATGTTGCTGCTAATACTTAATATACTGTAGTTAAATATTTGATGGAAACCACAGCCACTCCAAGGTAGTAACGAGGTCATACAACGAGGTATGTAAGGTTGTTTGATTTCCTATCATTTGGCATTAAACATAGATTTCTCCTGGGTACATAAAGGTATTTACCAACTACTACACAACAATTATCTATGTCTCCATTTGTGTTATAAGTTCATATGATTCCATACATGACCACCTTCGAATCTACATCCATACTTGGATACCAAGTTACATGAACTCTTGTTGCTAAGTAATGTTGACGAGTAGTTTCATTTCATACGCATTACATTATTAATGTAACATACTTTCTCCATTTCCATATTGCCTTTTATGATTATCTACATGTCAAATGTTGTATATACAGCCCTAAATCTCTAATATTATGACCACCAAAAGAATCATCTCAAAGTTAATTGAAAGATAAATCATATTGTTTATTGATGGGTGGTAGCCCGAGGGGTGGAAGAACCACCTAGCCAGGGATGATCCTATCATGGGTGGTAGCCCGAGGGGTTAAGAAAGAACCTAGCCAGAGACAATCTCGATATCCCGAGGGGTGGAAGAATCACCTAGCCAGGGAAAAATCTTATTACAGGTGGTAGCCTAAGGGTTTAAGGAAGAACCTAGCCAAGGATGATCCCGATACAGTTATACCACTGATCAGCTGGTCACTTACAGTACATGATGGGCATAGACTATACAGTAAAGGTAAAGCAATATAAAGAACATAAAGTACTCGATCCCAAAATATAACTAAAGGTGGTCTCTTATCCTATACCAGTGAATAGTTTCATTTGGGTTGTATTTCATTTACAATATTTGTTGCCTTACATACTCAGTATTTTATCTCATACTGACGTCCCTTACGGGGGACCTGTATTTCATGCTACAAGTACAGGTGCTAGTAGATCTCCCCAGTAGAGTACAGGACATTCAACTACTATTACCAAGCTCTAGCTTGTTCCGGAGCTTTGTATGTGTTTAGTGCTTATATGTTTGTATTATGTAGTTAATACAGACGGGGCCTGTCCCGAACACTATTAGATACTTTCTCTTGACTAGAGGCTTTGTAGACTATGTAAATTAAAGTGTGGTCATGTCTCATACTTTAGACACCGTGGCCCCAACGGCCTAACCATATGCATCTCCTTTTAGCTTGTTATTACCGTTTCTCTTCTTAGAAGCCTGCCAAACATAGAAATTCCTTATAATATGTTACAAAGTGCATATATATAGGTTGGTTCTCTCAAGCCTATCGGCAACGGGTGCCATTCCGCCCTAACGGGACTTTGGGGCATGACATTGCCCATGCATGATCCATGTCTAAATTGAGAATTAAGTGCTTTAGCCTTATGCGAATGTTAATCATTTGTGCCTATTTTTTCACTCACCCTATGTGCTTGAATAATTATAATTGTAAATTGGTGAATAGTGACATAGGTACATTATCTTGTTGGAATCAATTAGAGGTGGTCGAATTTATAGGGTAATTTATGCTAAATCACTCTCGATTGGGTATATGTATTGAAGAACGTGTTGGGGTTGATGGGTGTAATGTTTAAATCATGTGGGTGCATGTGTTCTTGCTTCGATGCTGATAATTATTTTGAAAGGTCCTTTAAGGTCCATGTGAGGGACTTAGAAACTCAGATGACTGAGCTTTCTTGTTCACTAGTTGCTTTTACAGCCAGTAGAGCAATCTACAAGTTGTAATTGGCCCTCGTGCAAAAGTCCAAAAGCTTGATGTTTCTGAGTAGCCATCAGACGAGACATTCTACGAGTCGTTGATCATTTTATGGCTCATAGATAGGTCTCATAGATCCCTGCATGAATCTAATTACTCACTATAATTCTCTATGACCCCAGTCTATGACTCACAAACTACTATTCGAGTCGTATCTATAGTTGTAATTGCCCCTCGTGCAAAAGTGTAGAAACTTGATTTTTCTGAGTAGCCATTAGATGAGACCTTCTATGAGTCATGGATCACTTTATGGCTTATAGATAGGTCTCATAGATCCCTGCATGAATTTAATTACTCATTATAATTCTCTATGACCCTAGTCTATGACTCACAAACCACTGTTCGAGTCGTACCTGTTCTCATAGACTTTTGCAATAACAAAATTTGTTTGAACCACTAGTCTACGAAAGTTCTTTACGACCCGTAGTATTCCATACGACTCATAAAGGGGCCTTAGTATAACCCCTTTGCAATTGAACCCAGATGAATTCTTGCATTGTAATTTTTAATTTGTGGGCTAACCATGGTGTGTGTATGTTGATGTTACAGATACTATAGCCCTAAAAGCCAAATGCCCATAAATTAAGGCTATGACAAAGATGTATAGGGATGAGCCTTCAGATGATGATCAAACAACTTAACTGGGTGGTTTACTAGAGATCCTCGATGTCTAACTAGACCTACAGGCGACTATACCACAGACCAAGGCTGCTACGAAAGCGGCGCATACTCAAGCTCATGTAGCACCTGCTCCCCAGTCTTAGGAAGGAGACAACGATAGGAGCAGGCTACCACACATGACTCCATCCAGAGAGGAGTGCAGCTCTGAAGGGGACTTAGAGGATAGAGGAGATGCAATGTCCTCTATCTCACCATCATCATCATTTCCACCGGATGCCCTCACAAACTGATGGTACGTCAAGGGCATGGAGGAGATTTAGAGAGAGAGGATACAACTGAAAGAGCAGGGCAAGCCAACCCACTCCATCTACGAGGAGCGTCAAGTTATATCAAAAGGACTTAGTCGTGTCCCCTGACTCTAGGGCGCGATGATTCAGTATTGGCTTGACTGGCTCACACACACACCTAGATGATACTCCCCGACCATGGTGAGGGAGTTTTATGCCTCTTACTAAGCCATAGTCCATCTTTCTCATCCAAAGGGAAAGCAAGCCCTTTCTCAGCCCAGAATGACAGACACATGAGTGAGGGCCCGACAAGTAGATTTATCAGAGGAAACCATCTACCAGGTATTATTCGGGCCTGAGTTTCATGCTCCCTAATCTGCTAGAGAATTTCCTTATAGGGTGGGGCAGACTAGGAACCCACTATTGATAAAGGATCCTGAGTGATGAGTCATGTTGATGAGATGGGTGGTTGGGTTTATTGTAGAGTATGGTCTGGAACCTGCTCAGGTCACTACTCACTCGGAGCTTATCGTCAAGGCTTCACTCAGCTTCCCTGCCAAATTATTATATGCTACTGTGCGTTCACTCATTTGACCAACACTTGATGATAATATTTTGATTCCATAACATGTAGTTTTTGTTGCTAGCATATTAGCTGACTATGCTATTGATTGGGCCCACCTCATCTCTGAGTAGATGCATGAGGCTACACTGAAGAGGTCTACCTTCATCCCATTTCTGTGCATGATCTATAGGCGATTTTTAGAGTCTAGGGTGGAGATTTTACACTAGTTAGACCGACTGATTGAGGCCCAACATACATTGGAGCCCAGTGTGATCAAGGTTGAGAGAACCTTGTGGCACTCCGGCGAGCACAACCTCCACCTATGCTAGAGATGTTTGCCCCAATGTCACCACCTAAGGGTTTTGAGACTGCCACCACTACAACTACTATTGTTACTAAGGAGAGACCCCCGCAGCCTGAGGTAGTAAAGAAGAGGGGGCCCACTATAAGTGTTCCTGCACCATAGACCTCTACTTCACAGGCTACTAACGTGGGCATGATCTATGTGTCCGCCACATCTATCCAAGTCCTTGGCACAGAGATTATGATATACTGAGTCCTATTTGACTCAGCTTATTCATCAGATTATGCCATGGGTCTGCTAGGCCTTTACAGACTCGGAGGGTTGGAGTTAGGCATTCACGATCACTGCTATTCAAGACTGTATTTCTATTGTAGATACCAACATCAAATCCTTCAAGGAGAGAGTAAAGAAGAGATTAGCTGAGGCCCGACCTTCAGACTTATCAATCATACAAAAGGAGATCCAAAAGCTCTGCATTGACATGACATCAGCACTAGTGACATCAGTCATACTACTAGAGATGATATCTTCGGTGCTAATGTTTGATTTATTTGATCCTGAGGAGCCTACCCAATCTTCCCTCGAGAAGAGACCTTGCACGGATGAGGAACCAAAGAGACATGTATGTGTGAGGCTCACAGAGGAGGATAGATCAAGCTTGCCTTGAGGGAGTTGAGGCATGATGAAGAGATGAGACGAGCTTGAAAGATGAAGCTTGTGGGGGCTGATGGCCCCTCCGAAAAGAGTACCACTATTGAGAAAACCACCCCGCAGGAGGAGGCTGGCCAGACTCAACCATAGAGTGGCACTTAGTCACCCAGGTGCACTTTTTTACCCTTTTATGTGTTTATTTTGCTTGATTTTGTGCATTGGGAATAATGCACATCTTTTTCGATGGGTTGTGGGTGGTTATAAGCCTCACTAAAGCCTGAGTAGTATGGGTCCATAACTACTCCAATTTTTCATCGCAATGTTTTCTCGCCTGTGTTTTGTTTCCTTGGGGATATTTAATTTTTGTTGAACCGGCACGTTAGGATGTTTCGAGAATATTTGTAGCATATTGTACCAATACTTGTGGCATATAACATGTTTTTATGTTTTGTTTGAAAATTGATACCTACTAAAAAGTTTGATTAGTAGTTAGATAGCAACCATATATGTTTAGGTGTTTGACAATATCTGTTCTCATAGGTTAGGGAAATTGAGGTAAAAAGCACAATCTTTCAGTCTTTTGCTGATAATGTACGTTGTGCCATGATAGTGTGACTTTCTTTTGCTAGATTCACGTGTTTTGTGATAATTCCAAACTTGCCCTATTACTCTAAGTTATATTATAGATTATTGAGATTCAGAAAGGATCTTAGGTCATTGTTCTTAAATAGTCCAGTTTAGCCAAAAAATAACTAACCAAATTGATGATACATCCTTATTTCCAACTGTTTGGGCCTAAGATGTACCAATTGTTTGAAAACACTTAATTAACTAAGCCTTGTCTAGTGAAAATTCCTAAAAGAAGCCCTGGTCTTTCCTTGAACATTGTGTAGCTTGACTGAAACAAAAAGTCTAAGTTGAGGGTGGCTACCAAAAGTGGCCTTAGTTCGGAGGATAGATATTGTACACCTCAACACAGGTTAAAAACCTAAGTTGAGGATGGCTGGTGTAAGGGTAAAACACAAAAGTGAGGGGGTTGAATTAGGAATATGTAGAAAAAGAAGAAAAATCGTGTACTGGGTGTAAGACAAAGAAAAAATGCCTTAATTATGAGCTAAAAAGGAAAATGAAGTAAGAAAACAAGGAAAAAAAACTGAATATGAGAACAAAACACCAATAGAAGCTCAAAATAGGAAAAAAGGAGAATAAGGACAAGATAACAAGAATTGGTGGGGCAAAAGTATAGAAAAACGCAATTTCAAGGAGGATCTTCTATCCCTATTTTTCCAAAATACCATGCCAAAGTCCTTTGAGCCTGCGTTACAAGCATAGAAAGTCCTAAAGTGATCCTAGTCTAGTTAATTGAAGGTCTGAGTCATGGCTATAGGGGAAAGCCTATGGTATTAGTCACTGTGCTTGAATATCTTTTGTGAAAGTTAGTGCTTTTGCAAAGTCCAAAGGTTAAATATGAAATCATCATTCAGTGTCAAGAATGGGACTTCTTTTTTTGAGGGCACTTGTATTGCGTTGTTGGAATTTGACTTGTTCAGCGATTGTGGACTGCTAATAGCCTCTTTCTTGTCATAGTTATGTTGTCATATGCACCAGTTTGCCTTTGTTTGCTAAATAGCTATCTAGTCCCATTTTGAAAAGTTGTTGTGGGTATCTGAGTCTGAGAGGTATATGATATATGTCATTGAGTTGAGGTCTCTATGTTACTGTATTGTCTATATAGATTAAATCTGTCGCTTGAGAACAAGTAATAATTTTAAGTTGAGGGCATTGATATGCTGCAAAAATACATCACTTTTGATGCTTAAAACATAGGATTTTGTGTGTTCTTAATGCGATATTTGTGGGTTTTATGTGTTTTTATGTTTAGATTTGCGGGATTATAGGTTGGCCATGATTTCGAAAAAAATTGTAGAAGTTGCTAGTGTTTGATGTTATATGAGAATCTACAGGTCATAGAACATTTTATGACTTGTAGATAGGTTTTGTGAGGATTTTCAATGAGGGGCTATTTGCTGATGTTGAAGTCTACGAATATGGAGACGATTCGTGGAGTAGATTACCAGTCGTAGAATACCTTCCATACCCTAAGGATCAAAGAAGCAGACTTGCAGGAAAGTTATTAGACAAAAACCCTTTTATGGGTCGTCAACTACTTTACTACTCATAAAGGGCTGTCATAGAAGTGAAGTCTAAAATTCAAGTATCTAATTACGAGATCCCAATTAGAAGTCGTAGAAGACAATACAGGTCATAAAGTGCTTTCGTGGAGTTTGCCAACTACTTTTCCTAGTTGATTTAGTATTTGTTATTAATTATTATAAATAGGTCTTTTAGGTTATTTTTCAGGAGTTCTAGTCAATTCACGTCAGTTTTGAGTATTTTAGGTTAAGTTCTCAGAGAATTCAATATTATTAGAGAGAAAATTGTAAAAGAGTCTTTGAGAACACTTGTGGTGTAATTTGAACTTCATGCTTATGATTTTCATTGACTCTTGATTTGCTTGTTCTTAATTCAATTGTGTAAGTGTTTAATTATATCTTCTCAATTCATTATCTCTTCATCTACACATAGCATGAGTAGCTAAATCTACAAGAAGGGTTGTGGAAACCATGAAGAACTAAAAAGTAAAATCGGATAATTCACAATTCTTGGAAGGTGTATATGCATGTATTAATTAATTCTCTTTGTTTTGCATGTTGTCTAGTGGTGGCCAAAATTAGAACTCGCCTAGTGTTATTGACTAGATCATGTTAGTAATTAATAGTAAAAGAGATTAATTAATAGGACTCAATTAATATGTTCTAGTATAATCGACCAAATTAGGCCAAGGAGAGGTTGTACTGGGACTAATAGGTAATGGTTAGTAATACACACTATGGGGATGGTCAAGACACATTGTGAAATTCACCTCTCACCTTTGACCGAAGGGCTTGGTGAACTTAAATTACCATCCTATATGTTATACACTAGACAAGAATTAGGTTATTCGGTGATATTGAGTTGGGGAAGCATGGGGAACACAATACCCTAGTTGCTCTCTATTATTAAATTTTCTCTCTTGATAGTTAGTTTAGCTTATTTTCTCATTGATTATTACAAACCCACCTTTTTGGGGAATTGAATTGGTGAATTATTTGGATTACACATTGGTGAATTTTCATGAGTCTTCGTATTCCATATGGGATCGACCCTAACCTTGGTTAAGTTCATTATCTTTACATCGACCGCTTTATCCTCTAAAAAGGAGGTGTAACATGGGGTACCTCAAACTTGCTATAGGGGAAGCTCTTCCCCGAGGACATACTAGATCAGTTTCTCCAAAACCTGAGTATGAGCCAGAAAGACCTACAAACTATGTCTCACTATCTCCAACCCCTAATGGTACGCCCTTAATTGAAGAGTTGCTTTTATGGGTATTGGCTAGATTGGAGAGGGCTCCTCCGGCTCTAGATACTATGTTGTACTAGCTCCTACAACACTAGACAACCCTTCCATAGCTCTGGCTGAGCCTACTATGATTCATGTAGGTCCTCCTTTAGTCCTAGTGAATCCTCCTATGACTTCTATGATTCCGCCTCTAACATCGTGGTCGAGTTCTGGTTCACAACTTCAGGGATTGACCATTTCTCTATTGATTGCACCACATAGATTTCTTGGTGCCTCTATCATTTTCTAGTGCTGCTATGTTGAAAGCTAAGTATAAGAGTTCCGAGTGGTTTGTAAAATTGGCTCTCCCGAGATTTGATAGAGCTTATGATTTCTTATTAGATTGTTAGCATCGGCTATGGAATTTGGCCATCCTTGAGTTGCATGGAGTTGCTTATACCTCTTACCAGTTCACCAAGCCTAGCTAAGGAGTGGTGGAGGTCCGTTCTGGCTCATTGACCTGTTGGATCTCCAGTCATGGAATGGGGGCAGTTTATAGAGGTATTCTTAGATAGATTTGTACCATATAGTCTTCGGGACAGTCATCGAGATGAGTTCAATAGACTTTAGCAGGGTTTTATGTTAGTTTTAAACTATAAGACCAGAGTCTATACATTGTCTAGATATGCCTTTTCTAACATCCCTACAGAGTTATAGATAATTTGGCACTTTGTCAAAGGGTTAAGAGAGTATCTTCAAAAGGCTATAGCTTCCTTGGTTTGGGATAGAGGTATATTTGAGAGTGTAGTGAATCACACTTGTATGATAGAGTGCATCAGGCATGATAAATAGGGTGGCGGGAAGAGATTCTATCAGCATAGCTAGTTTAGTTGACCCTCGCCATGAGATAGGGAGTTCTAGAGACAGGGCCATTAGGCACGAGTAGTTAATGCAACTATCCTCATAGTTAATAGTGCTAACAGATTCAAGTTTACTCAGGTAAGCCATGATAGTTCCTCTAGTGTAGCAAGACGTAGTGGCTTTTCAGGACCTCTATCTTAGAGCCAAGAGGCTATGGATTTCTATAATTATGATTAAGTAGGGCATTCGTCCATACATTGTCTGCATCATGCATTTTCTTCCCACGCTTTGGGATCTTAGCTAGCTCGTCTAGCCCCAGTACTAGCACCTAAGGATACATCCCAGGCCATGAGGGGCGGCACATGAGGGTATGATATTGTGAGAGGTGGAGCCCGTAGAGGCTCACAAGCTAGTGGTGGTTGTAGATTCTACTATGCTGTCCTAGATAGAGCTAAGGCAGAGGCTTTTGATGCGGTTATCAAAGGTATGGCTCTAGTGTGCCATCATTTAGCTTAAGTTTTATTTTATCTAAGATATACATATTCCTATGTGTCAACCTATTTTGCATCTAGTATTGATGTTATGTGTAAGCTACTTATTGAGCCTATTTGTGTTTCCACTTTGGTAGGTGAATCATTAGTAGTGAATCAAGTATATTGAGGCTGTGTTGTGACTTTTATGGGGAGAGATACTGTTGCTGACTTGATACTATTGGACATGGTTGAATTTGATGTGATATTAGGCATGGATTGGTTTTTGCCTCATCATGCTATTCTTGACTTCCATGTGAAGACTATGATCTAATGTTTCCCCAACTTGCCTCAGTTGGTATGGATTGGAGCATGTAGCTCCTATCCTAAGTGTGTTATTTCTTATATGCATGCTTGCCAGTTAATGGAGAAGGGACGCTTAACATATTTGGCTCTTGTTCAATCTTTTTCCCAGGAGTTACCATCATTGGAGACCACCAGGATTGCTAGAGAGTTTATTGATGCATTCCCGTTTGAGTAGCTTGGATTAAGATAGTAGTTACTCACTCAACTAGTTTATCCGGATCCGCAACTCCAAAGTCATATCAACTAGGCAATGGCACTCACAACCTAGGCATCCCACAATCTTAATCCAACGCACACAACCAAAACTACCACCTATCTTATATGCAACAAATACCCCAATATCATATGGAAAGAGCTATTAGAAATTATCATAGTACATCATAATGTATAGATCACAAATCACCATAGAGTCACCAAGGCTAATTATACCATAACCTCGTCAGCCCCAAGTTCCAAGAGTAAACATAGGTAATGATGATCATAACATAGGTATTCCATACAATCTAGCCCCGTAGGGTCATGTCTATACCAGAATCAAGACTCAACTGATACATAATCTACAAAGAGCCTTACAACCAACATATCTCAGCTCCATTAGGCTACCTACATTCATCAGATATGAGTCAATTCAGAACACATGCCTGTTCCATGGCATTAGCGATATTCAACCCTTACTAGGCCCTTTATTCATGTAAGCCAACTGATAGAGCAGTATCGGTCTACCTAAGCTAAGGCCAAAGAGACTAGAAAATCGAAAGGGTTTCATCTACCTAGAACCATATTGCAGCCTAGTTGCTATAAAGGACATAACCTAAGGAAACCATATGCTGGCCGACTAACAATGTGACCTTTTCTAAACAGGGTGCTAGTCCATGGGACAAACCCACAGAGTTGTTTCAGCACAAATAGCTAAGGAGGTCCATAGGATATAACCTACACCTCACTAACAGGGTCACACTCCTGTCCCTAACCTGCCAGTGGCTCAATACCAATGTATCCTGTATCAAGGGTCACAAGGCACCTTTAGGAGTGCAACTATAACCGTTCCCAGAACATAATATGTTTCTTCAGTCACTAGAAAATAGCATAAACACATAACTAATAACAATGGTATATAGGATCATATAAGTCACAGGAAAACACAACATCATGATTAATTAGGCGAATATACCACATCTAGGTAGCCATGAATACTCAAAGCAGACATAGATAGGAATCCCCATATACAATCAAGCGCCTAGCTTAGTGCACATACTTATTACATGTCCTTAGCCCAAATAAACCCTTTCAGTCCCTCTCATAGTCAAATTGGGTCAGAACTAAGAAAAGAAGCTACATCTAACACATTTCTCAATATAACAACTGTAGTCCCATATCATCATACATAACACATACGGATACACAACAAACTATATACAACATATATTCCATAGCTCTACCCATACACAGTACATTTCTACACATTCCAACTCAATTATGCATGTATTTCAATCTGTATGTCTCGAATAAATCCAACCAAGCTTTTTCCCTACTAGTTACATTCCGATGTTACTCAGCTATTAAAATAAAATTCACAGGGTCAATGCGGTCAAATTGGCTTTAACATCATTAAAAATAGGTAAATTTACATCAATTGGGCCTAAAATGGAGAAAATGGGGCCTAAGCTCGAAATCCTAAAAAAGGGACCAGAAGTCACCCTGAGTCTACAACAAAATATTTGGCCCAAAATGGACCCCAGAAGACCAAAAAAAGGCCCAAAATGAAAATAAAAACTTTACTTGGAGAACATTCTTTTTAAAACATTTTCTGTCCAAATTTATGAAAATCTGACAATTTCAATTAATACCTTTACCCAAACTAAGGCCTAGACCTGACATGATGAATGAGAAATCCAAAGGGGCCCCAAACAAGTCTCTTAGCATATCATACACACATCCTTGATCGTGGAAGCAAGATAAACAACAAGAAAAAAATATAACAAGGGAAATTGGGGCTAAGGGAGAGTTTAATACTTAAATAACATAGATGAGTTAAAACTCAAGCATAATATACAAGACAACCGACTGGGATCACCCTCATAGTAATGACCATAAGTATTCCGAAATATACAAGATATAGTCTAAGCATAAGCATGAAAGAAGATAGATATTGTCCCTGAACATGAGGAATCACCCAAGATAACTAGAACAATCCCTCAAGACATGTGAAGGAGAATTTATGGGAGCTTTGGTTCATACATGGTAATATCATGTAGGCATAGAGTATGCATTAGTATGTTTAAGTGTACTAAGTATATAGGAGGCAATGCAACAAGAGATAGGCAATGTTGGCAAAATGTAATATCATAAGCAATGGATAGCATAATAACAATATGTCATATATGAATGATATTTGAAGTAAAACATGGTTATATAGAATATATTACATATGAAAAAAGAGACCATCTCTATTGACCAAGAACAGTTAGTACTTGGAATCCAAGGTAGACCACCCCTTCCAAGTGATTGAGGTACCAAAGCCATAATTAGTCGATGGACATGACCAACCTCAATTGGAAATGATTGAGGTACCAATCCCTCAATTGGTTGATTGCCTTCTACCCCTATCCGAGGCTATTAAGGAAGTAACCGCTCAATTGGTTGACGGACATGACCACCCTCCACTAGGAATGATCGAGGTACCAACCTCTCAATTTTTTGATGGACAAGACAACCCTTCATCGGAAGTGGTTGAGGTACCAACCTTCCAATTTGTTGATGGCTTACCACCCCCATTCGAGGCGATTGAGGCATTACCCCTCAATTGGCTATGGTTGACCACAACACAATAGATACTCCTCATGAAATCAACACATATATACCATCCTTTCATCATCATAAAGTCACTTAACTCATGTACCATGCGTTAGGTCTTCAACAACTCAAGAAACATAATCACTGTATTTTATCAAACACTTGCGGGTGTGTAATACTAGTGTAAACCATGCAACTCAAGAGTGAAATCATGTAATAAAACTTAATATAAAACCATCTGCCAACAATTCGTAATATCTTCATGTAATATACATCACAAACCTTCATGAAATCGCAAAATAGGTCTAAGATTCATAGCTCAAAACATGCTTAACAGTCACACTTTTACAAAACCCCAACATAGTTCATAGTCAAATTCATAATGGAAAACCCGTAAGTAAAATCAACTTAGAAACTAGTAATTTAGGTTAAAAGGAAGTTTGGGCACTGATGATATTCACGCTCCAATAAGAAACTGGTCACTATCAGTAATTAACCTTACCGAGGTTACGGTCGAATCCACAAGGAATACAGGGCTTGGCTACAACACTTCTCTACTAAGCATTTCTAGTATTTATGACTACAATCTCTAAATGGGGTGGGGTGGGTGGGTTTGTGATTAAAAAAAAACTAAAACAAATACTAACTATAATGCAAGGAAACCCTCAATTTTGGGAACAACTTGTGTATTATGTTTCACATTGTTCATTGACTTGATTACCCTAGAGAAATAACTATAATTGGTGATTCACATGCAAGATGGTAACTTAGGTTGTTCCAATCCTCTTGTGAAGGTAAAAGTCGAATTTCACCATGGTGCTTGGTCGATTACCATGGCATGCCAACTAACCGTTACCAATAGTTTGAATCAACCTCCCCTTGGTCAGGTTTGATTGATTAGATGAGAACATATCAATCAAATTCTGTCATCTACTTCCTTTTTCCTATTTTTCACTATCTTGGTCGAGATCGTGATAGTAGGCAGGGTTTGGTGTTGGCCACCACCAAACAACAATAAAAATGAAGCGAAATAGATAATACATGCAAAATACCATTCATAGAAATGCAAGAAAACTAGGTTATTTCAAGTCAACTACCCATGGTTACCACAACCCCAATTGTGGGTGTTTAGCTACTCATGGCTAAAGAAAAACACACAAAAATGCATATAATAGACATAGTTGAGAGTTTCACCAATAACAATGAAGGAGATAGGCACCACAAGTTGCAAACCCACAAGCTTGATTGATCAACAATGAGTACAACGCAAGATTTGCAATCCCCAAAAATAGATTTTCAAAGAGAGAACAATAATTTACTCTAAAAACCTAAGAAAAGCTTCGAAATGTAATGGTGAAATGTCTACCAGTCGAACCCCCCAAAAAAACCTAACTTAAACTATATATAGTATTTTCAAAATAATCCTTGAATTTACATAGAAAAGATAGCTAGCAGCTGATAAGTTTCGTTGTTACAACTCGTATGACCTACGAGTTGTAGTTTAGGTCTTGTATTAAGTTCTTGGCACCTTTGACTGAACTGGTACTACTCATAAGTACGAGTCGTTGTTTGGGCTACGACTAGTATGTTTGTTTCGTAGTCTTGTTCTTCACTTTTTGGTCTAACATTTTGGCTCTCTGATTCGTGCTACAAGTCTACCGATACGATTCATAGTGTGTGTTACGACTCGTAAGCTAGGCTCATAGGGTTGACCTTCACTTGGAAGATTTTTGATTTTTGGTCTTTGATTCTTGCTACGACACAATGTACGACTCGTAAGTGGGCTTGTATTGCCTATGTTTCAGCAAAATCTGCAACTTTTCGTCAAAATCATGCCAACCTAACTTTTCTGTAAGATTAACACAAAAATGCATCAAAACACTCAAAAGATCCTTTAAGAACTCACAAAATCCCTTGTTTTAGGCACCAAATGTGTTGCACTTTAACAGCAGATCAACACCCTCAACTTAGAATTGTTGCTTTTCCTCAAGCGATGACTCAATATGCATAGACAAAGATAAATACATAGCCACTATACTAATGGCATGTATGTAAACTCCTCTGATTCAGGTAGCCAACCACTATTTTCAAAACTAGGTTGCAAAGTTATTAAGCAAACTAGAGCATAATGAGATACCTGGTAATCAAACTATGACAAGCTGAGCAACATCACCCATCCACAATCATTGGTATAGCTATATGCTACTCAAGTAGTGCAAATGTCCTCACTAGAGAAGAAGTCCCTCACACTCACTCAAAAGAATTTAGACTTCGAGGACTGAGGAAACATGCTCACTCTCACAATTGAAATTTAAGCATACTGACTAACACCATATGCTTGCCTCTATACTTATCTTCTAGCTTAGTGATAACATGGAGTTGGATCACTGTAGGACTTATAGGCTTATAACATAGGTTCAGGGTGCTTTGGTATGGTGTTTTTGGCAAATAGTGACTAAAACCATCCTTGAACCATGTTTACCCACACTTTTTGCCTTCATAATCAAACCTTTTTAAATCAATCCACCCTTATTCTCCTATTCTGAACTTTTCTCAAGTGCTTTCTTTCTCTTTTTAAGTTGTGCCTTGATTTCAAATTCATTTTTTTTAATCTTTTTTCTCAATTTAAGGCACTTTTCTTCTTTTTCTTCACTCAGTACATGCTTTTTTATTTCTTTCTTGATTTCCCAACTAACGACCTTATTATAATTACTTTAACATAATAAGGGCCACCCTTAACTTAGACTTTTAGCCACATATGAAGTTCACAATACCTATGCCTCAAACCAGGGCCACTAACTGCAGCTACCCTCAACTTAGGCCTTTGGCCTCAATTATGGTTCACATGTTCAAGGATAGAGCAGGGCCAATATCAAGGTGCTTCATCAAATAAGGTTAAGTAAGCAGAGTGTAAAGAAAGAATGGGTGCATGAGAAGCTCAAAAATTTGGGACAAGGGATTCACTCACTTATTTGTGGGTTATTTAGGTTAAAAGTGGTTTCACTCAAAGAACAAGGGCCTAAGATCATTTCCATCTCTACCACATCACCTAAACTAATCTTAGAGTAATAAGGTAAGTTCCGAGTCTATACAGGATGCATGACTGCAGCAAAATACACTCACAACACACATAGCATTTGTATTCACAATCAAGTATAGGCCAACAGGTCATGCTTTCAGTCTCAGGTTACCTTAACAATATCAGAACAAACATTGTCATATACTCAAAAATGCATGAATGCATCAATAATCACTACCTCAAAAATTTTGAGGGCACCCAATTTTTCATCAAAAGTTTACAGAAAATCTAAGAACTATATATATTCCAAAAGATAACATTACTATGCATTTACACATTATCTATACTTCCTAAAGTATGTCGGTTCAACAGAAAATAAAACATCCACAAGGAAAAAGAAACATGGCAAGAAAACCTTGGAATAAAATAGAAGAAATTATGGACTTAAGGCTACTTAGACTTTACCTTAATCCATAAGTTCCAGAACCCCACCAAAACATGATACTTTGTCCTCAAAATAGAAACACAAAGAAAAGGTGAAAGGGGCGTACCTTGGGTTGCCTCCTCGGAAGCGCTTGATTTATTGTTGCGGCACTAAAAGAAGCTTTTGCGTTCATGCCTCTTCAAGGTCCCAATCTTCCACTATTTTGATCTCTTCCATGTCACCCGTATATCTTTTTACCCTTTCTCTATTGACTTTGAAAGTTTTGCCATCCCTACTCTCTAACTCGATAGAGCCATGACTAAAAACACACACAACTCTGAAAGGCCCTATCCACATAGATTAAGGTTTCTAGGAAACCAGCTCGACCTGGAGTTGTAAAGCAATACCATGTCTCTTGGAGAAACCAGGCGATCTTCAATTCTTCGATCATGCTGAACCTTCATTCGTTGTTTGTACAAAGCGGAGCTCTCACATGCTTGCAGTCTAAACTCATCAAGCTCAATCACTTGCATCAACCTAGAGGTTATATCTTCTTGCTAATCTAGATTCATATTCTTCAACACCCACAATGCTTTGTGTTCAAGTTCAATCGATAAGTGACAGGCCTTTCCAATCACCAGTTGATACAGAGATATTTTGATGGGAGTTTTGAAGGCAGTCCGGTATGCCCATAAAGCATCATCCAACTTCATTGACCATTCAGTATAATTCCCATTCACCATTTTGGATAAGATTTGCTTTATTTCCCTATTTGATACTTCCACTTGCCCACTAGCTTGGGGATGAGACGGGGTTACCACACGGTGCTTCATGCCATATCTTCCAAGAAGAGCTTTGAATAGTCGATTGCAAAAATGAGAATCTCCATCACTGATAATTGTCTGAGGCATACCGAACCTGGAAAAAAAAACTTTTCTGGAGAAATCTCTGAACACTCTTACCCTCATTGTTCGGTAGAGCTATGGCTTCAATCCACTTAGAGAGATAATCAACTACAACTAGAACATACTTGTTACTGTGAGAGCTAACAAAGGGTCCCATAAAATCAATGCCCCAAGAATCGAATAGTTCTTTGACCAAAATAAGATTTAGAGGAAGTTCATGCCTTCGTGAAACTCTTCCCTCTCTTTGACATCTATCACACAAATTTACATAATCATGGGCATCTTGATGTGTAGATGGCCAATAGTAGCCATACTGCAACACCTTGTAAGAAGTTCGAGCTCTACTATGATGACCACGCACCAATGAAGAGTGATATACTTCAAGAATGCTCATCATCTTTACTTCTGGAACACATCTATGGATGATCCCATCAATGCAAATGTGAAATAAATATGGCTCACCCCAAAAGAACTTCTTTACATCATGCATAAACTTGCGACATTGATGGGTGTTCAACTCAGAGGGTACTATATCACTCACCAAATAGTTAGCATAATCTATAAATGAAGGTATAAGATCATATGATGTTGCAAGAACTCTTTCATCGAGGAATGAGTCATTTATGTCCAGGCCATCATCAAATTTCACCATAGCCTAATCTTGCAATTTAGAAAGGTGATCGGCAATCTGGTTTCCCAACCCTTTTCTATCACTTACGTCAAAATTAAATTCCTGCAAGAGAAGTGTCCATCTAATCAATCTAGGCTTTGCATCCTTCTTTTCCATCACATAATTCAGCGCCACAAAGTCTGTGTGCATAATCACTTTAGCTCCCAACAAGTATGAATGAAATTTTTTAAATGGAAACACCAATGCAAGCAATTCCTATTAGGTCATAGTGTAATTCTTCTGAGACACATTCAGTGCCTTGCTGGCATAATAGATCAAATGTAGGACTCTCTTTATGTGTTGTCCCAACAACACACCGAGTGTAACCCCACTTGCATCAAATATTAGCTTAAACGGTTGTGATCAATCTAGATCTACAATAACAGATGTTGTGGTTAGCATTCTTTTTAATTCTTTGAAGGCGTGCATGTATGCATCATCAAATATAAACTTCGCATTTTTTTCTAGCAACTTACACAAGGGTTGTTAGATCTTGGAGAAATCCTTTATGAAATGGTGGTAGAATCTAGCATGGCATAGAAAACTTCTGATACCTTTTACTAAAATTGGTGGCAGTGATTTTTCTATCACCTCGATTTTTGCTTTATCCACCTCAATTCCTTTTCATGAAATTCTGTGACTAAGTACGATGTCGTCTTTGACCAAAAAATATATTTCTCCTAGTTTAGCACCAAGTGACTCTCGACACATCTCTACAACACATAACGCAAATATAAAAGGCATTTTTCAAAAGACTGGCCAATGACATTGAAGTCATCCATGAACACCTCAATAGTATTTTCAACCATTTCTGAAAAGATAGACATCAAGCATCTCTGAAATGTGGCTGGAGCGTTGCAAAGACCAAAGGGTATTCTCTTAAATGTAAAGGTACCATAGGGGCATGTGAACGTTGTCTTCTCTTGATCCTCGGGGTCAATAACAATTTGATTGTATCTGGAATACCTATCAAGGAAACAATACCATCCCTTTTCTGCCAGTCTATCGAGCATCTGATCCATGAAGGGCATAGGAAATTGATCCTTCTAGGTGGGAAGCATTTAATTTTCTATAATCCATGCTCACTCTCCATCCAGTGACTGTCTCATGGGGATCAACTTGTTCTTTGCATTAGAAACCACTGTGATGCCTCCTCTCTTTGGAACACACTGCACTGGACTCACCCACTCATTGTCAGCAATCAGGTAGATTACTCCAACGTCTAACCATTTGATGACTTCTTTCCTTATAACCTCTTGCATTGGGGGGTTCAACTGCCTTTGATGCTCAATACTCGGTTTGTAATCTTTGACAAGCTGAATCTTATGAGTGTATATCCCCGGGGGTATGCTAATGATGTCTGCAATTGTCCACTCAATAGCTCTCTTGTACTATTTGAGAACCGAGACTATGGCTTCTATTTGAGCTTTACTTAAATCTGCTACAATGATGAAAGGTAATGTACTACTCTCTCCCAAGTATGCATATTTCAGATGCGATGGTAATGCCTTTAACTCTAACTTTGGTGGAACTTCTATAGAGGGCTTTGTAGGTGGCATCTCCCTGTTGCATAAGTCCTAATCAAACCTTGTTTGTCGCCTAGGCCCAAATGACACCCTAAGAGTATTTACTATTTTCTCATAATCAGGAATGTGGTCACCATCAAAGTTCATCAACACGGATGCCAAAGGGTCAACCCCAAGCCTTTCTATCAAGATTTTGGCTTGATCATCCTCATCTATTGAACTCATTGAGATGACTTGGAACTCAGAACTCTTCCCATCCTACTGACCCACTTGAAACACCACTGCTTCTTCACCAAACCTAAAAGTAAGTAGACTTTTCTCCATATTTACTAATGCTCGACCTGTGGCTAAGAAAGGTCTTCCCAAAATGATTGGAACTACAAAATCAACCTCATAATAAAGTATTAAAAAATCTGCTGGAAATATAAATTTGTCTACCTTTACTAACACATCATATAAGATCCTATAGGCTTATTGACTATTATATTTGCCATTAACAACCACATCTTTGTAATGACAAGGCTCCCCAAACCGAGCTTTCTAACTATAGAAAGTGGCATTAAATTAATGCTATCCCCCAAATCACACAGTGCTTTAGCAAATGCTAGTTTTCCTACGGTGCATGATATGGTGAATGCACCCTATTCTTCGTGCTTTTGCACTAATGACTTTGTAGTGATGGCACTATAACATTTAACAATTTTGGAGAGGTCTTGGCTCCATTTTAGCTTCTTTTTGACTAGGTCTTTATCCATTTGGCATATCCCTACATCCTCTCACGGGACTCTACTAAAAGAAGGCCCACTAGCAACTTTTTTATCATGCAAAAATTGTTCATACTTACCTTCCTCCTTTCTTTTTCCAAACCTTTTAGGGAAAGGAGGAGGAGGCCTCGAAAAGGTTTTATACTTCCTAGATTGCTCTTCCTTGATGCATGCTTGGCTTCCTTCATTCATTCTCTTCTTTCAGTTCCCATTTTCCACCTTTAGCATATGGGGATCTACCATGATTTTGCCACTCCTAGTCATCACCACCATGCAATGCCTTTCATGCTTAGGATTTTGAACCGTGTTGCTAGGTAGGGTGCCCTTCTGGCGTTGGTTCAACTATGAAGACACTTGTCCAAATTATTGTTCAAGTTGCTTGATTACCACAGAATGAGACCCTATCTTTTGGTTAATACTAGAGATATTTGCTTTCATTCCCTTTAAAGTCTTATCTTGATTGTCGACTCGTTTCAATAATTTTTCAAACATATCTTCGATCCTGGAGCTACTTGACCTGACCTCATCGTTGTGAGGGGGCACATAAGCACCATTCATGTAGCCCTCTCGTCTCTCCCATTCTGCGTCTGGCACTCTCTCTCATAGTATCCACCCCAGCTGTCTGTACACATCCCATCACGATTGAATTTTTGACCTTGAATCACTGAACCTTTCCTTCAATAGTTCAAATTGTACCATTAGGGGTTGTTCCGAAAACCCGCCGCTTGGTTGCTTACAAAACATGCATCCTCATCAAATAATAGATCATCATAGGTAGGATACTTGGTAGGTTGGTGAGTGACCACATGGATGCTTGCTTGGTTTTTCTTCAAGACTAAGTACATGCTTGTGCAAAGTTAAGCAAGGTGCTCCATGATCTAGTCGTTTACCTTTGCTTGCTCATTATTGCTATTAACCACACAAGAAGGTTTCATCACACCTCGCTCTTGTTGTCCTATGCTCTATTTGTTTTGACCACTTGATCCATTCTTACAGTTATCAGTGCAAAAGGTTAGTCTAGAAACATGCCTCCCATGATTGTATTGGCGCAAGATTGACTATTCTCATCAAGAGCCCGATAGAAAATCTCGCCCAAGGCATCATCGACAATCTTATGATCTGGAACCATCCTCAATAATTTAGTAAACCTCTCCTATATTGTGTTAATAGAATCACCTGGCAATTGCTCAAAGTTGTTGATTTGATCCTTGAGCTTCAAATTCTTAGATCTTGGGAAGTATGTTTCAAGGAATACTCTCTGAAGTTCAGTGCAACTTGTGATAGTGCTCGGAGGAAGCTCAGACAACCATACAGCTGCATTACCAGTCAATATATTGGAAACACTCTTAACCCAACAGTATCAAGAGAAAGGTTTTATGTCCCTATGACACTTTTGCACACAAACACCATATTCTGAAGATGACAGTGGGGATCCTCCGAAGGTAGCCCTATAAATAGACCATGGTTTTGGAGCATTTGGAATGAACCACTTGATACCGTGAATTTAGTGTCTGCCGTTAAAGGAGGCAGTACTATGACACCAGTAACATCCATAACAATAGGGTTCAATCGATATTGATTCCATCCATAAGCATTTTCATTGAAGTCCCTTAGTTGTGGCCTGTTACACCTTTGTGGTGGATTCTCCTCTCTATCCATATCCTCATTCAAATGCATATCCTCCTTCAACCTCAACATTCTTTTTTACTTGGGCCATGGTTCTTCGTAGTCAATAGATCTCCAAATTTAGTGGAGCTAAGGGATTGCCTTCGCTACTTGTGTTGGGCATACAACCTAGTACACCCTGCAAAAGAAATCAAACAAAAAAGACAAAAACAAAAGTAAAGTACAAGAGACTCTAATCAACACTAGAACTAACTAATAGTGAAATCAAATCAAAACATAGTCGTATTCCTCGGCAATGGCACCATAATTTATTGATGATGTTCACGCTTCCATAAGAAAGCGGTCATCATTAGTAATTAACCAAACCGAGGTTACAGTTGAATCCACAGGGAATACAGGGCTTGACTACAAAACTTCACTACAAATCATTTCCAGTATTTATGACTACAATTTCTAAATGGGAGGGGTGAGGGTTCGTGATTTAAAATAAACTTACGCAAATAATAACTATAATGCAAGCAAACTCTCAATTTTAGGAACAACTAGGGTATTGTGTTCCCCATAGTTCATCGACTTGATTACCCAAGATACGTAACTATAATTGGTGGTTAGCATGCAGGATGGTAACTTAGGTTCTTCCAGCCCACTTGTGAAGGTGAAGGTAGAATTTCACCATGGCGCTTGGTCGGCTACCATGGCGTGCCAACTAACCATTACCAATAGCCCCAGTCAACCATCCCTTTGTCAAGGTTGGTTGATTAGATGAGAACATATCAATTGAATTCTATCATCTACTTCCCTTTTCCTATTCGTCACTACCTTGGTCGGAATCGTGATAGTAGGCAGGGTTTGCTATTGGCCACCACCAAACAACAATAAAAATGAAGGGAAATAGATAATACATGCAAAACTCCAATTATAGAAATCCAAGAAAACTAGGTTATTTCAAGTCAACTACCCATGGTTCCCACAATCCCAGTTGTAGGTGCTTAGCTACTCATGGCTATAGCAAAACACAAAAAAAGGAATATAATAGATAAAGTTGAGAGTTTCACCAATAACAATGAAGGATCTAGGCACTACAAGTTTGCTAACCCACAAGCTTGATTGATCAACAATGAGTACAAGGCAAGATTTGCAATCCCCAAAAATGGGTTTTCCAAGAGAGAATAATAAACTACTCTAAAAACCTAAGAAAAGCTTCAATGTAATAGAAAAATATCTACTTGTCGAACCCCCAAAAAGACCTAATTTAAACAATATATAGTATTTATGAAATAACCCTAGAATATACATAGGAAAGATAGCTGACATTTAATTTGTTTCACAGTTACACCTACGAGTCGTAGTCGGGGTCTCATATCAGGTTCTTGGCATCTTAGCCTGAACTTGTATAACCCATAGGTACGAGTTGTTTCCTGTGCTATGACTCGTATGTTAGTCTCATAGTCTTGATCTTCAGTTTTTGGTACAACATTTCGGCTCTCTAATTCTTGCTACGAGTCAACTTATATGAGTTGTAGTGTGTCTTACGACTCATAGGCTGGGCTTATAGGGGTGACCTTCACTTGGTTGATTTCTAATCTTTGGTCTCTAATTCTTGCTAAGACACAATCTATGACTCGTAGAGTGATATACGACTCATAGGTGGGCTCGTATGGTTAATGCTTCAACAAAATCTATAACTTTTCTTTAAAATCATGCGAACCTAAGTTATCTGCAAGATTAACACAAAAACACAATAAAACACTAAAAGTTTTCTTTAAGAACTCACAAATCCCTTGTTGCAGACATAAAATGTGTTGTACTTTGACAACACATCAGGTACCATGGATGAAAGGACCTAATGGTTGAAACCCACATACCTTAGCTTTGGAGAATTTCTTGATGAACATTGAAATGGATACTTAAAACTTGAGTGAAATCCTTAAGATCCAGAATGAGTTTAGAACCCTTGATTTTGGGTAAAATATTTGTCTAAGTGTTTGGGAGAGTATTGGAGAATGCCTTGTAAGATATAAAGGTGAAATATGGCTAAATATAAGTATTTTTACACATGGGAAGACTTAGACAAAGAGCCCAAAGCCTTGGAACAAGATTAGAAAAATTGACAACAAAATACACTGCTCTGTAATAGGTCTACGTTGTGGAGGAGTCGCGGACTACTACTGAAATTGTAAAATTGGCAAAATTCATTTTTCGCTACGGGTCCTTTAAAATTAGGGTTATACCCACTCCCCACTCAACTTTTCCCCTGAACAAGAATATGAAAGTCAGATTTTCGATATCACACACGGATTTTGAGATATATGAAAAATACGATTATTAGCATTTTTTAGGCACATTTTCAGGAACTTTTTGGGGTCACTTCATACCTAGTATTAAGTTTCACTTAATACTGTTAAGAACTGGCTAAGAAATCAATGTGAAAAGTTTTCATAAATTTTGAGAATAAAATAAAATAACAAATTTACCTTGAAATACATGACGAATCTTGAATCCAACTTTACCACGACATTCCTTGCAAAACAATTGTTACCTAGCCTTTTGATAATTACTAAATCAGAGTTACGGATCAAAAGTCATGGCCATCTGATGATTTTTCGCCATGTGCCCTTGCAACCAGGCCTTTTATAGGATGGACACACTGCCCCAAACCATGTCAGAAGGATGTGGGCGCTTAATCAGATGTAAGCGTTAGCGTATATGCCTGTGCTACGCCGTGCGGAAGAGAGCGTGGGCGCAGGCATATGCGCTTGCCGCTGGAACCAACAATTCCTAAAAACTTCCCTGATGCATTCCCGTGTCACCCGATGTCCGTTTTATGGAAATAAATAGTTTAAAGAAATGGATTTTGATGTTTAGATCCAATGGTGTAGTTGGAATTTTCAACGGAGCATCCTATGAAGAAAAGAGGGTCCCACTATTTCTTGGCTAATTTTAGACGAAAGAATTAGGGGGGGTTCAAATGCAATCAAATGCCCCTGCCAACTAATGAAGGGTTATTCCAAATATTTTCAACATTCTGGATTTGACTGCGCAATTAGATTTCCATTTCGAGCGCCTTTAGCTAGGTTTTAATAGAAATGCACTTTTCATCTTTCGGTTGAACTCATTTTACAACTGTTGGCTCAAATTCATACTTGGACCTCCATTCTCTAACCAAACATCCTCCTAGTCTAAATCAACCATTCTAGAATTGATGGAACTATCAGAATCCCATTCTGAGGCTGGTTGATAAGATTTTGTCAAAAATCTCATTTTTGCAGTTGTAAATTCTCGTTAACTTGCATGATTTTGAACCAAAACTACCTACAACCATTACAAAAGTCTCAATACTCCATAAAAGTCTAAGGCCACCTTACAAAAAGCTCAAACTAACAAAGTAACTGCAAAAATATAGAAATAACCTAGAGGGTCATTACAAAAATGCAATCAAATGGATCATCATCAAATGGCTTTGGTGATGCCGAATTGACCAAATGTGCCAATCTTCACTTTTCATCAAACTTTTCACTCAAACCCTACAAAATCAGCACTTGTTATTTGAAATTTCACTATTACCTTAGGTTTCCTCCCAAGAACGCATTATTTAACATCATAGTATGACAGAATCCATTGCCAATCATGACTCATCCATATAAATAACATCAACCACCCAAAAACTAGGTGGTTTAAACATAGTACTTTTCCAACCGCTCCCCATTCACTCTAAACTTCTCATTTCTTTCAACTTTCACAACATCATTTTCAAGCACTTCATTGATTCTAAATAGTCCTGACCATTTGGATTTCAACTTGTCGGGAACAACCTCAACCTTGATTATATAGTAACACTACGTCCCTAACATTCAACTACCTTTGGAGATCTTCAAATTCTGCCATCTTTTCGTTTCCTCTTTATATAGGGATGAGAGCTTATAAGCCCTCAATTTGAATTCATCCAACAAATAAAGTTGCATCAACCTAGAATCTATAACTTCATTATTATCAAAGTTTAAGATTTTTCAAGGCCCACAAGTCATGATGCTCAAGCTTAATTGGAATATGACAAGCTTTGCCAAATACAAGTTGGTACGATGAATACCAATTCAGGCTTTGTAAGCCATGTGGTATGCCCATAATGCATCATCAAGCTTACTTTCCTAACCACTCTAATTCCCATTATGTAGTAAGAATGTTCTTTATCTCCCAATTGACACTTCAACTTGACTATTTGATTGAGGATTGTTACGGTTGTGATTCAGTGCTTTACCCCATATTTACTCAACAATACACCAAACTAATGTTTGAAAAAATTTGAACCTCCGTCGGAGATGTTAGCATGTGGAGTACTAAAATGAGTTAGAATATTCTTCTTCAAAAATTTCACCACATTTTTACAATCATTAAATGTCAAGGAAATCGCCTCAACCCATTTTGATATGTAATTAATAGGCAATAAAAAATAACAATTTCCAAAAGATCTCACAAAAGACCCTTAGGTTAATTCCCTAAACATCAAAAATTTCAAATTCAAGGATTGGGATAAGAGGAAATTCATGGCATCTAGATATGTTATCTTGAAATTGATACTTCCTTCAAACCTTGACAAATGAATGTTCATCCTTGTGAAGAGAGGGCCAATAACATCCACTTTCTAGAACCTTTGAAGCTATTCGCATCCCTCCATGATGACCTCCGATTGGAAATGAATGACATTCTTCCAAAATCGCACCCATGGATAATTTTGGAACACATCTTCAGATCATGTTGTTGGCACACTCTATAAATAGGAAAGGCTCATCGAAAAAGTATCATTTCACAACAAACAAGAACTTTCTTCGTTAACGACATTTGAGAGATTCCAGAATAATCTCACATACTAAATAATTAGCAAAATCATCATACAAGGACTGGAATCAAAAGAAATGACGGTGACAGTTTCATCCAGAAATGCATCAGCAATACCAATATCTTTAGCACTTACTCCACTAGTTCAAGCCAAGACAAATAGTTCGCCAATTGATTTTCACAACCTTTCCAGTCTTTGTGCTCAAAGGCAAATTCATGCAACGCTAAAACCCATCTAATTGACCTCATCTTCACATCTTTCTTGGTCATTAAGTATGGAAATGCATCAAGATCCATATGGACTACAACCTTGTTCCTAATAAATAAGCCTAAAATTTCTTCAAAGCATAGACAATGACCAACAATTCTTATTCCATTATTGTGTAATTGTTTTGAGCTATATTAAAGGACTTGCTTGCATAATATATGGAATGTAGTAACTTGTCCCTTCATTGAACCAACACACCCCCCAAAGCTACTGTGCTGGAATCACATATCACCTCAAAAGGCAATGACCAATCGGGAGGCACAATTAAAGTAGCTGCAATCAATTTCTCTTTAAGGCATTCAAAATCCTTCAAGCAAGCTTCATTAAACACAAAGATCGACTCCTCGAGTAATTTGGACAATGGATTGGCTATCTTATCAAAATCTTTAATAAACCTCTGTTAAAAACCGACATGCCCTAAAGCTCCTCACCCCCTTGATAGAGATAGAGGGAGAAAGGCTAGCAATAACTTTGATCATAGCTTGATCAATTTGTAACCCATCACCCAGGATCTTGTGCCTTAAGAAAATGCCTTTTTAACCATAAAATAACCTCTCTCCCAATTGAGTACCAAATTTATTTTGACATATATTTGAAGCACCTTTTCTAAGAGTGAAAGACATTAGTCAAAAGTGTCACCAATGATTGAAAAGTTGTCCATTTATACCTTCATTGAATCTTCAACCATATCCAAGAATAGCAAGCATGCTATGTGGAAAGTAGCTGAAGTATTGCAAAGACCAAATGGCATTATTCTAAAGGAAAATATACCATATGGATATGTGAAGGTAGTTTTCTCTTAGTCCTCCATGACTACAAAAATAAAATTGTACCCAGAGTACCCCTCAAGTAAACACTACCAGCCCTTTTCTACTAGATGATCCAACATTTGTACATAAATGGAAAAGGAAAATGGTCTTTCTCTGTCCATAGATTAAGATGCCTATAGTCCACAGAATCATGCCACCCCGTTGATATCTTCCTTAACATACCTAAAAACTATTAAGAAGTATTACGATCATCATCGCATATTTACCCAACAAAGAGTCGGGGTTGAATTCACAAGGAACGGTTGTTCAAGCTTAGAAGTATTAAATTGAATTAAAGGATTATAACATTAATAAAAGTAATTGTATCTAACACGTGTCTAATAAAAGACTACTACATTTGAATTAAAATAATAATTAGGGGATATGTCAGAGGTGTGTTAACTTGACTGGATGTGTCAATTGAATGTGAGTTTGCTAGAATTCTTGTAACCACTATTTCTAATTGGACAATAGCAGTGTATCACATTAACTTATTACATCTTCATATACGAAATTGCAAAAGAATATGCTTGGCCTAAGCAATTTATAACCAAACTTTCTAATACCTCAGATTTTGAATCCTATTAAGGTATTCAACCCAAAACCCATAATATTACAATGCTATCATACTCATTACCTACTTTAATTATTCATGAATAATGCAACAAAGGAAGATCTAAACATAACCATAAGTTTGCAACCTCAAGATTTCAGTTAAACTTAGCAATGAATATGAAGTCACTTCAATAAACATCAAAACATTCAAGATAGATAAACCCAATCATATATCAAGTACTTATGTACACACAACAATAAGGGTTTTAGCCTAACATAAATTAAAAGATACAACTTAGTACTAATATCAACTTCCATTGAAATGGGTAAAGAGTAAATACAAAGAATTAGAAAGAATCTCTTCTTATCTTGCTCTGATTTCTCTTCCCCAAGCTAATTTCCATCCCTTTTCTCCAAGAATATATACTTCTTTCTCTAGAAAAAGGTTCAATATACTTTTTGATTCTATTCTCTACAATGTGTTTTTCCCATGTACAAACTAGTCCTCCCTGAATCCTTTTTATACTCTATACAAAATTAGTTGAGTTTGTGCATGTTCCACCAATAGGTGGTCAGGTTCGGCTATCGCAGAACACTTCAGTGATTTGATGATTGTGTACTTGACCATCTTTTAAATCTACTGATGAAGGCCTTAGCCTCTACAACTTTAAGTGATGCAATTGTGCATCATCAATCCTGTTCAATGATTCCCCAAATCTTCACCAACATCGCCTTTTAGCTTCAAATTCAAGGGGTTGTACTCCACAACATTAGGCAGTTAGTGCCACCCTTTGGTGATCCAATGAATCAATCGATGACCCTAATTTTTATCGGCTTTTAGAAACATTTTCTGTTTTATCCTATGCTATTGAGTTTTGTCCTTCATGCACTTTCAACATTAATTCAAGCATCAAACACACACATTAGTAAGCATATGAGGCATAATAATACATTGAGGACAATAATTTCTTGCTTTTTAAGCTCTATATCAGTCCAAAATATGGTGTCACCAACATCCCCAACTTGAACTTTTGCGTTCCCTCAAGCAAATCAAATATCAACCAATCCAAAGAACTTCGCTTATGAATAGGGCCATCAGGAGCAACATATACATCCCTACCTTTGTATTCAATCTTCAAAGCTTCTACTAACCCCTTACATGATTTTGAAGCCTCAAGTGATGACTAAAGAGTTCTCAAGATAAACCTATGCTAATAATTGCCAATGTTATTGCTAATCCCTACCTAAAAACATCACCATTTGCCCTCCTATCAAAGAAGATTCTTTTGCACATAACTTTATGACATTAATTTCAAGTATCTATCAACATTCACACTCCCATGTGAGAAATGACTTAAAAATTTCTACCCATAGATTTACCCTTATTCTTAATAAATTTTCACTCAATTTCATTAGGAATAGGATCACAAAGTACTTTCCTAGGGTTTTAAGTAGGCTAAAGGAACGCTAGGATAGTATTTGGGTATAAGTGATTCATCTCTCCATGAACTGAAACGCCCCACATTTACTTCAGAATGCCTAATGGTAATTTTTATATATCTCAAAATTCGTGATTGATTTCAAAAATTTATTTTTATATTCTCGATTAGGGGCAAAATTGAGTGAGAAATGGGTATAACCCAAATTTTAGGGGACCCATAGCGAAAAATAATTTTCATTAGTTTTTGATTTCCAATGGATGTTGTGCATTGGCTGCGATGCGCTAGGGGCGCGAAGCAGTATATTTTTGCACTCCGTGTTGGGTCCGCATCGTGCCAGGGGCAGCAGACCAATGTATTATTTTCCTTGATTTTTTTGTTCGGCCATGGGCATTGGGATCATAGCCCCATGCCTACTTAAATGTGAAATCACCTCTTCGCCATTTTTCAACTCAATAACTCACAAAACCCACTGTAAAACTTCTTTAAGAATCTATTAATTATCTCATTCAAATTAAAAAAATCAAGCTCAACTTTAGGACTCAAGGATTCATCTCAAGCTCTAAAAACCACTTCAAGTACATTTCAAGGAATTCAAGGTTTAAGGTATGTGGGTCTTCATCTATGCGTCCCTTCACCCATGGAGCCCAACCTTCTCTTTTTATGAAAATTGCATGTTTTAAAGTTGTATTACCTATGGGTATCTCTAATTATGAAATATGAACATAAATCATGTTAGGGTTTTGGCAAGTATTGATTGACTATGCATGAATGTCTATTTCAAGCATGTTCCATGAATTGATTATGTATATTGAGACTATGCATGTTTTAAGCTAGAAACTATGAACTATTATAATCTTTTGTGATGGATTTGAAGGTACTATACATGAGTGTTTTATTGCATGTTGCTGGGTGATTTGTATTGAATTTACTCATATCATTTCACTCTTAAATTGAATGATTTTTAACAAGTACCATGAACCCACCATGTGTTTGATAAAATGACATGACAAGAATTCTCAAGTTATTTATGATCTATTGCATGATTTACAAGTCAAGTGACTTTATGATGATTAAGGGCTTTTAAGCGTGTATTGAATTCACGAAAAGTACCTATGATGTTGCAAGTATCAAGTGAAGCCCCATTTCAAGAGTTTTACCTGTTGTGAGCCATTTATGTTAAAGCAAGGGATCATGTTTGATAATCTATTCTCATGTTCAAGTTAGGTTCACTATTAGAGGACAAGCATTTTTATGAGCTACTCAAGTCATGTCATCATGACTCTTACAAGTTATTCATGTTATGATTAAAGTATGATTATTTCAAGTATTCCGTGGGATTTGACTTAGCATTGATTGAGAAATAAGATGGGGGCTCGACTCAAGGGGTCCTTATATAAAGTCTTAGTCTCTAAACTATGTACCACCATAGGATTATATATGATCTCTCCTATGGCTTTCTAGTGGATCCATCTAGTTAAACCACACCTTCTCGAGGGGGTGACATGCCTCGATCACCTTGATGAGGGGGTGACATGCCTAGGATTATTCATTGTATAACTACCATGGAAAATAGACCATACCTTTTCGAGGGGGTGATATGCCTTGAGCACCTTGTCGAGGGGGTGACATGCCTCAATCACCTTACCAAGGAGGTGATATGCCTTGGATTCCAAGTAGTAGATCGCTTGGTCTATGTCCGTCAAGGTCTCTTCCCGCACATGTACTATGCAAGTTGAATGTTTTTCAAACATGTTTATGCAATGTTGAGATTATATATATTTATTGCTTATGATTATGCATTGTGAACCTATTGGATTATATCTTTGTTGCATTGCATCTCACATACTTGGCATAATTAAATTTACTAACACATACTCTATTCCTACATGATATCACCATATAGGAACTAGAGCTCATTTTGATCATCTCCTCCACGTGGCTAGTTAGATTCTCAGAGAAAGCTTTGGTGAGTCCTCAATTCTTAGGACAATATCTATTTACTTCATGTTATGTTGGGACTCCTTCTTATGTTGAATATTTATTATTATGTGGGTGAGCCTGGGAAGTATCTTGGCCCCTGCTCCATTCCAAGTTAGAGGTGTTGTTGGATACTTTGATGTATTTCTGCTATGAGCTTGACTTGTCTATGCTTTTGTGATTATCAAAGACTTCCCTTACCCCTGCTTACCTTTTTAGTTATATCACTTGTTGATGTTTATGTGATCCCATGACCAAGGATGTGTGAATGATATGCTAAGAGGCTTGTTTTGGGTCCTTTTGGATTCCAATTCGCCATGTAACATCTATGCCTTAGGCTTGGCTCATGACAAACTTTGTATCAAAGCACTAGGTTGTTAATCGTTCTCAGAAATCCAACACACCGTGTCGATTAGAGTTTTATTCATGCTTGTGAAGCATGCTAGAACTATGAATAGGAGGTTATAAGGCGTTTTAGGAAATGTTTCATTTCTTCATGGTTAATATTGCAATGTAGGAGTAACTATAAGGTTTTTCCCCTAACGAATGCTCTTGTTTCCTTCTAGATCATTCCAATTCCAAGGGGAAGTTTAAGGAGAGCCCGAACTCCCGAGGAATAACCGGCCCCTTCCGCTCCTCAAGCTCCTCAAGATGGAGGGGTAGCTCAAGAAGAGTTCCAAGATGCTATCATAATGTTGTCCTGTGCTATGACAAACCAAAGGGCCCAATCCCCTCATACTCCCAATCCGGCCTCAAGGGTAACGTATTTCATAAGAATGAACCAACTAGAGTTCCATAGAACTAAGTTGGAAGAGGATTCCCAAGAGTTCATCGATGAAATGTATGAGGTACTATCTATCATAGAGGTCGATTTGGTGGAGAGAGCGGAGCTAGCAGCCTACCAACTCAAAGGTGTGGTCAAAATTTGGTTCTCCCAATGGAAATAGGATAAGAGAGATGATAATGTTATTCCTTGGGAAGAGTTAAAAGCCGTATTCCTCAATCGGTTATTCCATATTGGACTAAGAGAAGCTAAGATGATGGAGGTTATGAATCTTAAGAAAGGTTCTATGAGTATGAGAGAGTATTCCCTCAAGTTTAACAAGCTTTCCAATTATGCTCCATATTTGGTGGTCGACCCTACAGCTAGAATGAACAAATTTATGTTGGGAGCGTCCGACTTGGTTGATGAAGAGTGTCGTACCACTATGCTAGTGAATGATATGGATTTTTTTGGCTCATGACTTATGCCAAGCAACTAATGAGGGAAAGCTTAGAAAAAAAGAAGTAGTAAGTCCAAGAGGGCTCGATTTGAAGTTAGTTTCCAAGGTTCGAAGGGTGACCGATTTCCTCAAGGCCAGAAGTTCCAAGGCTTAGAGTCTTTAAATGCTCCTAATAAGAGATTTGCTAATGATAATCCAAGATTACAAGGTTGTAATGGTAGACTTTCTAATCCTAAGTTCTAAAGATGTTGTAGAAACCATAATGGCCTATGCTTGAGAGACTCCAATTCTTTCTATGGTTATGGTGAGATGGGTGACAAGGTTGTTGATTGTATACATGCTAGAAACAAAGATAGAGATGGACGTCCTCAAGGCCAAGGTGCTCATGTGGGTCCAAGGGCAAAGGGAGGACAACAAAGGGGTGCTCCAAGGCAAAATAGATTCTATGCTCTTCAAGGAAGGCAAGGGGTGGATGAGGTGCCCGATTTTATTACTGGTATGTTAAATGTTTTTGATTTTGATGTGTATCTATTTATAGATCTGGTGCCACTCTTGCTTTCATAACACCTTTTGTTGCTAAAAAGGTTCGTGTCAATCCCGAGTTGTATTGTGAACTTTATAAAGTGTCAACCCTTATTGGTGAGTCCATTGTTGCGAAAAGAGTCTATACAAATTATCCTATGTTCATATTGCATAAAGTCTTGTCTTGTGATTTTGTTTAATTAGATATTATGGATTTTGACATCATTCTTGGGATGGATTGGTTACATGAATATTTTAGCACCCATAGGGTTAAATTCTAATTCCCTATGAGCCTATCCTTGAGTGGGAAAGTTGTGATGTAGTTTTCAAGGGTAGATTCGTTTCATGTATTAAAGTCAAAAAGTTGATTTCTAAGGGTTACCTTTATCATCTTGTGAGGGTTAGGGATGTTGAATCCAAAGTCCTTCTTATTGTTTCGATTCCGATGGCCAATGAGTTTCTCGATGTCTTTCCCAATGAATTTCTTGGTGTTCCTCTAAAAAATGAAATAGACTTTGGTATAGACCTCTTTTGCAATACTCAACCCATTTTCATTCCCCCTTATGTATAGCCCCGGCAGAATTGAAGAAGTTCAAGGATCAATTGAGGAATTTGTTGGAGAAGGGTTTCATAAGGCCTAGTAAGTAAACTTGGGGAGCACCAGAGTTATTTGTGAAGAAAAAAGATGGTTCTCTTAGAATGTGGATTAATTACCAGCAGCTTTATAGGGTTGCCATATAGAACATACACCCTCTACCAAGGATCGATGATCTTTTTGATCGACTACAAGGAGCTAGTAACTTTTCTAGGATTGATCTTTTGTCCAGATATCACCAAGTGAAGGTGAGGGATTGTGATATTCCCAAAATGACCTTTTGGATGAGGTATGGGCACTTTGAGTTTGTGGTTATGTTTTTTGGGTTAGCCAATGCGCCGACTTTATTCATGGATCTCATGAATAGGGTCTTTAAACCCTACCTTGACATGTTTGTGGTGGTATTTATTGATGATATATTGATTTATTCTCTTAGTGAGGAAGAGCATGTGAATCATTTGAGAGTGGTGTTGCAAATCTTGAGCGATGAGAGGTTGTTTGCTAAATACGAAAAATGTGAATTTCAATTGAATAAGGTTGTTTTTCTAGGGTATGTGGTGTCAGTTGAGGGCATTAAGGTGGATAATAAGAAGACGGATATGATAAGAAATTGGCCTAGTCCCTTGACTCCATCGAATATTAGGAGTTTCTTGGGATTAGTGTTTTAGTACCAGAGGTTTGTGAATGACTTTTCTTCTATTGCTTCTCCTTTGACAAAGTTGACCCAAAAGAAGGAAAAATTTGTTTTGACCAATGAATGTGAGAAGAGTTTTTAAACCTTGAAATATAAGCTTGTCTCCACTCCTATCTTGGCTCTACTGGTAGGGTTGGAAGGGTTTGTAGTATATTATGATTCCTTAAAAATTGGTTTGGGGTATGTTTTGATGCAAAGTGGCAAGGTGATAGCATATGCCTCTAGGCAACTTAAGGTGCATGAGCAAAATTATTCCACCCATGATCTTAAATTGGCGATCTTGGTGTTTTCTTTGAAGATTTGACATTACTACTTGTCTGGGGTTCATATTGATGTGTTTATCGACCATAAGAATCTCTAATATGTATTCACTCAAAAAGATGTTAACTTAAGGCAAAGAAGGTGGTTAGATCTCCTTAAAGATTATGACATAGGTGTATATTATTATCTCGACAAAGCTAATATTGTGGCCGATGCTCTAAGTAGAGTGTCCTGGGTAGTTTAGCTCATATTGATGATGGTGGAAAAGAGATGGCTAGAGAGGTTCACCGAATGGCTAGGTTGGGGGTCAAGTTGGATGATGTTCAAGATGGTGATGTTGTAGTTGTTGATGGTTCTAAATCTTCTTTGATTAAGGAAGCAAAGTCAAAACAAAATCTTGACCCTGCTCTACTAGAGTTGAAGACCTTAGTGAAGGATGATAAAGTGGAGATTTTCTTCCAAGGGGGAGATGGTCCCCTTAGGCACTAAGGTAGGTTGTGTGTGCCTAATCTTGATTACTTAAGGGAGTTTATCTTGAAGGAGGCTCATAATTCATCTTATTCCATTCACCCCGATTCTACAAAAATGTATAGAGATTTGAGGGAGGTGTATATGTGGGGTGGTATAAAGAGAGATATTGCCAACTTCGTCTTCAGATATCACAATTGCCAACAAGTGAAAGTCAAAACATCAAAGGCCCAATGGCCTAGCACAAGTAATAGAAATTCCTACTTGGAAGTGGGAAGAGACCAACATGGCTTTTGTGGTTGGGTTGCCTAAGACTAGAAAACACTTAGACTCTATTTGGGTTGGAGTGGATAGAATGACAAAGTCAGCTTGCGTTCTACCGGTCAAAACCACTTATGCTGGCGAAGATTATGACAAGTTGTATATCCATGTGTTAGATTACATAGTGTTCCCTTGTTTGTCATTTCGAATCGTGGTGCTCAATTCCCTTATCACTTTTGGAGGTCCTTCCAAAAAAATCTTGGTACCAAGGTTAAGCTTAGCACAACTTTTCATCCTCAAACAGATGGTCAAGCGGAGAGGACTATCCAAACTCTTGAGGATATGCTTAGAGCTTGTGTTTTGGAGTATAAGGGTAGTTGGGATAAACATCTTCTACTTATTGAGTTTGCTTACCATAATAGTTACCACTGAAGCATTAACATGATTCCTTCTGAAGCTTTATATGGTATGTATTGTACTCCAATGTGAGGAGAAGAGAACTTGAGTTTAAGGTTGGTGATTGGGTTTACTTTAAAGCGTCACCTATGAAGGGTGTGGTCTAGTTTGGCAAGAAAGGGAAATAGAGCCCCAGATTTGTGGGACCTTATAGAGTTTTGAGGAGGGTCGGTAACACTGCATATGAGTTAGAGTTGCCTATGGAGATGGAGATGGTTCATCTGGTCTTCTATGTGTCCATGTTGAGAAAGTGTGTGGGTTACCCAAGTGCTATAGTGCCCTTAGATGTTATGGGTGTTGTAAAAGAAAATTTGACCTATAAGGAGGTCCTAGTGGAGATTTGGATAGAAACAAAGATGTAACTTCTATCAAGGTCCTTTAGAGGAATCAACAAGTTGAAAGTGCCACAGGAGAAGCCAAGGCCAACATGAAAAGTGATACTCGTATATCTTCCACTCCAATCAAGCTAATTTAAGTCCCTTTTTCAAGCCTTAATTTCTAGCCCTCATGTTATTTTACATGCATTCATATTCTATAGTAACAAGTTTATGGTGATTTTTATCATTCATGTTGAGATCTTTTAAAAATGACGCTTAAATGCTTTTTTTGCATTCATGTGGGATGAAATCTTCATAATTTCTTCTCTTACGCATCTTTCTTTGACATTCGGGGATGAATATTCCCAAGGGAAATATATTGAAATGCCCCACATGTACTTCAAAATGCCCTATAATCATAAATTCCATATATCTCAATGTTTGTGCATGGTTTCGAAAATCTAACTTCATAGTGTCGATCAGGGGGCAAACTCGAATGGGAAATGGCTATGGCCAGGATTTTAGAGGACCTGTAGAAAAAAAATAATTTTTGTTAATTTTTGATTTCCAGTGGCTATCCGCACCCTTATTGCAATGCATTAGGGGTGCGGAGCAGTGTATTTTTGCACTCCGCATCTTGTCCACGTCATGCCAGGGGCATTAAGCAGTGTATTATTTTTTTTTGGTTTTTTTGTTTCGGCCAAGTGCATTAGGGTCATAGCCCCATGCCCTCGTAAACGTGAAATCACCCATACATAGCCATTTTTCAACTCTATAACTCACAAAACCCTCTCCAAAACCTCTCTAAGACTATGAATTCTCTCATTCAAATCTAAGAAATTCAAGCTCAACTTTGGGACTTGAGGATTCATCTCAAGCTCTAAAACCACTTCAAGTTCATTTCAAGGAATTCAAGGTTTAAGGTATGTGGGTCTTAATTCATCGGTCCTTTCACCCATGGAGCCCAACCTTCTCTTTTTATGAAAATTTCATGCTTTAAAGTTGTATTACATATGGGTATCTCTTATTATGAAATATGAGCATAAATCATGTTGGGATTTTCACAAGTATTGATTGATTATGCATCAATTTCTATTTCAAGCATATTCCATGAATTGATTATGTCGATTGAGACTATACATGTCTTAAGCTGTGAAACTATGAACTATTATGAGCTTTTGTGAGGGATTTCAAGGTACTCTACATGAGGGTTTTACTACATGTTGGTGGGTTGATTTGCATTGAGTTTACTCATATTATTTCACTCTTAAAGTGCATGATTTTGAACAAGTATCATGAACACACTATGTGTTTGATAAAATGACATGACAAGAATTCTCAATTTATTGATGACCTATTAGATGATTTACAAGTCAATTGACTTTATGATGATTAAGGGCTTTTAAGCATGTATTGAATTCATAAAAAGTACCTATGATGATGTTAGTAACAAGTTAAGCACTATTTCAAGATTTTCACCTGTTTGTGAGCCATTCATGTTAAAGCAAGAGATTATGTTTGATTATTATCTACTCTCATGTTCAAGTTAGGCCCACTATTAGAAGTCAAGCACGTTTATGAGCTACTCAAGTCATGTTATCATGCCTCTTACAAGTTATTTATATTATGATTAAAGTAAGATTATTTCAAGTATTCCATTGGATTTGACTTTGCACCGATTTAGACATAAGATGAGGGCTCGACTCAAGGGGTCCTTATATAAAGTCTTAGTCTCTAAAATATGTGCCACCATATGATTATACATGATCTCTCTTATGGATTTCTAGTGGATCCATCTAGTTATACCACACTTTATCGAGGGGGCTATGTGCCTCGATCACCTTTTCGAAGGGATGACATGCCTCGGATTATTCATTGTATGGCTACCTTGGCAGGTAGACCACACCTTGTCAAGGAGGTGACATGCCTCAATCACCTTGTCAAGGGGATGACATGCCTAGATCACCTTATCAAAGGGGTGATATGCCTTTGATTCCAAGTAGTAGCTCGATTGGTCTATGTCGGTACACATGTATTATGTACTATACAAGTTGAATATTTTATAAGCATGTTTTATTACAAGCATTGATCATGCATGCCGTGTTGAGATTATATGTATCCATTGCTTGTGATTATGCATTTAGAACCTATTGGCGTATGTCTTTGTTGTGTTGCATCCCACATACTTAGTATATTCAAACGTACTAACATACTCTATGCCTACATGATATCACCATATAGGAACTAGAGCTCCTTTTGATTATCCTCCTCCATGTGGCTAGTTTGATTCTCGGAGAAAGCTTTGGTGAGTCCTCCATTCCGAGGAAAATATCTATTTACTTCATGTTATGTTGAGACTCCTTATGTTGAATACTTATTATTATGAGGGTGAGCCTGGGAAGTGTCTTGGCCCCTACTTCATTCCAAGTTATAGGTGTTATTGAATACTATGATGTATTTATGCTATGAGCTTACTCTTTTATGCTTTTATGATTATCAAAGACTTCCTTTAACCCCGCTTCCCTTATTAATTGTTTCACTTGTTGATGTTTATTTGTTTCTGCGACCAAAGATGTGTGAATGATACGCTAAGAAGCTTGTTTAGGGTCCCTCTAGTTCCCATCGCCGCGTCTAGGCATAGGCTTGGGTGATGACATGAACTCTATAGACAACTCTTCATTCTCATGATTCTTTTGATCTCCATTCTTTTTCTCTTCCCAATGACACCATTTTGCATTGAATCCCCATCTCAAGTGTCTCCCCATGCAAGTAATTTTCAAAAATTATTGGAGGGTCTTATTTTCAAAGAAATTCTTTTCTTTCTTCTTGTTCAAGCATTTTCTTTTATTTTTTTAATATTTTATCAAGCATGGACTACTCACTTCTTTCTTATTTTTTTACTCAATATTCAAATGGCTGGCACCCCTCTCTTAACAACACTCCCAACTTAGGTCTTTGGCCTCAACGTTCGCTAATTTAAGCTCATGAAGGGAATGGTGTACAACAAAAAGGGAACGTCTTTCCAAACAAAGGTCAAGGGTAACAATGTTTTTGAAGAAAGTCTTAAGGCTCCACGACATTCGCAGGGATACAGTCAATGTCAATGGAGGAAATTTGGTCAAAGTGGACTTAGAGAAACCAAAGGTGGTCTGAGGTGTTGATGGATATGGATACGGATATGGATATGTACAGTATGAGCTCGACTCTTATTATGTTTATGCATTATGGAAGGCTCCCTTAGATGTTATTCCCTTCTATGGTGTCAGTGCTTGTCATATGTTGTTGATGAGATAGAAGACCCAAGTCCCTAGTATCCCCATAATCTTAGTCATACTTACCTGACCCTTAGATATTATTTGCTATGTGTCCATGCTAATCCTCTTCCCTACAACATCCCCATAGCTTGAGTTGAAAGTCCCATTTTCCTTTGATTTATGTTCTTGTCATTTAATTTTGTTTCCGCAACCAACGATGGGTTGTGCATATTTAAGAGGTTTTTTTGGGGTTACTTCGTACTTTCCATTCTTTGTGTCACACATAGGCCCTAGTCTTAGGTCGTGAGAAATTTTAGGATATAGTATGGAGTTTAATGTCTCTTTAGCAATGCATGAGATTCATACATTACTCAAAGGGAGTAGTTGTTTGTTGTTCTATTACTATATAGTAGTTCATGTATATAACTATATTACCCTGTTCAAGAGCCCCAAGATGTGCACAGGTGGTAAGGATAATAACCATAGTGAACTCATCTCCTTGTCTCTTTGCTTCTTGCATTTCACGTAAGAGCATCAACACATCTTTAAATCAGTTTTGTTTGACATATCCATCAATCATTGTTGTCCAAGAAATAATATCCCTCTCTGTCATCTGAAAAAAAAAATTCTGAGCCACATCACTTTGATAAATGTGGTCCATGATATAATATATTTATGTTTCATGCTATGAAATAGGGCAAGTGCATCAACCATTTTTCCAGAACCCACATTCAGGTCAATTAAAGTATTGTCCACCAAATTAGACTTTACCTTATAGTCCTTAACATATAGATAAAGCCTGTTCCCAGTATCTAAATCCTTAAACATCGAAAGAGCTGATACCAGTGAGATGAGAGTCACCAAAGTAGGCTAGAATCTTTCCTCTTCTATTGCATAAAAGAGTTTCCTTGACTCTCCGAATTGCATGGACTTGTTGTACCCCAATATCAAAGCATTCCCAAATAAGTATTCACCATGGTAATAGTTAGAATGCATTGTAGACATCACTTCCAGGGGCTTTATTATCACCTATATTGTTTATAGTTATCAATATCTCCTCTATTGTTACATGGCCACATTTGCACCCAAGTAGAGTTAACCAATATTGTTTATAGTTATCAATACCTCCTCTATTGCTATATACACAGGGTGATCCCCAGTAATTAATTGCTTTAAAATAGAGAATTGTGATTATAGTGTATGTACTTATAAAAACTAAGATCAGTTCTATACACAAGGTGACCTCCTCTCTGATTATAGTGTATGTACTTATAGAAATGAGATCCATTCTTGTAAAGAATTAAATTATTACTCAATTATACTGGAAACCACTATTAATTGCTTCAATATAGAGAATTGTTAAAAGCTTATCTATGTACCAAAAAGTATACAAATAAAATGTTGGTAATATTTTCCTCTATTTGAAGTTTGGCTCATGCCCTTCCCTATTCGAAAGATATACAACATGCAATCTGGATTTTTCACCTTCTCAATCTCCAAAACATTGTGCTAAAGTGTTGGTAATGCGGATTTTTTTCAGGATCTATGAGCAAGGACAAAGGTCAAGGACTTCAAAACTCTATCATATCCAATAGAAAAGGAATGAGAGTGATATAAAAGAACTCCATAGCTTCTTAGAAAGAGGACATACAAAGTAATACTTCATCTACTACATGTACTAATCAAGTTAAGAAACACAACCAAAAAGTTGAAACAAGATTTTTTCAAATATGTTGTATCTTTTTATTATCTTTTGTGTTTTAAATTTTTTTTGGTAAACCTTTATACTATTTTTAGTGGGTCCAGTTGCTATAGAAAAGGGACTAGAGCAAAATTCGGGATCTTTGAGATCCATCTTTAGGAATATCTGAATATGAGGTGGGATCTATCAACAAGTATGTTGATTTTGCTAATCAACATATGCAAGCCCTTCTAAAAGCACAAAATTGAATTCAACCATGTCTTCCAGTCAAGAAATGCAAAAGAAAAAATGAAAAACTTGGCTCTTCAGAAAGAGGATATTCAAACCAACATTTCATTACCTCCACCTAGTGATCAAGTTATTAAACACTCTCAAACAACTGCAAAAGATACAATATTTTCAATTCGTATGTTATTAAGTTTTACAAATCAATTTAGTTTTTATAGTTATATCAATTATGCAATTGTAGGTTCATCTAATCTTACAAAAGTAAAAGTAGTTATAAAACTCCCCAAAAGTGCCAAAAAATATGCCTCAAAAATGCCCGTAATCGTAATTTTCATATATCTCAAAATCTGTGTATGATATAAAAAATCTGACCTCACATTCGTGACTAGGAGGAAAAATTGAGTAGGAAATGGGTATAACCTCAATTCTAAAGAAACCATAGCAAAAGAAATAATTTTTCAAAAATTTCCTTATCCAATGTTAATCCGCACTAGGGCCACGAAGCTCCAGGGGCGCTGATCAGTGTAATTTTGTCCCAGTTTTTCAGTTTTGGCCTAAGGCCTTGGGGTCTTTGGCTCATGACCTCTTATTTGTAAAAGCAGCTATACATAGTCATTTTTCAACTCCATATTACTCAAGACACTCTCAAAACCTTCTCTAGCACTTAGCTAAATATTTCTTCCAAATTCAAATGTCCCAAATTCATTTCCGAATCTCAAGTACTTCATTCGAACTTCAAGTTCTCATTCAAATCTTCATTAAGGGAATTTCCAAATTTTAGGTATGTGGGTTTCAACCATTGGGTCCTCCCACCCATGGTGCCCAATCTTTCATTTTATGTAAATTGCATGTTTCCAAGTTGATTAACTATGGGTATCTCGTACTATAAAATTTGATCATAAACTATGTTGGAGTTTCATAAATGTTGATTGTTTATGCATGTTTTGAGCTATGAATCTATGATCTATTATGAGAATTAATGAGGGGTTTCAATGTATCTTACATGAGGGTGTTACCAAGTGTTGGTAAGTTGATTTACCTTGAGTTTTCTCACATGATTTCACTCTTTAATAGCATGATTTTGAACTAGCATTATACACCCGCCAAGTGTTTGATAAAATGTCTGGTTACGGATACCTGAGTTATTGATGGTCTATTGTGTGGCTTATGAGACAAGTGACTTTATGATGATGAAGAAATTGTATGTATGTATTGAATTCATGAAAAGTGTCTATAGTATTGTAAGTTGACAATACCTTGTTGAGGGGGATGATTTTCTCAACCACTTTTGATAAAGGGTGCTATGCCCATCTACCATGTTGAGGGGTATATACCTTGACCACATTGATGGGGGTGTTATGCCCATCTACCTTGCTGAGGGTACATACCATGACCACTTTGATAGGGGTCTTATGCACATCAACCATGTTGGAGGGGTATATACCTTGGCCACTTTGATAGGGGTTGCTATGCCCATGTACCAATTGAGGGGTAGATACCTCAATAACCTTCCAAAGGGGTGATATGCCTTGGATTCTAAGCAATAGTTTGCTTGTTCTATGATGAAGGTCTCCTCCAACACATGTATCATATTCTATACAAGTATGTTTTACTTCTATCATTGATCATACATGCCATGTTGTTATTATACTTATCCCTTGCTTATAATTATACATTTTGACTATGTTTCCTATCTCCTGGTGCATTGCATCCTACATACTTAGTTATTCAAATGTACTAATGCATACTCTATGCCAACATGATGTCACCATGTAGAAACTGGATCTCCTCATGATCATTCATGGCTAGTTTTTGCATCTTGAAGATAAGATTTGGTGAGTCCTCAAGTTTAGGGACACTAGCTATGCTACTCTTGCTTTGTTTACTCTTTATGTTGAACTCTTGATACTAGGAGGATGAACTTGGAATGTACCTTGGCCCCCACTCAAATCTATGTTTAAAGGTTTTGTTTAAACAAATGATGTACTTATGCATTGAGCTTTGACTCTTCCATGTTTTATGTTATCAAAGACTTCCCTTAGTCCATTTATCCTTAATTATACTCTTTTGTTGTTGTTTAATTACTTTCGTAACCAAGCATGTATAAATAATATGCTAAGAGGCATGTTTGGGATCCCTTCGGGTTCCTATTCGGTGTGTCACATTTAAACCCTAGGTTTGGGTCGTAACAAACTTGTATTAGAGCATAAGGTTGTTAACGGTCCTCGTAATCCAACATACCTCATCGATTAGAGTCTTATTCATGGTTGTGAATTTCACCACAACTATGAGTAAGAGGCTACGAAGCATTTTAGGAAATATTTTCCTTCTTCATGATCTATGTCATGCTATAGAGGTTAAAGTAAGGTTTTCACCTAACGTATATTCTTTGCTATTCTATATTATGCCGATCCTAAGAGGAAGAAGAGCTCGTACACCCGAGGAACAACTAACTCCTCTCGCTCCTCAAGCCCTTCAAGATGGCGGAGTAGGTCATGAAGAGTTTTGGAATGCTATTACCATGTTGGATCATGCTATGGACAACCAATCAACCAAGGGGCACAATCTCTTCATGCTTCTACTCCAGTATCTAGGGTGAATGACTTTACTAGAATGAACCCACCAGAGTTCCATAGGCCAAAGATGGTTGAGGATACCCAAGAATTTATTGGTGAAGTATATAAAGTGTTGTCTATTATGGGGGTTAGATTGGAGGAGAAAGTAGAGTTGGCAGCCTACCATCTCAAAGGGGTGACTCAAATTTGGTTCACCCAAGGAAAGGTAGAGAAGGGGAACGATAATGTCATCCTTCTAGAAGAACTCATGGCAGAATTTCTCAACTGGTTCTTTCTTATAAAGATAAGGGAGGTAAAAATTATGGTATCTATGAACTTCAATCTAGGATCCATGAGTGTGAGGGAGTATGCTCTCAAATTCAACCAACTCTCCAAATATGCTCAATAATTTGTGGTCGAGCCGAGGTCTAGGATGAACAAGTTTGTGTTGGGTGTGTCCAACTTGGTTGATAAAGAATGTCGACCCACTATGTCGGTAAGTGATATAGATTTGTCCCGCCTCATGACCTATAAAGAACAATTGGAGAGGGAAAAGGTTAGAAAAAGGAGAAGTGGTGAGGCCAAGAGGCCCTGTTTTTAAGGTAGATTCCAAGTCCCAAGGGTGGCCAGTTTCATCAAGGTCAAGGGTCCTCCAATGCTCCTAATAAAATGTTTGCTAATGATAACCCAAGGGTCCAAGGTGGTGGTGGTGTGGTGCCTAATGCTACATGCCCAAGATGTGGTAGAGGCCATAATGGCCCATGTTTGAATGACACTAATGGTTACTATGGTTGTGGTAAAGTGGGTCATAAGGTGATGTTGTCCTCGTAATCGCGACAGGGGTAGAGTGGTCGTCCATAAGGCCAAGGTGCAGATACGGGTCCTAAGTGGATAGGAGGCCTATAAGGAGGCGCCCTAAGGCAAAACTAATTTTATGCTCTCCAAGGGAGACAAGGGGTGGATGAGGTGCCCCATGTCGTCATAGGTATGTTAAAAGTTTTTGATTTTGATGTGTATGCTTTGACACTCGGGTGCTACTCTTTCTTTTATTACTCCTTTTGTTCCCAAAAAGCTCTATGTTAAACCCAAATTATTGTGTGAACCTTATGAATTGTGTACTCATATTGGCGCATCCATTATTGCTAGAAGGGTCTGTAAAAATTGTCCTGTTTTCGTTTTGCATAAAATCATGCCTTGTGATTTTGTTGAATTAGATTAGTGGATTTTGATGTCATTTTTATATAGATTGGATGCATACTTTGCTTCTATTGATTGTAGAACCTGTAGGGTCAAATTCCAAATAATGAAGCCATCTTTGAGAGGTAGAGTCATGATGTGGTGGTTAAGGGAAGATTCATTTATTGCTTTAAAGCCTAAAAGTTAATTTGTAAGAGGTGTCTGTATAATCTTGTGAGGGTTGGGATGTTGAGTCCAAAGTCCTTCTATAGAATCGGTTCTGATAGTGATTTCGCGGTGTTCCTTCCAAAAGGTAAATAGATTTTGGCATCAACCTCCTTTCCAATACTGAACTAATTTCTATTCCCCCTTACCGTATGACCCTGATAGAGTTAAAGGAGTTGAAAGAACAACTGAGGGATTTGTTGGAGAAGGATTTTGTAAGACCTAGTCAATCACCTTGGGGTGCACCCATGTTGTTTGTGATGAAGAAGGATGGTACACTTAGAATGTGCATTGATTATTGGCAACTTAATAGGGTCACTATAAAGAATAAGTATCCTCTACCAAGGATTGATGATCTTTTTGACCAACTTCAAAGGGATAGTCACTTCTCTAAGATAGATCTTCGATCCAGGTATCACCAAGTGAAAGTGAGGGAGTGTGACATTCCCAAGACAACCTTTTAGACTAGGTATAGGCACTATGAATTCGTGGTGATGTCCTTCGGGTTGACTGATGCACCGGCTATCTTGATGGATCCTATGAATAAGGTCTTTAAACCCTACCTTGATTTGTTTGTGGTGGTTTTGATTGATGATATCTTGATCTATTCCCATATTAAGGAGGAGCATGTGGATCACTTGAGGGTGCTGCTGCAAATCTTTAGGGAGGAGAAGTTATATGCTAAATATGAAAATGTGAGTTTTAGTTAAAAGAGGTTGCTTTCTAGGTCATGTGGTGTCAGGTGGTGGCATTAAGGTGGATCCTAAGAAGATAGAGGTGATTAGAAATAGTAGATGGATCGAGGAGTTATCATCTTCACAGGGAAATTTGTTCCCTGAACCAAGGTAATTTGACTGTTTCTGCATATTTTACCAACATGAGGTTATTATGGGATGAATTTGATGCTCTGGTCCCTCCACCTTCATGTGATTGTGAAAAAATTGGCCTAGTATCTTGACTCCATTGGATATAGACGTTTCTTGGGTTTAGTGGGTTGTTATCAGAGATTTGTCATTGGGTTCTCTTCTATTGCTTCTCCTATGACTAAGCTGACCTAAAAGAAGGCAAAATTTGTGTGGAGAAATGAATGTGAGAAGAGTTTCTAAACTTTGAAAGATAATCTTGTGTCTCCTCCTATCTTGTCCATACCGAACGAGTTGGAAGATGTTTAGACTGGGTTGGGTTGTGTTTTGATGCAAAATGGTAAGGTGATAGCTTATGCGTCTAGACAACTTAAGGTTCATGCAAAAATTATCCTACCCATGATCTTGAATTGGCCGCTGCGGTATTTGCTTTGAAAATTTGGCGTCATTATTTGTGTGGAGTTCATGTTGATGTGTTTACTCATCATAAGAGTCTCCAATATGTGTTAACTCAAAAAGATCTTAACTTGAAACAAAGAAGGTAGTTAGAGCTCTTTAAAGATTATGATATGAGTGTGTGTTATCGGTAAGGCGAACGTAGTTTTTGATGCTCTAAGTAGGGTGTCTATGGGTAGCCTAGCATATATGTTAATGGTGGAAAAGCGATGGCTAGAGAGTTCCATCAGTTGGCTAGATTGGGGGATTGGGTTGGAAGAGGTTGATAATGGTGGTGTAATGGTTGTTTATGGTTCTAAATCTTTATTAATTAAGAAGGTAAAGGCAAAACAAGTTCTTGACCCCACCTTGTTAGAGTTGAAGGCGTTGGTGAGAGATGGTAAGGTGGAGGTTTTCTCTCAAGGGAGAGTTGGTGCCTTTGTGTACCAAGGTAGGTTGTGTGTGCCTAGCGTTGATGACTTGAGAAAGAAGCATTTAGATGAGGCTCATAATTTTTCTTATTCTATTCATATCGATTCTACAAAGATGTATAGAGATTTGAGGGAAGTGTTTTGGTGGGGTGGTATGAAGAGAGACATTGCTAAGTTTGTACATTAAAATCCCTTGCCGTTTTAGGATGAAAAATTTTCTCCCAAGCTAGTGGAGCATTTCACAAGTAGTTGGAATACTTTTCCAGCAAAACAAATTTATGTGAGAGCAAAATTTTTGAACAAAACAGTGACTTATCAATTTTTCAACTAGTGGTTGACTTTGCCTCTTATGGTTTGTATCCTTTCTCCATCCCTTGCTGTTAGTGTTCAAGAAACTCTAGCAACTACAACAACTTCTACTACTATTGATATTCAACATTGGACTCATTAGTTAAGTGTTGTCTACTTTAGTGTTGAAGATTACTTTGTTAGTCGGGAAATTCATAAAGGCAAAACCAAGTATGAAAGTTATTTATCAGTCAATTTCTTCTATAGGGATCGGTTAAAATAGATTAATTGATTATAGAGAAGAATCATCACTTTGCATTTGCTTGTGTCAGTATATAATGACAGTCAGAATTGGCCTCTGCCACTGCAATTTTTCACCCATCACTCATCTACACACATCAATCAGCTTCCAAGTCATTAAATTATCGTCACCAGATGATCTATAGTAATTAAAGAATAAATACTCTATTCTTTCTCAAGATCATCAATGGTTCGTTGACTCGATCCATCCTCTCAGTCTTTTTTGATGTTCTTACTAACTCCACAGACTTCAAAGGCTATAGAAATCAGACTCTATCGTTTACCAAACTCTCCATACTAATGGCAAAAAGCTATTGAATCAGATACACATATATCTGCCATCTTTTTAAGGATCGATTTAAAGCATTCCTATTAGTGTAATCAATATAGTCACTTGATTTAATGCTTGTCCTTAGAATAAGATATAATACTGTAGTCAGATACAAGTAAACTATTAACAAAGTTGTGCATAAAATCAAAAGTTCTAGAAATTCTATTTTCAGTTTTTCCTTTTAAACCAAGTAGAAAAAGTCTTCTTCTAGGTTGTATGACTGTGACAGGTTGATAGCTCGTGGCTATATGTCATGATCTTCTTATAGATTAATTTTCCCAGCTCTGTTTCCTTTGATTTAGGTTCCCCTAACAGTGGATCACTCAAAGGTAGGGGTATTTGTTGTTTCCACTGCATCATTAGATTTAGAGCTTGTTGGGACATCTTCCACAGCGAATTTGGTATGAGTTACCCTTAGAATCTCACTTTTCTTTATACTAGCTTAGGATTTGCATTTGGAGTCTTGTCCAGCACTATCAGGGTGTTAGGTAAGTTCTTTGGTGTTATATTCACATTAAAATTAATGCATGTTCCTTCAATCTCATGGATCTCTTGCATCTGTAATCTCCAAATGTTGCATTTTTCATATGAGAACTGATTTCAATATTTATAAATTCTTACACCATAATCTTATTGTTGAACAAATACAAGCAAGAAGTAACAACAATGCAACAAAACGAGCTAAACTAAATATGCTTCATCATTTTAGTAGCAAGCCTATTCGAGAGATCATTTATGAAAAGGTATAAAAATATTATTTTTCTGAATAACATAGTTATGAGGTATGTTATTTGAAATATTTGACTTTGATGTAAAGGGCGGGAAAGATGACAATCCATTAGATTTTGAGACTATTTTCTTCGAGTCTCATAAAAAAGATAACAAGCTTGTAAAACCTCAATCAATTGAAAAACATGTATGATTGGTAAATTGAATAGTTAATTACTTGAGATTATTATGTGCTATGATAGAAAATGTTCTTTGATGTATCTCTTACGCTCAAATCAAAGAAATAGTTCAAGCAGATCCATCTCCACCTACCAATGAGATTGTTGAGAAATATTATGAACCTCATAATCGTACCCACTGATGAGTCCATATCTCGGACGTATTTTGGGATTAGAATACAAAAGAAATATTATCTTCGGTATGCTATTATGTTCCAATAAGAAGTGATATGCATGTCCTATGTCGGGGATGGAGTTAAAAGGGCACAAGGAGACAACACTCCTCAAATCTTAGAAAAGGAGCAGAAGTGTGAGCAAGGTGGACAAAAGCAGCTTCACCGAGTTAGTCGGTGTATAGTCGAACGCTGAGATCACCTAATATTTCAGCAACCAAGTCTCAAGTTCATGCTAGAAAGGAGGTCAGAATCAAAGTTTCCAAACATATTTGGGGTATGGCCGAATAGTCGGAGAGACCGCCAATTATTGTAGAACTCAGGAACCTAAGCTCATGAAAGAAAGGCGATAAAGAAGGAACTTCGGCAAATCCCTGAAGATGGTCGGTGGAATAATGGACCACCTAATCTTTTAGAGACTCAAGCCTTTAAGAAGATGCAGAGGAAAATGATCAAGTGCACGTCTGGCACATTGCTGAAGTGCTCGAAGATGGCCAGCCTTGACGCCGAGTGGCAACTTGGTGCACAAACTTTCATGACTTTTCATGGACTGTTTAAGAATTCTGGAAATGATATTGTACATATCATTCACTTTAGGTTTTATAAATAGATAGATACTTAGATAGATAGATAGATAGATAGATAGATAGATAGATAGATAGATAGAGAGAGAGAGAGAGAGAGAGAGAGAGAGAG
>JAOTQR010000069.1:25483876-25500677 GCA_025774065.1 Solanum ossicruentum | reverse complement strand
CCAGAGGCAAGCCTCCATTTAGTCCATGCTGCCCCAATACGGTGTGTGACATCATCGTCGATATCGCCACTACTCTGAATGATGGATCCCAAATACTTAAAGTTTTCTCTCTAAATTTAAGATCATGATATGTATATTTTCTTTGATAAACCATGAAATTCAGTACTTCCTCAGTCACAATTTCATAGTCCTACTTTGAATTGGTAGGGGAACTAAGAAAAAAATTGAAAATGTATGGGTAACATGCTGGGCAATAAAAGTTTTCAACGAATAGAACAAGAGTTGCATAAGAAGAGTAAAAGTTGGTCATATGGATGTGTCTTCAATATCATGACTTAAAACTTCCCTTTTAAAGAAAGTGGATAATAATAACTGGGGAAGGACTAAAAGGAAATTAAGATGCCCACCGTGTAAGCACCAGCTTGGGCTCCTACAGAACTTTTCACCCCGGCTTCACCATATTGATCATATAATGCTCTTTTTTTGTCATCTGATAGTACCTGGAAATACAAAAGAGAAATACGTCAACATACTAACACCAGATTCTAAACCTATATATAGTTTGAAAGCTAAAACAGGAATTTCAAAGGTCTACCTTAGTTAAAAAGCACACAATTTCCAAAATACACAAGGAAATGGATCACTACGGATTTAGTAGCCAGGCAACCCAATGCAGTTTCCAAGGTAGATAAATGAACAAATGGAAAGAAAAGTGAATAAACAGTAATTCCATCACACAAAGGGGAGAGGGGAAACATAAAGATGGCAATACCAGAATCTGTATAAATGCCACAAATGTCAAAAAGACCATAGTTTCAGATGGAAATAAGAGAACTGCCAGGGATCAAATGTTAAACTAAGTAACTTCCCTTATTTACCTCATAAGCATCTTTAATCTCCTTAAACTTTTCTGGTGCATTAGGTTCCTTGTTGACATCAGGGTGATACTATAAAAGAATATTAAATGTCAGGAACAGATTAATGGAGAATATAATAATGTGTTGCTGTGGAACTATCTTAATTATGAAGGCACAAAGAAGTGGGTGAAAATGTAGCGTGTGACGGTAAGATTAGCATAATAATGGAGAATATAACAATGTAGCATGTATTGTATGGACACGTACAGAAAGTAAATAATCAAAAACACAAAGAAAAAGATAACATATGCAGACCAATAATTCACAACGCATCAGCATCTTTTCAGTCCAAGCTACTACTCGAATAGAGGCAGCTCAACCATACAAATAAAAGAATCAAAGAGTAGCATAAAATAATTTAAATAGGAACGGAAACTGATAATCAGCAACTTGTGCTATCCCAAGGAAAATGCACATTAATATGGTCAGTTACAAGGTTACTTTTCTGTTGTAGCTTGGAGCTCAAATGCACAACCAACCTAAGTCACAATTTTGAAGAAGCATCATTTAGTGTTCTCACCGATATACACATGGGTCAAATAAAATTGGGGTTTGTTTAAGGCCTCCAATACCTTTTCTTAGAAGTTGGCAGCGACCAGAAATGCCCAGACAATCTCATGCCTTTTGTGACCAGGCCAACCCAATCGGCACTTTCCAACAAGTCTTTCTAAATTGGAAGAATAAGAAATAAACTAGAAAACTTTCCCAACCACCCATATATCGGTATGTCTTGCAATAGCTTCAAAAATATCATGGCCCCGATTGAGCCCATTTGGTCCATCTCTCGTAAAAGCCGTTCCTGAACCACTAACACCATATATTAACTCTTGCAATGTTATGCAACAGATGCCAAACATCAACTCTTTCAGTGTTATGCACAAAATTATTGTCTCTCAGTTTCCTTCCCCACCTACCAAACATCACCATAGAAAGACAAGATTGCTTGCAAAAAGGAATCTCATCTTCCAGATTTCGACTTTTTTGAGTTCTCTAACTTCATATTTTCAGCAAAATATTCAATGAATCAGCAACTGATAAGCAAACAAACCCACCATCCTTCTTCACCAAGTAGCAACTACATTTTGCTCAAATCTTGTTGTGATAACACAGTAGTTTTTTCTGAAAACATGAGGCTAGTGAAATAACTGTACTAATGAGATCTAATAGCTTTAGTAGAATCAGAAAAAGAGAGTAGAAATTTCGGGGAATGAATTTCACCAAGCATGTCCTGTTTAAATAATGTTTACAGGTTCAAGAAAAGGTAAATAAAGGATACCTACTCCCAAATACACAATTACAGAAATTCTAAACATAGTCATATTTACAACTTCCAAACATTAGCATTCTTAATGCTGCTCCTCAAATTGGAGTACATATTGTATACTCCTAACTTGCTGCACAATTCTAGAGCTACGGAGTGATTTGTAATAACATCTTATAATCTGTTTACTCATACCGACAAAGCATGTCAAATGCACCCTATTTAAATCTTTTGTCAAATGAAATAACAATCATCTTTTGTATCTTTTGTTCTTTCATTATAAACTAGATTTGAAGCAAGGTGTATTGGGTACAATGACTTATTTTCTCTCTTGGGAGACGTGTGACTTTTCATTCCCCACCCTCCATTAAGGTTCTCCAGAAGTTCCAGCCTCATTAGGATAAGTTTTCTTCTCTTTTCTCTCCTTAATTCCATTTTGCTACTCCCTAGTCTGTTTCTTCCTTGTCTCAAACTTTCCTTTGATTTCTTAATCTATCAATCATCTTTTATCTTGTTGCTAATCAGTGTCTCCGTACCCTGTTTAACTAAACTACATTCACTTAACTTAAGCCTACTCCACGGCAACAAGAGGTGGATGAAGTGTAGTTTAACAGGATATTATGGGCTGAAGTCTGGTACTTCTGGCAGGAAACAGAACTTTTGCAGTGCTGGAGGTAAGTGAAAACTGGTACGAAGTATTGGAAAGGTGAAAAGAAATCTTATCAGTAGAGTATCTTTTGACAGATTTAACTTCTTGTGTGAAGTATGAGACTGGCTTCGGAAGAAAGAGGAGGTATTTCCAGAAGTTAGAAAAATCAATGTCAGTTGTATTCCTCTCATATTTACCATAATTTCAGTAGAAGGAGCAGATATATTAGAGTGGAGACAGTAAAGGGACATAGCAAGTCTACGGTAATCATTCCTGAAATTGGTGACAGTATTGGTTGTGCAGACTAAAGGAGAGACTAGTATTCCCTTATTTTCTCTGTTGGAACTTTGACTGTTTGGCGTATTCATTGATAATTGATGCCTTCAAAAGTATTGGAAGATTTCATTCAACTTGGAGTGTAAAACATCTTGCTCCAATCTCTCAAAATGACGCCAACAGCCGAGTGTGAGTTAAATTTTGAAACAGATAATGTACAATTTTGTAAGGAGTTATATGTGAAAAGCTAATAATGATGAGAACATATATAATGATCCTCCATACATAAAATGTTTAGGGCTTTCCTCTGCTAGAAATGTGCTGAAATAAAAGCCCTAATTATGTGGAATGGGAAAAGGTTCCATGCTGTTGAAAGGGAAATTGTTGTGGGAATTTGAAATTCTATGTACAAGGTCCTTATATAGTGGCAAAGCTCCCTTCCATATGTGATCAGAAGTAAGCATTGGAAGTGCAAATAATCATCTAATAAGGCTCATTTCAGACTAAAAATGAAACATTCTGCTCACGCGTTTACTGTAAATATTCCTCATCAGAATGTTTGCAATACAATTTACATGTTTTCTAAATTATTCCAGGGCATGTCCTTAGGAATCTTCGACTTCCCCTCTTGCTCCCATTAACATACCATTAACATCCTGTTAGTTCAGTTTCCTACAATCAAGTATCAACTACATCATACTTGAATAAACAAAAAGCAGTTTATCTAATAATGTTTAGCAAACCCTCGCCAGAAATTTGGTCATATCACACAATGGTTCTAATCTAACTCTAAGGAAACTGCCAAATTAACGAACATCTCTACGGACAGGTGTTCTCAGCACATCCCGTGCCATTGCCAATACCTTGTAACAATTAATTAAAAAGAAGAAACAAACAATTACAGTACCTGTCGAGCTAACCTTCGATAAGCAGACTTAATTTCTTTACTGTTAGCAGATTTTGGGACCCCAAGCGTTGAGTAATAATCAGCGGCAGCAACCACCAATCTCGCAAAACGTTTCTTATTGTACTGGGATGAAGAAAAGGAAAGGGATATAAACTTCTTGTGGGCCCATAAAGGGGTCCCACCGGAGAAGAAAGTAGAGGAGGAAGAAGGAAGAAGAGAGGGAGAATGAGAACGGTCGAAGGTGAGAGAAGAAGGACGGAGAGATAGAGAAGCTGTACTCGCCATTGCCGTAGAGTTCATTGAACTGGAGAAGAGTAGTTAACTGTTTTGATGCTTGCTTTCTTTTCTTTTTTCTTTTCCACGAGAAGAAGAAGATGTGGTGCGATATTGAGACGCGCTGCCTTCAGTTCCTTGTATGTTCCATTATACAACACGTTTTATGTCAAATCTTTTAAAATTTGGATTAATGAATAAAAATCACCTATATTTTTTATTCTGTTAGAGATATGAATCGAATGAGCTACATTTGTTTTGGATTAAATATTCAATTAATTATTTAATTTTTTGAGATCATAATATCGAAAAACTATTTGAATTAAATATCTTTCAATCATATCATAAAACTTATCGAGATTTGAAAAAATCATAAAACTTATCGAGATATACGTACTAATAAATCTATATTTGAAAAAAAATCATAGATAATGAATTGCAATTCTAAAAGCAAATATCACAGCCAAAATTTTTGGTTCTAAAAAGAAGTTGTAAAGTCAAAAGAAACTCGGAGTGATAGGAAAGATTTGAGTTTCAATTTTTTAGAATGATTGTGTTAACTTTATACATATCTCAAAAAATCTTATCAAAATTATTATTAAGTCTTTTGACAAATTCGTTGCACCAGACTTACCTTGCGAATTTATTCTCCTATATAGTTGGTGAGCTATTACATAGAAGTGAGAATTTACCTGACCCCAAATTCCCCTTCTTATAAAAAAATTATTGTTAATTGCTTTTCTCCTCTCCTCGCTTTTAAGTACCAAAAAAGCAGGCAGGATAAAAGGATAATTACCTTGTATAATATTGAAGTGGGTGATTTTGGATTAAAAAAATGACTTAAGAGGCATTGGAATATGAACAGCAGAAGAGAAATTAGCATAAGCATATCTATAGCAAAGTTTCCTGATATCACTTTAATACTAGCACATTTAACGCCTAAAACATTTGGATGATGTCCAGTCCAACACTACTTACTTGACCAGAATCATTCACCACAGTGACTTCAACTCAACACGCAAACCTTTTCTCTATCTAATAACATAAACAAGTTTAGAATTTGTTTAATACATCCTATATCACAGCTGACAAGATGCCCAAAGGCTTGTTTCTTTCTATGCTCCACAACTTTAACTGGACTAGCCACAGCTCTAGAAGATGTCAGGATGGAAGCGTCCCGGAATAGAGTTGCTTTGCTGAGCCTGGCGCAAGTGCATTGTCAAAGCATAATTATTCACCTGCAATGATGACCATTGAATCAGGAATAATGAGTAGACAATCTTGTGTTGCACTCATTCCATGAAGAACACCGAAAGGGAACATAAGAATACTTTATTCTCTTATCTGCATTCGGATGGGGCACTATGCAGTTCTTCACAAAATTAATGAAGTATGCAGTCAAAAGAACAAGGACGGAAGTATACAGTTACATTACAAACTAGCAGTAATGCAAGATCTTTAGGACAATATTTTCCTTTACTTAAAGATACAGGTGCTACTACCTTTAAGTAATGACCATAGAATATTTCAGCAGACAATATAGAAATACGTTTGAATCATTTTTTTTAAGTAAAATCTTGCACTTCTCTCGATGATCTGCTCTGCTTCCAACATAAACAAGCATAGCAGACATTCTCAAAGTAGAATCATTACTCTTGAAGGTCTAGGGCATACAACATATATTATAATCCCTGTATCCCATTTTATCATACTCTTTGCATTTTGGTACAATAAAGAGTATTTGCAATTTCTTTTTGAAGTAAAATTCATTAAAGCATCAAGCAGATGCAAAGGTTGCAAAACAGGCATTAATATCAATCAATACAACTTTCACAAAATTCAAAATTTTAAATTCACTTGGTTATCAAAATTAAACATCTCTCTCTCTCAAACTAACTTTTCAGAAACTATTAAATAATTTTAAATCACTACGATAAAAACACAAATTTCAATAACTTAAGACTCTGTGCCTATGTTCATGACATGCCTCGGAGGAAGTATGTTACTGCAACACAGGCTATGCAGTCTAACCAACTAAAATAATGTCCGAATAAGTGTTTGTTAAAAAACAAGAGAACCAAAATGCAATAAGACCACCACCCCTAAACATAAATAAGAAATTAAAAAGATCAGATAAAAAAGGTGAGCCACGCCAGGAAGGGTCTCTAAAGATCCAGTTTTTACCTCAAGATTTTTTATCTGTTCCTGATATTGAGCGATCATCTGCTTCAATTGCTGCACTTCCTGGTTTCTATCATCATACTCTTTTTGCCGTTCACGTTGGATGGCAATAGCACGTCTGAAAACGCCATTTTCTCTAAGAGACACTTCAATTTGCTCTTTCAGCATCATATTCTCCTGAAAAAGAAGCGATAAGGCCAACACCCAGAGAATTGACGATGAATGTCAGAAAATTAGGTAAAAATGGTAAAATACCAAACATGAGTGTCATTGTTGTTGTACTCCAACCAATGAAGCACTATACTACTGCAATAAAGAAGAAAAGACATACTGCACTAAAAATGAAGCAGCATAGGTGTACTCGGCATTTCTTTTTTGTCGAAAGCTCAGTAAACGTAGAAAAGAGAAGTACATTAATATCAGCAATTTCTCCTCCTCCAATGACATTAAAATATCGTTTGAACTTAAGGCTACAGAGATCAAATGGCCACACCATCCACTACCAACCTTGTGAATATTTTCAGCTGCTTTTGCACCAGCATAAACACTAATTGATTGCTCCAGGCTCTCCAACACTCTTGTGGCCCGAGCCCTGGCATCATCTATGCTTGTAGCACTCATCATTTCCCGGACAAGCAACTCCACCCATTCTGCACCATCAGCTGGAAGATTATTCTGGAGAGGAGGACCTTCAGATGGAACATCTGGCCCATTAGTTGGTTTTTCACCTGCATGAGGTTTGATTGATTAGGTTTTTCATTCACAAGAAATAGCATGTGGTAACAATAAGGACCAAAAATTGGTGGACACACAAAGGTGGTTTAACATCTTTATAACAATTAGAGGACTACTTATCCAGAACACCTGAGAGCTCACACAAATAGTTTCATACAACTCCACAGAAACATATACAAGTAAAAAGGTGCCGTTACAGAGATACAAAGAACACTTGCTATCTCATTTTAGTTTATACCTACCTTCTAGCTCCTGTTGTGCAGCATGAAATGGGCTGGGATACAGCTGAATAGATACAGAGTATTCTTATAGGCTATAGCCAACCCTAACGAGTCTCGATTTGAGGCTTCATCTATGATAGTTGATTGACAACAAACTTTCCCTAGAAGTGTCTTTCATAGACCATATAACACACAATATCCAATACCAATGTACCCATATAGGAGTATTAATGTTGATTCAACAACATGATTTATCAGGAAAATTTGATCATCCAACCATCTACTTCTGTTGCTGCAAGGCATAGAGTTGGACTTTTCCCAACAATTATGCAACACCATAAAATTAACTAGAGAATTCAACACATTCTCCTACGGGTATCTCTTCTCCACCATAACAAATGGGATATCAACGTCAATGCAAGGAATAATCAACAACTAAAAATCTGGAGCATCAAAATGAATCAGCCAAATAGGGGAAATAATTATTGGATACATACCATTATCCATCTCTCCATCAGTAACTGTCTTAGCATCGGCATACACAATGCAAAGCTCATTTAACCTCTTAATAGCAGCATCCAAGTCATTGCCGGACTCTTCCAAGGCTTTCTCAATTAGCTTAACAGTAAATCATATATATTAGAAAAATTGTTATAAAAGGAAAACAATCAATTGGGGCTCTGGTTCAAAAGATTACTAAAACAAGAAAAAGAAGATGAGAAAACCTGATTGTCCATATCAGGAAACAAAAGTCTCAGTTGATCGATCAAACTGGACGGGAACCGGACCGGAGAAGTGGAGGATGAACAGCGAATCTTCTTTGCAACAGGCGGCGACGCTGATGTCGGCGATGGCGATTGTAATTCTTCAAAGAAAGATCTCTTGCCACAGACGATTGCAGACATTGTTTAATCTGCGCCTGCCCCTCGGCAGATCAAACCAATTTCCTGATTATATGAAATTGGGATAGGAATTAGGGTTTTGTGAGTTGAAAGGTTTTGGGATTCGAAGCTTTTCTTGAGGTACACTTCCCCCCTTAAGCTTCGGTGGCTTTGTTTCTCCTTTATATATAGTGGAGATGAGGTGTGTCCCCCAAGAGTATTGTGAACACGCGCTGAAAAAGAGTGTGTTTCGAATGTCCGGAAATTCATGGTGGAGATTGGTGAAGTACAACGTCATGTTTGTCTTGGCATGGTGAAATTTGAAATGTATAAAGATTTGCTTGTTTTTTTAATGACAAGAAAAAGAAAAAAAATGATCTTTTCAGTATGTAAGGGAGGATTTAGAGAAATCGGAGTTTGGAATGTTAATTGTTCAAGATTTCTTTTTTAATTGAAGAAGTTATTTTCCTTAATTTTGAGAAATTTATTGTTATAGGACATATATTCTTGACTGTCTCTTTCTCTTTGTCGTTAATCTCAGAGGTGCTTCGGCCAACGTCTCCGCAATGCGCTCTTTCTCTCCTTTTTCTTTAACTAGCTCTTTCTCTCTCCTAGGGCTACTGGGGCCGACTACTCTAAGGCTCTTCTTTATTGATTTTGTGTATCATATATTTTCATATGCTAACGTTAACTTTTCATTGGTAATGAGGAGCATACAACTCTGACTGCAACATAGATCAATGAAGGTCTCGATCCGGCAGGCAATGAATTGAATTTAGATTGTTCTTCCATCTCTCTCTCTTTGTCCAGTGACAGGAAGATTTGAATTTCGCATGGAGATTGGAAATTATAACAATAACAATAACAGATAGTGGAACGATGTTGCACCTTTAACAATATGATTTAGATGTTATGTGTTTTCTCTCTCCTCAATATGTATTAATATGAGATGCTTTTAAAATAATTTTTCTTTGTACTCCCTTTGTTCACTTATTACTTGTCACTGTTTCATTCAACTTAATTAAATTTCAAAGATAAATTGAAATAGTTAAATTTAACATTTGAAATATAAAATTTAGATAGTTGAAAAAACTATATGAAAAATATTATAAATTGTAATTCTTCTCATATTATTAATATGATGAAAAAATACATTCTAAAATGTTAGTCAAAATTCATATAATTTGACCTCCATAAATGAAATATTGAAAAGTAAAAGTGAACGGAGGGAGCACTAAACACACTTTATTAGCAACTTATTTATCGATTCAAAGTACCAAACCTCTTTACAATAATTCTTATGTGTTTTGACCTAAATTTTTTTACTTATATAGATTAATCGTTACCGTCGGTAACAAAAATTATAGTTATATCTTATTTGATGATGCGAAAATTCTCAACAATGACAAACTAATAAACTTAAAAACTCTTTCCATGGTAAGAATTAAAGGTACTAATACTTGTATATCATTTTCATTATACAAAAAGGTTCAAGTATACACCATAGACTACCTAATTGCAATTGAATATCTCCTTAATACTCAAATGGGCTTACTTCACTGGGCTACCAGAGTTCAGGGCTTTAGTACGTATAGAAACTGGGCCTTTCTGCAATTTGTGTTGCGTAGCCCATTGATGAACCAAATCTTGAATTCCAGCAAAAGCAACCAAGAACTCTGCTGCATCTGTCCTGCTCAACACCTTCTTTACTGCCATTTCCATTGCCCTTAGCCTCAAATTTTGGGCCTTAGTAACAACCCTATGGATCTTCTTAAACTCAGATTGGATACAAGCCATTGCAGGCTCACCTTTCTTTGGGCCAAATGGAAGATGGAAGATACAATTGGACTGGATCTCAGCCATTTCTTCATCAATCACTGCCTCCTCGATCCTCAACTCGTTGATCAATTGAGGCAATGCCACTTTAATAGAAGCTGAATCTTGTGAAGATTTTGAAAGACCAGATGAGTGGGCTAAGCACTGAAGAAGGTCCAAGATTGTTGAGGGACGCCAATCACCTAACCAAGTTAATGTCGCTAGTTCTGGTGATGGAGTCCATTTAGGCATGATCAATTGGGCCACATCTTTGAGCTTTGTTGGGACTATAGCCCTCTTATATTGGGCTCGAAAGCGATTGAGTTCTTCTTCAATAAGTCCATCGACGGCCCATCTTGCTTTGAGCTGTTTCTCTAGCTTGGTTGCTCTGTTTATCTGCTCACGCCTCCATAGCCCCTGTTTTTCGCAAGAAAAATCTTCTCCTGCTTAAAATAAACAAGTAATCTAAGAAATTTTCTTTAATGAATACATATATAATGAGAAATTAAGAAAATTTTCAAGAAAACTGAAAATCCTCTAAACCATTGATGGGTTCCTGTAATTTTTCAAGAAAACTGAGTGTTCTATAAATCATTAATGGGTTCCTGAGAATTCTACATAACGACTTAAAGTTCTGTATTTCCATAGCAAAAGACTGATTTTTTAACCCAACATATAGTTTCTTGACCCCATACTTGAAAATGGGAATGGAAATGTATTGTACCTCGTGCGGTGGCTTCCCATTTTTGTACTGTCTTGCAAATCACAGGTGTGCTCATTCTTTCGAAATCAATGATCTCGTCATTTTCGTATTCATCTTCAAGTACTGATTTTCCTTTGTTGGAATTGACATCTACCTGATGAGTTCCTTTGAATTGCTTCCTGGCATTGTAACAGAGTGATGAAAAGAAAGAGAAGTTGAATTACTGTGAAGCAAAAGAAGTTGGTCAGGAAAAAGAGAAGGAATCAACAAGAATCGTACAGTATAGGTACAGATGAAGGCCGCTTCATGTTTTCTTCTTTTGCTCTGTTTTCTCTCAAAGAGTTGAATTTGTGAAAATTTTCAGTTACATTTGGAGCCGCGAACCGACGAGTTTATATACTAAATGATTTATTGCTGCAATGTCGGTTATGATCGTTAATTAGTACTACTAAATTCAAATAAACTTGTCTATTTTCTATAATTAGAAGGGGCATTTTTTAATTAGTAAGCATTTCTGTTGCTCGAATTTTTTAAAAAATATTAAAAAATATGTGTTGATTCGTAAAAAATAATGTATTTTTAATAACATTACAAGCGAAGAATTTGCGCATCTTATATAAGCCGTAGGAACATGATTTAATTGGTCATGAGAATGACAGGTGTTGGGTTATTGCATACATTCTGGCATATTTTTGTATACATTATGTATACTCCAGATTTGTGTAAAATTGTATATACTCACACAAATTTATGATGGGTTGCATTCCTAACTGTTTTTTGCCCGCACATCAAATGTTCATGGAGTGAGAGACTAAGATAATGCCAACCCGTAAAAGATAGATTCAGAATTTAAAATTTATGCATATTTTAGTCATTTTAGATTTAATTCAAAATTAGTTCAAAGACATTGTAATTATCTAAGACTGAGATTAATTTCTTCTTATCCCATTGATGTAGGACTCTTGTGTAAGGCTACGTATTGGTTGGTTTAGTCTGATTTTGAAATTTATCAGTTTAACTCATTAGTTATCGGTTTGTAAATATGGTAACAGTTATAAACTATTAAATACATATTGACTTAACGTTTTGTTAGTTATAAAATCATTGAAGATTGTATCTTGCTCAAAAACAAACAAGCATATTTTAGAATAACTGAGAGTTTGAGACAACAAAAAATTAAAGTATAAAACTAAACCCCAAGTCAAAGATTTTTAAATATCAAAGAGGCTAGGTTCTCCTAGTCCCACCACACTCAATTTGATTCATAATCAAATGTATCTAATATTCAAATAAATTTCTTACTACCTATATAAAATATACTTGTTATATTAACTCGTAACCTATGCTATCAATCCACCACTACTCAAGGGCTAAAAGAAATTAGTGATTTAAAAGATGAGAGGCAACTCCTCACTCAATATTTGCACCAAATCAATAAATACAAAACATTTGTCCTCCATTAGCAAATTTCATTCTTAACAATAATTTAATAATATGTACTATTTTGTTAAAAAATAAATGATTTGAATTTGACGTTGTAACAGTTGGGACTGTCTGAGAGTAGTATCAATTGATTGCCTAATTATAAAATAACTAAAGATGAAGAGGGTCATTGTCAGCAAAGAATAAAATTTGTCTTTTATTATAACAGTTGGTAATAAATGATAAGTAGGCATACCAACTAAAGAAATGGGAAGGAATGAAGTCAATATTATTGAGTAGCTGTATTTTGCCTTGGTGTCGGCTAATCATATATTATTCAGAATCATATATCTTATTACCTATTGTACAACAAATATGGCATAACGTTTTCGCAGGATAAAGTGGGATGCGGCGTTATTTCATTTTGGTTTAATTTTTTTCGAAATACATAAAACGTATTGATAATAATATTTTATGAACAAAAACATAAATCACACTCATGCAATATATTTTATGAATAAAAATGTAAATCACACTCATGAAATACGTTTATGAATAAAAAGGTAAAATGAATTATGTTGGGGTAGGTTCGATATCACGTACTCTTCTGGTTAAACAACTTTTTCACGAAAAATTATCTTTCAAATTTCTTGATCAAAAATTCCTAAAAAGCTATTTTTAGATGTATTTTTTTAATCCTATTTGAATTCTGACTGATTATAGCTAAAATGACTTCGGATATTAAAGATATATTGTCATTGTGATTGATTATTGGGATTTCAAAAGATGGTATTGTTGGATTATAGAAGGTGTAGATGAACAATAAAAGATTGTGACCTTTTTTTCGAAGGATTGTGACTTTTTCAGAAAATTATGTCTTTTCTAAAAAGTTTTGACTTTTTTAGAGAATTATGTTCACTACTGAGCGATTCACAGATATCACGATTTTAGGTATCAATATATCTGTGAGTAAATTCGTTCTATCTCTAGAGGATATATTCCATTAATCCAGATACTTGAGCGAAGAAAATAATATGCATTTAGTAGACTCAATTTTCCTCCTCCTCCTCCTTCAAAAAAAAATCTTCATGCTATTCTTTTATCTTTTTCATAGTCTATTTTATTTACTAGTTTTAAGTTTTAAATTTTAAAAATATTCTTTAAAGTTTATTGTTTTTAACAAAGTTCTTCAAAAGTTGTTAATCTAAATATTTTAGCAATAATGAAAAAAAACTGCTAAAAAGACGTTACTACAATACATCATAAGGACCCCAAGTCACGTGACTATGGCCAAGTTGCCTAGAGTGTGCGTTGTTCAATAATTTGTTTAGCAAAACAAAACGTAATTAATTACGTATATCTTGACATTATCTTGTTATTCTTTAGTGTTACTGGAATAATTACCTAGAACACATACATGCCATGCCATTCAAATCATTGATTCTTATCACACAACCTTATCTTCTCCATCATATTTTTGCTTTATTAAATTTGTGACTGCTCACGATAATCCATGAGTATATCAACAGTTTAATGACAGGACAAATCAATGTTTAGAAAGAGAGGGTTAAAACTAAAGTGGAGCATTTATCTTGATATTATCACATATCATATGTTGCATGTACACCTCTGTCTCTAAATATCTACATAGAACATCTTTTGAGATGCCATAGTAAATCTTTTTAGATAGATAAATATCATACGTTAGTGTTGAAGTAGGTCTTAGACCTAATTCACACCCCAAAAGCTAATTCAAAGAGAGGAGAATTGCCTAAACCTTATAAGGATATCACCATCCCATTAACCACCAATATGAGACTTTGTGTCTCTCAACACCCCCCTCACGCCCAGTGCTTAGCATACAGTGCTTAGCATCTGGTGCATGGACAATTTTTCGAGGGCCCAACATTGGGTGAGACGGGCCCTGCTTTGATACCATGTTGAAGTAGGTCTTAGGCTTAACTCACACCCCAAAAGCTAGCTCAAAGGGAGGGGAATTATCTAAACCTTATAAGGAGACCACTCATCCCATAACTATCAATGTAGGACTTTGTATCTCTATAAAAAAAATTTAAAGTTTATAATAGATCATTATAAATTTACAAAAAGGTTTTTTTTTTTTTGTGTGTGTGCGAAAAGGTGATGTATCTTTTTGTAGTATAAAATTGTTTGGAAAGTTGGCACTTTTTGTCAATCAAACAGAAAATGCCACTCAATTATTTAAGACATGGTGACTGGATTCAATTAATAAATGTACACTGCTGAGAGTGATGTTACTTTGTCAAATAAAATTGAACTGTTTGATGTAATAAAGAAGATTGATGACAGTTCAACCATTGCTTAACTTGCCCTTTAAGCTATATGGATTCCTCTGGATTAGAAAATCCTTTTGGAAAAACTTCTGTAAATTTGAAAAATAGCCGTATTTATTTTAAAATAAATTAATTTCTTTTCCTGCAATGCAAAACATAACCAAATTGATGAATGTTAGAAAAACTTTAAGTATAAAAAAAATCAATATTTTCTCAGATAATCAAGCATACAACAACAACATACTCAGAATCCCACAAGTAGGGTCTAGGGAGGGTGAAATATACGCAGACCTTACCGCTACCTCGTAAAGATAGAGAGAGTGTTTCCTGTGAACCCTCGTCTCAAAACCCAAATAATCAAGCACACAAGTTCTCAATTTTTTTTTCTTTTTATTCTTTTCAAAACCAAATCCAATCATCACCATAGTGGCATAGTCCATAGATGTGACTTTTACTTAGATGAAAGGAAGAGGTAAAGTTGGTCCTTTTTTCATTTCAAAATATTTAGGAAAATTTTTTTAAATCTTTTTTCCTACATAAAATTAACTTTCACATGTTTATCTAATGTTTTGTCCAGTAGACAAAGGAGAAAGTAAAAACTAAAATTCACTTCTGTCCTGCGTATGTCATTACTTGCGTGGAATCATAATTGTTGTTATCTTTTTCTATTTCTTTTACCCTTAAGTTTTAGTAGGCATTTGATTATAAATTTTTAAATATTTTTTATTTAATTTAAATTTTATGAAATTGAAGATAAAGTCATGTTTAGTTATATTTTCTTATAAAGAATATTTGTAATAAATTTTGAAATACAATATTTGAGGAAAATATGACTATTCCTTCCGTTTTAATTAGTTTGTGTATTTTTTTGTTTTTGACAACTCATTAATTTCAATATTGCACATTGCACATAACATGTTTAAGATCATGAAATTTAAAAACAGTTAATATATTCTATATGTCTTTAATTTAAAATTATACGATTTAAAAGTGTTCAAGGTTTTGATAAATATTATGTCCAGTCAAAATTAAATAACTAAATAAAAGGGAAAGAGTACAATTTTATGTCCAAACGATCTGGTTTTTTTTCTTTTTCTTTTTTTGAGGTAAATGCATTTGTCCAAACAATAGCACTCTACATTTGAAAGTGTTAAAAAAGAGGAAAGGACCAAACTAATTCCTTAACTTTGGATTAAGACTTAAAATCATCCTTGAGTTTTCATATAAAACACTAATAACCCCTCATGTTTATAGTATTGGTGCACTTTTTAATCTTCTGCCAAACTTTGCCTATTGTTAACATTAATTATGTCCATAATTTTATATATGAAATGTTCAGCCGTCCTTTCATATATTTAGTAGAAATAATAATTTCAAGTAAAAGAAAGTGAGAAGCATATATTATTCAATTCAATAGAAATATTATTGCAACCAAACTAATAAAAAAATTCTCTACTATTAAATGTAAAATCAACGTGATAAACTTTTCAGTGATAAATACAATAATATCTATTTTACCATTGTGATCCTTTTCCTTGCGTTAAGAAATGTAGTAACTGAGGGAAAGTACGATGATATGTCTGCCTAAAAATTAGCGTGATTAGGCCCCTCCCATCCCTTTGGGCCCTGCCTTAGAGGCAAGTTTGAAAAATAAAAGCGGATAACAGTGACCAATGGAAAACAAAACAAAAACATAGTCCAAGGTAAAATAGTAAGTACCTCGAGTGTTCAAATTGATATATATACTTGCTCGATTTCAAAAATAATGATGTTTAAAAAAATAAAAATATTTTTTTTATTTTTATATATTTTAAAATTAAAACTATGTCAAATATATTACAAAAAAGAAAGAGATTATTTTTTTTAAACAAATTATTCCCTTTGTCCTAAATTAATTAATTTTTAGGCAGTATACACATGTTAGAAAAATATTAAAAAAAAATTTAAATCATATTTGTCATTATTGACATTTGTGAAGTCATAAATATGTAGTATATTTTACTTCCTTTGTCCCAAATTAATTGATTTTGAGATCTTTTCCAGATTCAAAATAATTAAATTATTCAAAGTTCATGATGAATGTTTGAAACTTTTTTCCTTTGAATTGTTCAAAGTTCAAAATTTTACTATACTTTCCACTTTTACCCTTTTGTTGAGTCATAAATATATAATGTAAATTATCTTCTAAAAAATATAAAATTTCAAAAAATGAAATAAAAAAAATTAAAAAATTTTCAAATATTTATCT
>JAOTQR010000069.1:25438822-25483776 GCA_025774065.1 Solanum ossicruentum | reverse complement strand
TATAATGTAAATTATCTTCTAAAAAATATAAAATTTCAATAAATGAAAAAAAAAATATGAAAAAAGTTTCAAATATTTATCTTCAACTTTAAACAATTTAACTATTTAAATATTGAAAAAATCTCATAATTTAATTAATTTAAAATGAAGAAAATAAAATAAAAATAGATCATTATTTTTTAAATAAAATTTTTTATTTTTAAAACTTTTAGCTTTTAGATTACAAACTATTTTGAAAAATTGGTCCAGACATCCCTTGACCCTGACAGCCATCATAATCTTTTTGCAAGACATTCGCCCATTCTCTCCTCTCCCACCCACCCGCAATCAACTTTCGGTTTCAACACAAAGGAGAATTCAACAGAGTTCGATAGGAAAAAAGCACTTCCATTTGGAATCTACTACTCTTTCTTTCTCTCTCTCTAGCTTTTTTCCCCTTTGTTTAACAATCTTTCGGTTGTGAAATTGCTTTGACTGAAAGGAAGTTTTCTTGGCTGTAAGGGAAATGGGGGAGCTTTATTTTTATTGAGCTATTAAGAGATAGTCAGATAAAGTGATTGCTGAGTGTAGTTCACGTTTTTATCCGCTTTTGTCATATGGGGTTCTGAAGATTGATTCTTGATCGACCCGCTTATATTTTGAATTTGGTATACACTTCTGTTGTAAGAAAGAGAAAGTTGAGTTCTTTAGAAGTTTCAAAATTCAAAAGATATGGCTTTTTCGTCCATATTTTGCTGCGTTAAGGGTTCAGATCGGTATGTATACTATAGTATTATCTCTATCACTCTCTTAATTTCTTATGAATTCCACTTGGTGTTGTTCTATTCAAGCTTTGTTTTTAGCTATTTTTACAAGTTCTTTACTGTAGCATTTGAATAATTTTTGTTAGTGTGAATTTGGGGGATGCTGCCAATCAAAGTGCAGGAACTTATTTACCCCCCTTTTTACTGAATTGATTTTTCCATTTGAACTGATACAGAAAGGGGCAAGCAAAGAACCAGCCAACATGGAGGGTTTTCTCTCTGAAGGAGTTGCACTCTGCTACAAATAATTTTAACTATGATAACAAGCTTGGAGAAGGTGGTTTTGGAAGTGTTTATTGGGGCCAGCTATGGGATGGGTCTCAGGTAAATAACTGTTATAATGTTGTATGTTTTGTTTCAGATTAAAAAAGTACTGAATATGTCTTCTCCTTGTTAAGGGTAGCATTGGTACATAAGGCCATACCCAAAGGGGGTGTGATGTAGGCAGCCTACCGTTACCCAGACATCAGGGCCTCATTCCACCGCTTGAACCCGTGACTATAGGTCACATGGTGACAACTGCACATTGCTTCTAGGCTTCCCTTCTCCTTGTTAACTGATAGGAGTAATTGTATGAAAATTCTGTAGAGCTGCTGGAACACTATTGGTATACTTGAGGCTATTCATATAGCTTTTAAAATTCAGGGTTAATTGCCCATATAAAGAGTTGGAACGCGGCAATTCACTTGGACTTAGGGATTTCAGAGGAAGCTTTTCAAGGTAGTTGGTCGTGAGTTTGTGATAGTAATTATGACTGTTGATGATAGAATAGGTTCCAAGTCCTAGCTGGTAAAGAGATGAATCTTGAAGATCATTTGGATATTCTTTAAGAGGTTGCTGAAGTCTCTGATTCCATGATAGACACTTTGAGAGGAGGTTTAGAAAAAAAATATTATGGTTTTTTGGTAGGAAAGCTCTATAATTGTGTATACTTAGTTCCAATCCAACAACAAGATTTTTTGAAATGGGGCACAGTCTCTCAGCCTTAACGGACGAGCATCTTCAAAGTTATTGACATCCTTTTGAGTCCCTTCCAAATGGGTGGGAAGAAGAGATTATACAAGAAGTTACATTTTTCACTTGGGGAAATCTGGACTGTTAGTAAATAACTTCCCCTCTCTCCTTCAAAAAAACCAAATATACATTAAAGGACCTATGACTATGGAGGAACACTAGTTGATGTCAGTAGCAAACACCATATGATGTTACCATTCTTCTCTCAAATGTTTGTTTGCTACTTGAGCCAATATGAAGGTCACTGCAATCTCAAAGTTTCGTCACCGTTTATTCTCAAATGGCAGTTGCATTAGTAGTCAAAAGTTCGTCTATTCAAAAAAATGGTTGTTCATTCCCTTTCCTCATTTCTAATCCTGTCCTCTCTGCTTTTATATTTATTTTGGAAAACTTTTGTATCTTTTAAATCATAAATAATACATAAAATAAAGGAGAATGTGGATTTGTTGTCCATCATCTGATTCAATGCTCAAAAATGGCATGTGTGCAGTAGGCATGGTATTAGAACAATGAAAATAAATTCAGATATAGTTAAACGGGTTAAGAGACATTCCTACAGTCCTTTTGTCATGAGATAGGGAAAACCAGTATCAAGGTTGCTGAAAGAGATGACATAACACATCTAACTATGTCTTTAAAATGTAGATCCTTTTTCTGTGATCCAATTAATTTGGGACGAGTGGTGATTAGTCAATTGATAGTTTGGTCCGAAATTGGATCGATCTGGAACTAGAAGTCCAATTCAACTGAAGGTAGCTTTTGTTTATGTGAAATTTTTGTACCATTATTCGCATCCAAATAATGGCAAGATTAGATGAATTCGCACCAATTGCCTACTCCAGCTGGTGGAGTTACCACATACATGAGCTGTGTTGGTGGTTGTATGTTCTTGAGGATTAGTCAAGGTACTGGTCTGGTCTTTATTTATTTATTTTGGGGGGTGGGGGGGTGGGGAGGAGGGGAGACAGCATATTACTTTATGTCAGAAATAGGCTCTCTACCACATTGTAGGATTACACTGGGTGTGGTGTTGTTATTATATTACTTTATCATATTAAATCCATTATTTGGCACTAATCATTCTTAATACTTAGCTTTACAGAATAACTCCTTTTGCTGCCTGTTTCTCCCTTCCATAAACTTATACTTAACCACTTTGTTAGGTTAAGAAACTTTTTTCAGTAAATAGGTTTGGAATCAATTGTGATTCTTTCATGCAATTCTGAATGGGATATCTGTATATATTACCTTGCGGTATATTCCTCATGTGTATTGATTATTTAGATTTGTCTGCAAAAAAATCCATCACTGTTTCGCCTCTTTCCTATCTCACTACTCTCTAATCTGATTTTCTAGTTTCTTGTTGGTACTGCTTTTGTTAAGACTCTCTAAAGCTACTGTCTATCTTCCAGCTGGTAGTAATCTCAAAACTCGGTCTAGCTTCCATTTTTTCGCTATAACAAATGTTTCATAAATTAAACTTCTCACTCTAAGCTTGAACAGTTTTTTTTATTATCTGCTGGATCCATCACATCTGTGTTTTAGAGATAAAAACTGTATGTACACTAATATCACCCCGGGGCAATGGATATCTCCATGCCTGCCACTTGTGGTGGTTTTGTTGAAAGGAAGCCCCCTCCCGGGGACAAAAGGGAAAAAAAATAAAGAAGAATCAGAGACATTTCTGCTGAAACCATGACATGGATTGCTTCTGTTGGAAAAGGGAGGTGGACAAAGTGATCAAGGTGCATTTGCCTTCGGGTCTAGCTCGTTGCACCGGGCTTGCCTAGTGCGGGTTGCCTCTCCTATGTGGTTTGCGAGCTATTGCATAGGAGCGGGGATTTACCCTGTGCACCTAAAGGGTACCGGCTGCAGGTTCCCCTTGTTATGAAAAATAAAAAGATTGATCTAGGCGCATTAGAAAGAAAGCTGACAGTGGCCATGACTAGGAATATGTGCTAGTTGTATGTCCATTTGTGTGCTATTGCTTGCTTGTCTTCAAAAGGTTCATTCTTGAACCAACATATTTTGCTGAAGAACTATAATAAAAATTAAAAATTAGTATGGGAGACTGGAAAATATGTTCAAATTGACTAGACATCACATGCTACTGAAATTTGTGTCCTTCCATACAATGAAGTGTAGAATTTCACCCACTGATCATATGTTGTGCTTTTCTTGATGGATAAATATTTTCAGATAGCGGTCAAAAGACTGAAGGTGTGGAGCAACAAAGCCGAGATGGAATTTGCTGTTGAAGTTGAAATTCTGGCTAGAGTAAGGCACAAAAATCTGCTAAGTTTACGTGGTTACTGTGCAGAAGGCCAGGAACGTCTGATCGTATATGATTACATGCCTAATTTAAGCTTGCTTTCTCATCTTCACGGCCAGCATTCTGCTGAAAGCCTTCTTGATTGGAAACGACGAATGAATGTTGCAATTGGGTCTGCTGAGGGAATTGCGTAAGTATTGAACATCCTTGATCCTTCTTTCTGAATACACTCCTCCCTCGCCCAAACCCCCAATACAACCCAACCCAACACACACTATCGTCCCTAGGTCCTCCTGGGTGTTACAGGTTCTTATGTTTCCTCTTCATTTGTTTAACTCTATGACAGCTATCTACACCACCACGCGACCCCACATATCATTCACAGAGACATCAAAGCCAGCAATGTACTGCTCGATTCTGATTTCCAAGCCCAAGTTGCTGATTTTGGATTTGCAAAGTTCATCCCGGATGGTGCAACACATGTAACCACTAGAGTAAAAGGCACTCTAGGCTATCTTGCACCAGAATATGCAATGTTAGGGAAGGCATCGGAGAGCTGTGACGTCTACAGCTTTGGTATTCTTTTGCTAGAGCTTGCTAGCGGCAAGAAACCAATTGAAAAGCTCAATGCAACTGTGAAACGGACAATCACTGATTGGGCTCTACCTCTTGCGTGTGAAGGTAAGTTCAGTGAACTTGCAGACCCAAGGTTGAATGGAAACTACGTGGAGGAAGAATTGAAAAGAGTGGTTCTTGTTGCCCTCGTTTGTGCTCAAAATCGACCTGAGAGGAGACCAACAATGCTTGACATTATTGAGCTGCTGAAAGGAGAATCAAAAGAGAAATTCACAACTTTGGAAAATGATGAAATGTTCAAGGTTCCTCCAGCTGTGGACGATGCTTCGTCAGATGCAGAAGGCAATGCAGACTCTGCTGCTTCAGAGGAAAAAGAACCAAAACCAGAAATTGAAAAAGTAGAGGTATAAGCTTAAGGGGACATGGGTAATTGATTGTGGCTTGTTCATATTGAATTTGTGTAGGACTAAATGTACTTTTCGGAGAAGACATACTGATATCCATCACATGGAACAGCATATACTTTTGTTTTTTTGAATTGGAAGTATCATTGCATTGGGTTGTGCAGGTGTGGATGTCACTGTTCTGTTCGTCTTTCGTGTGATTTCTCGTGTAATATTTCGAACACTAGAAATGAAAATTGTTTATATGATGAATGTAATTCTAGGTCTTCATATCAGGTTGAAGTTAATGAAGCATATTGATTTGGCTTGGACTTTGTACCTTGGGCTATGTCCAAATATGCACATTGTGATAATGGTGGTGTTAGGTCATAACTTATGGTAAATATTCCTTTGAGCAAAATTTGTCTATCCTTCACAGCGACACTTTCGAGATACCATCTTGAAAAATAAAAAATAGTACTTCTAATTCTATTTGATTCGGGACATCAGAAACCCTCCAATAGAAATCTTTTTTTTTTCATCAGTTAATTATCTAATTCTATTGAATTAAAAAAAAAAAAGGAAATTTGGAACATAAATAAAGCTGCTGGGATCTTTTATAACGAATCTCAAATTTTAAAAATTCAAAGTTTTCAAATTTAATATTTCCACCTCAAAATTTACGATCGAACCAAGCCAACCAAATACTCCATTTTATTTCTCATCATACTAAGTATTTGATATTTCTTATATTTTTTTGGTGGCTTATTGTACCCAACTATTATTGTTGTTCTGCGTGAAATCCTACTATATTGTATTTTGTGTAGAAACTAAGAACCTCTATTTGATTGAGAACAATTGGGATCATAATTGTTGTATCATTTAGTTCTTATACAATTTTATCTTAAGCCAATTGATGAATCATAAATCCAATATTTGTACATTTTTAAAAAAAAATAAATATTTGTATTTAGAAACTTTAAGTTTACATACTTTTATAAAGATCTACTAGTCAATGACAGTAGTAACTAATTATTATTTAATACTAATATAAGTATCCGCGCCATGAGCTGTCAACTGATAAACATAATTATAATAAATATATAAATTTTTCGAACAATTTCAAATTTTTGAAAAAAATGGTATTGTAAGATTTACATGATAGGATGTAGGGCCGCATATTTAATGGATTGGACGGATAATTATGTATAAATATTCTAATTCATTAGTTGATGAATAAGCTATTGATTGATTCAGCATTGAACTAGTAATCAATGAACATTCTCCCTTTCTTCACTTTTATTCACTAATATAATGATCACCAAACAAACAAAATATTTTTTGTAACTCTAGTTAAGCTAGTAATTCTATTATTATAAATCATAATGAGAAACATATGAAAGTATAAATTGTAAGGGTGCATGTACATACGGATTTACTTAACAAATGTATTTACTATGAAATGTAACTATGATAATTCTTAAAAGGTGACATTTCATCCAATGAGGAATTAAGTAATCAACCCACATATCGATAAATCATTAATATTTAAAATTTTAATCCATTCACCATCCATTAATTTAATAATCCAATACGACTAAGTCAATTTAGTGTTGACTTTTGAACCGTGCTAATAGAGCACTTGAATATTGAACCCCTCAATCATTTATAATAATTAATATTTATAAAAAAAATCTATACTTAAGCTGATCAGTTCACTTTCTAAATTTGTTAGGAATAACTTTTAATATTATTTAATTATTTAGTTTGTTAATTTTACAATAATTGAATATCATAAACACCCTCACGCAAAAAATTTAAAAAAAAAACAATTTTAATATACTAAATCCTACGAACTTGAGATTTAAAATTATAGCTACAAATTTCATACCCAAACAGGCAAACACCTATTTGGTTTAACAGGGAATGATGAGCAATGCAATTAATCATTAAGAAAAAGAGTCAATTAAAGTTTTTTAATGAAACAGTAAGAAATTTTTTCGCTGTCGAACTGATTGGACTTTAATTTAGCCTTTTCTCTTTTCTAAATTTACTTATGACTTTTAATCATATTTTTAATTATTTACTTTTTCCGTCTCAAATTAATTGAATTTTTAAGATTTTTTTAATATTCAAAATAATTAAATTGTTCAAAGTTTAAATAGTTTAATATTCAAAATAATTAAATTATTCAAAGTTCAAAAGAATATTTAAACTTTTTTCATATTTGTCCTTTCATTTATTAAAATTTTGTATTTTCTATGAAATAAATTACACTACATATTTATAATTTTACAAAGGACAATAATAGAAAGTATGATGTAAATTTTATTTCTTTGAATATTTTTCTTAATATGCATGCATTACCTCACAGATTTTCAATGAACCTACAAAATCCTTGTATAATGTGTCGAAAGCTGCTCAAACAAATAACACAACCGAAAATTGCTGAGTTAGTTACTTATATATAAGTATTAAGTAGTAAAATAATATATATAAGTGTCCGCAAAATCAGAAATGTACGCTATGTGAATTCTCCTTTTATTTTTATTTATATTTATTATTTTAATGCATAAGAAGATAACAGCCTGTGTAGTGGTATAATGAGTTTGTCACGGGTTCGACTTAATTAGGTTTGAAATACAAAGGCCAAAGCATGTTTTGTATAAATATATTTTTTTAATTAACAGATGGACCTAAAAAGTCAATTATTGCTTTGACCCGCATTGTATTTAGTGTATGTATTAATTTGCTCCTATCAATTATTGCTATTAATAAAATGGTACTCTCTCCGTGTAATTTTACTTGACCTCTATTGATTTGGTATAGAAATTAAAAAGTAGAAAATGATGGAGTAATTTTGTCAAATTACCCTTTGAATATGATAAATATGATGTCTTGAAAATATAATAGGAAAATAACTATAATTAATGATAAGGATAAATTAGAAACTAAGTATAAAATTGTTTCTTGATTTCATAAAGTGGACAAGTATTGTTGGATATCCCAAAATAGTATAGGAGTCAAGAGTTGGACGGAGGGAGTAATATTCATTTCATTCAATTTATATGTCTATTATAATAAAAATAAATATTAAATAATAATTAAAAAATAATTTTAGGCTACAATCTTTATTAAAAAAGTTTTAATTAAATTTTGTGTCAAATCAATTTTTTCTAAAAAAGAATCTTATTAAATTAATTTTGTGTCAAATCATTTTTTTTCCAAATCCAAGAGGCAAAAGTCATTTTATTAAGAAAAACTTGTCCGACAGCTCAAAAAAGGCCCAATATATCCTCTAGAGGTCCAAATAGACCAAAATCGAGCAAAACTACAATAAAGTAAATAAAAGACAAACCCTAGAAAGTTCTATCTTGTAAAAGGAAAGTATGTTGCCCTTTTTTATTCCAGCTCGTCGTCAATCTTAATCTTTTTGTCATTGTCGCGACCACATCTATCTCCATTGCATGTTCATATGATCAAAATTCTAAGCCTCACTCATCACTCACTTTGGCCTGCGCTTGGACAGATACCATTTGTGCATCAGAATGAATTCTCACTGACGCGCTGAAATTTTGTTCGATCCGATGAAAACTTCTTCAACAATTCTATGCTTGGTTAAGTTGTAAACCAACTTTGTCTCGGTATTTTTGATGTACGTACATTTCATCCTTGACTGTTAAGTTTTCTTTATCTTGTATTTCTCTTTATTATAACAATCACAACTTTATCCTAAAATTACTGGTTAATAGGTTAAGCCCTAAAGGAGTCAATACCACTATTCAACCAGCAACTTAGGGCTTAATCAAGGTTATCAGATTTCTGCTTGCATCTTAGGGTAACTGCTGATTTTCTTGCTCATAAATTTGTTATGCCTAAATTATTTTGCACTTTCATGATATGAATGTTTGATAACTATTGTGCATCCAATCGCAATAGTGCCTTCTTTGAATTGGAATTTGATCTATACATTGATAGCTTAAAAATATAGTACCTTAGCAAAAAAATTTGTCACCTTATTTTTTTTTTCCTCCAGATATGTTGAAACTCCACTTCTCTCCCTTGCCTCTACTCATTTATCTTTTGGACCTTCGATCTGATATTCCAAAGGCTATCTCAAACCTCAAATAAGCAATTGTAGACCGTTAGTAAATCAGTTTTCAAGAAATCAGTCAATTTTGATCAATACACAACCTTAGACTCTTCTTTATAGCCGAAACTTCAGCTTCTATGCTTGATTTAATTCCTAAATCATGTGATACTACATAAATAAAATCTCCATTCAGTTCCTTATGCAGAAACCTGCAGCACTAGGATTGCCCTTTGAGGCACCATCAATATTACAATTAAACCACCCTTTCCTGGGTAATTCTCAGTAAACTAATTTGGAAACAATAATGGATTTGTACATTTTCAAAGCTTGTATCAAATCAACCAATCATTAGGAATATTCTTAAGCCAAGGATATAAGTACCTTGCTAATCTGTGTAAGCACCTACTAACCTTCACTATTATACCTTGTGAGTTAACACTTTCATCATGCCTAATTCTATTATTCCTTTTCCAAATTACCCATAATATAAAACATGGGATAATATTAAACAGAAGTTTCAACTTGCTAGAACAATCAACATACTACTATTTATAATTATTTCCTTTAAAAAGTTAAAAGAAACCTGAATTCTTGTCCATCCTGCAAATTCATTCCATAAATGTTTAGCAGCAGAACATGTTAAGAATATATGGTGATATGTTCCATTCACCCTTGATCACAACAACACCACATAACTTCATCTCTCACTTCCATCCTATTTCAAAATTCACCAATAAAAATTCTCTTTTTAAACATCCTCCATACAAAAAAGCCACTTTAAAAGGAATTCCTTTATGCCATATTTTCTTAAAGTACATTTTCGATGAGCTTGGGATTCTTAAAGCTTCCCAGGATAATTTGACAGTGAACTTTTCTGAATTTGTAAGTATCCAATAAAGATCATCTTTCCTTCCCTCTGTAAAACCTATTTTAATGCAACATGAGAACATGTTCTGCCACATCTTCAAGAAAAATATGTCTCAGCCAATCCTCATTCCATCTGCCCTCATCCATTATCTCTTGCACATTCTTTTCCATCACCTCAGAAAAAAAGTGACTGGTAAATGAAAATAAAAAATACTAATTTGAGTCCAATTATTATACATGAGATTGTAATGCCCATATTTGATTTGCCACCAAATTTCTTGATTAAAAAAACCCCTTGCCTTCAGAATATGTTTCTAAATTTGAGAGCTTCCATTCAATCAACTATCTGTAGTCTATGCCTCTTACAGTATCTATTCCACATAAAATTTGACCATATAGTTTTCTTAGTTCTAAAAGACCAACACAATTTGGCAAATAAAACTCTACACATCTCAAATAAAGATCTAAATCCTGGACCACCCTTCTTTTTAAGCAAGCACACGTCATCGCATGCCACCCAATGTTTATTTTTGCCATTCTCCTTAAAGTTCCATAAGAATCTAGCAAAGATTCTATGCAAGTCATACAAAACACACTTTGGAGGAATAATCACGGATAACTGATATATGAGAGCACTTTGTAGCATATTATTAATTAGGACAACCTTACCTCCAAATGAAAGAAGGTTTCCTTTCCAAGCCTGTAACTTTGATTGGACGTTCTTGATTAAATCTGAGAAATGTGACTTCCTCTTCTTTACATAACCCACATGACACCCCAAGTATGTTAAAGAAAAGTTACCTTTGTGAAAATTAGTGCACTCTTCCACCCTCTTGATATCATTATGTGCAACCTTGTGATAAACATAAAACACTCTTCTCCTTAATAATTTTCTATCATATTTGAGATTCAAACATTATCACATAAATTAAATTTTTTTTATAGTATATTCCACTTTTTCCTTTTCCGGAAAAGTAAATTCATAAATGAATTGACTTTCTGGATATTCTAAATATTTTCATTTTTTTCGTATCAAATGAATTTATGAGGCAATGCACATATTCTAAAAATATTTAAAGATATAATTTGAACTATAATTTTTACTATTTTTCTTTGTGAATTCATAAATTATGATTTTGTAAGTAGCATAATTTATCTCATACAAAATATAAAACTTCAATAAAATAAAGAACAAATATGAACAAATTTCAAATATTAGTTTTGAACTTTGAACTATTTAATTGTTTTGAATAATGAAAAAAAAAATTCAAAAAGTTTACTTTATATATATATATATATACACACACATTAAAAACGTGAAGCCCTTAGAAATGTTATTTGAACTTTTTGCTCTTCATTAAACGATTCATTTTTTGATAAAATCGTCTTTTCACTATTATTCTTGATTGATTATTTAATTTTTTATTTATTTAAAATCAAGATTCAATTTTGTATTAAAATTTCTTTATATTTAGAATTCACTCTTGATTTAGGACTATTCTATGTAAATAATTCTCTAGATTGTGAAGGAAATGCGAGTTTTTGACCGGTCAGCCTTCCATCTTATATAACAAAGATCGTCTAACCACCATTCTGTAAAACTTACCATGTTGTCCCAATGCAATGTGTGACATCATTATTGGTATCCCGATGGACACAAGATATTTAAAAGTTTCTTTCTTGGAAATATGCTGAGTGGCAAGACTCACTTCGATGTGTGCTTCATCTCTCGCAACACCGAATTTATATTTCAAATATTCCATTTTGATCCTGCTCAGTTAAACCCTTTAAACTCAAAAGTATGTCTCCAGACCTTCAAATTTAATTTTAAAAATAATATACACAAATTTAATTTTACGTTGTTTGGCTTTTTGCGAGTTTTTAGAACTAATAGGCAATAGCAGAGAATAACTTGCAAATACTTTTATTTCAAAAATTTGCGGAGAGGTGTCGTCAAATGTATCTGATATATAAGACTAATAATGAGATAGCTTTTCTTTTTTGAAAAAAATAATTTGATTTCAAGTAATAGTGCTGCACTTGTCCATATTAAACTAATTTAAAACTAAGTTATTGATATTTTATTAGTATAAAATCTTATTTTCAACCTTTGTTAGTAATAAAATAATCCCCTTTTCAAAGCTGAAATAAGTTTGAGAAATTCTCCATTTGCATATGATACATAGGGATATTCATAGTTTGATTTGAACTAATTATTGATTAAAATTAAAATTAAATTAATTTAGTTAATTTTTAAATAATTAAAATCAAGTCAAACTCATAAAAAAGTTTTGAATTCTTAATTAATTGTGTTCCGATTTACCGGATGTTGTTGCTAGCAAATACCACTATTTTTGGTTTTGGATCTTCCAAATCATTTTGATGGAACATGATAGAACATTCATATTGCCTTGCCCTATGAAAAAATCGAACTTTAAACATAATTTTTTGATTTTTATCTATCATTAATATTCCTAGAATTACTACACAACTCTTTCTTGAATCAACATTACCTTCTCCATTACTATGTTCTCATACGCAAGAATACCCCCGTTAGCTGGCTTTTGTAGCAAATTCTATTTGTTCTTCGCCGCTTTGGGTTGTGGGGCTTACTTCCTAGCCTCAGTGGGAGTAGTGACTAGCGTTATAGGTCGTTGGGCGGCTGGAAGGTTGCCACGAGTAAGTAAGTTTGGGGGACTTTGTTGTTTGAATAATAAATTTATTGATGACATTTAAATAAGTATACGAATTCAGTCAAATTTAAACAAAGAGAATATCAATATGACGAAAAAGTTGAGTTAGAAGCTCAAATACGAAACCAATCAAATACCTTTTATTTACTATTATATTTATATTAAGAAACTCATATATATTAAATTATTAATATTTAAATTAATTTATATGAAATTTAAAACTCATAACGTTTAACCAACCATAATGTCAAAAGCATTCATTTGCTGAAAAACATTCAAACAATCGTATATAATTTGTACATAGTAAATCATCCTTAAATAGAAGCTAATAGTTGAATGAAAGCAGGGACCACCTTGTTATTAGTAGTAGATCGTTTTATTAAAGCACATTTAATAATGCTGCTTCGGTCGCTGTACCTTATTCTTTCTCTCCTTGTTCATTCCAACACGCAAAACTTACCTCTGAGAAGTGATTTCACTTATCACCGCTTTCTGCTTATCGTATAATGGAATCCAATTTTGATAAGTAAATTTACTTATCTCTATCATTTCAGTTTATTTTTAATGATAATGACTCGCGTGCTTATCACCACTTTCGCCGTGCGACGTGGCGATCTGTTGCATTTGTTCAAAAGTCGACGCGTTTGATGGACCAAAATTCCTCGTGTGATCGTGTACTTCACGAACAGAGAGGCGCGTAAGGAACATTCTCGTCACGCTTTTTCCATTTTGTTTTTCCTTTTTTTGTTGTATAAATAAAAGCACTGGGAGAGTGAAAGAAGAAGCACCAAAATTAGATTAGAAAGAGAGAGAAGAGGGGGAAGAAAAGAGACGGAGGCCCACCGGAAAAGCCCAACAAAACCTCACGTTCTTTTTCGTCGTCGTTGTTTATGTCTTTCTGCAATTCCCGATCTAGAAGTTTTTATTGCTGAATTTTGAGGTAGAATTTTGATTTTTTTTGTTTGCTGTTTTATGTGTTTGTTTAATTGTTGTGTGGTTTAATTTCAGTTGTGTTTGTGCATGTTTTTGTTTAGTTTCTTTTTGATTCGAATCGATCGGTACTGAAAACCCTAAATTAAGGTCGGTGATTACGGGATTCTGGTGGATCTGCGAGATTGGTTTGATCAGTCAACGTGATGACTTCTTTGAGCAGAGAGCTGGTGTTTCTGATACTCCAGTTCTTAGATGAAGAGAAGTTCAAGGAGACTGTGCACAAGTAAAGGCTTCTTCTATAATTTTCGTGTTTGTGATTTTGTCTTTTTAAAGATTGCTGATTGTTTAATGTTTGTGTTTTTTTTAATTGACGGTGAAGGTTGGAGAAGGAATCGGGTTTCTTCTTCAACATGAGGTATTTTGAGGACTCGGTTACTAATGGAGAGTGGGATGAGGTGGAAAAGTATCTATCTGGTTTTACTAAGGTTGATGATAATCGGTACTCCATGAAAATATTTTTTGAGATCCGAAAACAGAAGTATCTGGAAGCACTTGATAGGTACTACAAGCAGTTTCATTTCCGTGCTTCTTTTTGATTATTTTGGGACCCCATTTGCCATTTTTGATTTTAGCCGTTTAGGTTGATTTGATTTGGGTGATTTTATTTATTTTCTTTTTTTTTTTGTTGTTGTTGCAGGCATGATCAAGCTAAGGCTGTGGAGATTCTAGTGAAAGATCTGAAAGTATTTTCCACATTTAATGAAGAGTTGTTCAAGGAAATAACGCTCCTCTTGACATTGCAGAATTTTAGGTATAGAATTTTTATGTTGGTTAATTTAGAGGTGGTTACGTTGAAGATGCTAGAATTCACGATTTGGTGGATTGTTGTCTTTGGTTGAAAATTTAAAAGTATTTGAGCGAAATTGTGTATTTCGCACGAATTTAGAACTGCAGTTTTCCGTTTAGTCTGCTGCTTGTTTGTTTGGTATATAAATGGCTATAGGAAAGCCATTTTGTCGTTAAGTGGACGATTCTCTGCACCTTTGTAGTTTTCCACTTTAGGGGACAAAAAATTTCTTGAAGTCTGCGCCAGATATGAATGCAAGTGTGGGTTTCGAGATCGGCTATAAATCTATAGTACTACATAGGTAAGTCATATTAAATAACTTCGAGATCGGATATGACTCTTTTTGAACTGGGCTAGAAGTTGAATAAGTGCTGTAATACTTATGTTAATATTTATTTACCAATAAGTGTTGTAATACTTATGTGAATATTTATTTACCCAATTTTGGGCTTGGGACTTCCATATTGGAGGTCTCAAGTTCAAAACCCCTTGCCACCGAAAGCAAGGGGTTTGCTTTCTATGTCAAGCTCGTTGCACCGACTTGCCTAGTGCGGGTTACCTCTCTTGTGTGGTTTGCGGGCTATTGCATAGAAGCGGGATTTACCCTCTCCTCATCCAAAGAGGAGCGACTGCGGGTTCCCCTTGTCATTTTTTTTTAAAAAAAGGAAACTAAAAGGCGAACAAACCTACACCTCCTGGTCAATGTAAAATTCAAAGAGCCTAATTTTTTTTTAAAAAAAAAGGAAACCAAAAGGCCAACAAACCTACACCTCCTGGTCATTGTAAAATTCAAAGCAGCCTAAATATATTGATCTAGTCAAATGCTTATCCCACATCCACCCCAGCATCATGTTGGATTGGGACGGGGCCATTAGGGAGTTTGAAGGATCCACGCAACATAGATTTAGAAGGTCTTGATGATCTGACTTTCGTTCCCTTTATTTGGCCCATCTTTTATTCACCTTCAATTCAAAGGGTTGTTCCTTTGCCTAAACTACATCTTGTGCGGTGGTGGAGTTAGGATTTTCATTAAGGGGGTTCAAAATTTCAAGAAGTAGACACATAAACTAAGCGAAGGGTGCTTGACATTATTATATATATATGAAAAAACATTTTTACCATATATAAATAGTATAATTTTTCACCGAAAGGGGTTCGGATGAACCCCCTAATTCCAATGTGGCTCTGCCAACTGATCCTGCATAATTTTCGCTGGTAGTTGAATAGTAACAATCAGATTCTGAAAGAATCAGATTTAAAAGATCTTGATGATAATCTGATTGCTAGTACTCAACTACTAGCAAAGATTACACAAGTAGTTTGTTTCTTGTTTTCCGTAGGAGGTCTAATTTCACACTGATTACATCTGAGTCGAGATAAAAGGTTGCAAGGTTCATTTATATTAAGTGATTTTTCTGCATTTTCTGGATGTGTTGTCAAAATTACTTTGTTACTTGTGGTATATATGTTGACATTCTTGGCGGCTTGCACTTTTGCTCGCCAAAGTTGTATAATAAAAACATGATGCCTAACAAGGTAGAGAAAGTATTCCTCCTTTCTCTTAATCGTAAGGTTTCCATATCAATATGCTAGTATCTCTCTGCCTTTAGTTTGTTAACTGTGGTGCAGGAAATTATCTGTAGGTAAGCAGTTGGTTATATTCTTTTCCTTCCAGTCTATCTTGTTCATTTCGTAATAAAAAATTTATGGTGGAAAATATGTAAATGCTAGGGAGAATGAACAGCTTTCAAAGTATGGAGATACCAAGTCTGCTAGGGCTATAATGCTTGTTGAGCTAAAAAAATTAATCGAGGCCAATCCTCTTTTCCGTGAGAAGCTTCAGTTTCCTAGCTTGAAGAACTCAAGGCTGCGGACATTGATAAACCAGAGGTGACCAAGGAACGCATTTATTAATATTCTTTTACTCTCTGTTTCCTGGCAATAGGAATGTGTTTCGTTTTTCCTGGCCAAGTTTAAGTTAACAACTTTTTATGAATCCTTTTTTGGTACACCATTATATGCTTACCATCATTATTTCTTTTCTATTATCTCGCAGTTTAAATTGGCAGCATCAGCTATGCAAGAATCCAAAGCCCAATCCTGATATAAAAACTCTCTTTGTTGACCATGCTTGTGGGCAACCAAATGGTGCTCGGGCTCCTTCGCCAGTTGCTAATCCAATAATTGGTTCTATGCCTAAAGTAGGTGGTTTTCCGCCTATAGGCGCCCATGGAGTATGTGTTCCTTGAAACAACCATCTCCTTTTCTATCCTTCTCTCTTAGTTTCTCCCTTTTTAAAAAATAAATGTAAGCTCATTTAGAATCTTATTAAATTTGTTGTTGAAATTAGTTTTGTTTCTTTGTTTGAAAAGCCATTCCAGCCAGCACCAGCACCTATTGCTTCGCTGGGAGGATGGATGGCTAATCCACCCTCTATGCCACACCAAGCTATTTCAGGAGGACCAATAGGCTTAAGCCCTCCTACAAATGGTGGTAATTTTGCTTTTCCTCCTAATGAATGTCATTTGACTATTACCTGTTTCCTATTGTTATATCAGTGTCAGCATCTAATTTCAATATTCTTCCTTTATTCCCCTGTTTTTCCCTCTGGTTAATTTTTTGTCTTGTTCATGGGCGCGCAATATGATAGCATCAATGCTAAAGCATCCTAGGACTCCTCCTGCTGGTAATGCTGCATTGGACTATCAAACTGCCGATTCTGAGCATGTGCTGAAGAGGCCAAGACCCTTTGGGATGTCAGAGGAGGTACATAATATAACATTTACGCTCTCTCTCTCTTTTCGTTTTGTGTGTGCGCGGAGTTATTTCCATTGTATTCGTTGGGTTGTAGGATATCTGGATCCTTGATTGTTTAGATATCTTTGTTGGGGTCAAGGGAATTATTAATTCCTGCTAGTCTTTTGGTTTCCTTTTATGTCATTTTATCTTAAAATGTCAAACTATGCTTTATCATGGATATCTGGTATTCACTTTTTAATCTAAATGGACGTCTGCAGGTCAATAATCTCCCTGTCAACATCTTCCCTGTCTCATATCCTGGACAGAGCCATGCCCATAGTTTGCATTCGTCTGATGACTTGCCCAAGACTGTTGTGGTGAACTTGAATCAAGGGTCTGCTGTTAAGAGCATGGATTTCCATCCTGTGCAGCAAACCCTTCTTCTTGGTTGGCTTTCTCTGTTACTGCATTATTCAGATATATACAGCTTTTCACTTTAAACATGTGATGTTATCTTTCTGAAGATTGTGCTCGTCTACCTTTTCAGTTGGAACGAACATTGGTGATATTGCTATATGGGAGATTGGTGGCAGGGAAAGGCTTGCATTTAAAAATTTCAAAGTTTGGGAGATAGGCAACTGTTCAATGACTCTGCAGGTAAGTGCATCTCTTATTAGAGTATTTAACATTTTATGGTCCTTCCAGTTTTGATAGATATTAATTTCCTCTTTCTTACTTACAGGCTTCTTTAGCTAATGAATATACTGCAACAGTCAACCGTGTGATGTGGAGTCCTGATGGGAACATTCTTGGTATGTAGTGACCATCCCTCTTGTCATTTGAAGTGAGGATTTTTCCTGGGGTGGAGGCATTTTGACAGGGGTGCTGCCAGGGAGAGAGTACTTTTAGTCTGCAGATTTTTGATGGATTGAGCTCATTTTTAAATATTAAAAGCTCTATGATTTCATTAGATTTTCAGATTCTAAGAGGAGATAATAGATAAATGAATTTTGGTAGCTTTAAAAGTGATCATTTTCCCAGACCTCTAGTTGTTTTTTCCCGGTTTGACTCAATTTATCGGGTTGGTTAGAATTGTTGGTTTTCTTTGTACACTACTCCCCTAGTGAGAATTATTGGTTTTCACTCCATCAGATTTGTGATAGTGAATTGAGCCACTCCTCTCTTTTATTATGTGATATAACAAATGAAATTTATGAGGTCAGTGGTTTCTGTTATTCAATCATTCTATTTTCTTGATTATTAATGTTGATCCAGGTGTTGCCTATTCTAAGCACATTGTTCACCTATACTCCTACCATGGTGGTGATGATTTGAGGAACCTCCATGAGGTGTGTTTAACCTCAGATTTCAATTACATTAAGCTATGTTTGTCTGATATATTGTCACTATCTTAGAAGCAATTATGATCTAATCTTCTTTTATTTGTTCTAGATTGATGCCCATGTTGGCTATGTTAGTGATCTTGCTTTCTCTCATCCAAATAAGCAATTATGCGTCATAACTTGTGGAGAGGACAAGGCTATCAGGGTATGCATTGTTGTTATTTGTCAGTCTTCTAAAGCTGAGTTCTAATTATCAAATGGTCTCATTTGGGAACCTCTTGTGACCACTCAGGTGTGGGATGCTGCTACTGGCTCTAAGCAATATACTTTTGAGGGCCATGAAGCTCCTGTTTATTCTGTGTGTCCTCACTATAAGGAAAATATTCAGGTATCATCTAATTTGTGCATCTCTAGAATCAGAATGATGAGATACATAGGGATTGTTGGTTGCATTTTATGATTTTTTGTCAGTTGACTTAGGAGTATGTAAAAGTCATATGTGGACAACCACACTTACTCCCCTCTTCCAAAAAATTGTGGACAATAATAAGTGAAAATGCTATGTAAGCAAGCTTCTCCTATTTTTGCTGAGATATATATTTGGCCATCGGTATTTACCTTTTTGGCCTCTATATTTTCTAACTTGCATCAATAAATCCCAAGTTTTGATGTGTTTTTAATTCTGATCTTGTCTTTCTGATTACTGTTCAAGCATCCTTGTAGTTATCTCCTGACAACATTTATTGGACATAAAATTTTGTGTGTAGCTTCAACTATCTGATGTTTTATGTTGGATAAGCCATTGTTAAACAAAAAGACCAAGGAAATTTTGTGCTTTTTTTTAATTGTGAGGGAGTTCTTCCATTGATTTTCTTTATCCTAGTCTTGAAATTCTTCTCTTTCTAATCAAGGTCTTCTTTTCTACATTAGTTCATTTTTGCAACTGCTGTTGATGGGAAGATTAAGGCTTGGCTGTATGACAACATGGGATCCAGGGTTGATTATGATGCTCCAGGCCAGTCGTGTACTACAATGGCTTATAGTGCTGATGGAACAAGGTAGAAGTCTAGTTGTCGTCTCTGTTATTGAAAATGGTGAAAGATTAGAGTTGCTAAATAGTTTATTTGTCAAAAAACTGTAGGCTCTTTTCTTGTGGTACCAGTAAAGATAATGAATCCTACCTTGTGGAGTGGAATGAAAGTGAAGGTGCTGTTAAACGTACTTATATTGGTCTTGGGAAAAGATCTGTCGGGGTGGTGCAATTTGATACTACAAAAAACAGATTCTTGGCTGCTGGCGATGAGTTCATAATCAAATTCTGGGACATGGATAATACAAACCTCTTGACTACTGCAGATGCTGATGGTGGATTACCAGTATGTAGTTAAAGTCTTATAATTTCTTTGAAGGTTATTATTGTAAAATGTTGATCACTTCTAAAAAAATACAAATTCACCTTTAGGCATCTCCATGCATCCGGTTTAGTAAAGAAGGGACACTTTTGGCTGTATCAACCAGTGAAAATGGGGTTAAAATATTGGCAAATGCTGATGGTGTTCGGCTGATCCGTGCTATTGAAAGCCGTGCTCTTGATCCCTCCAGAGTTACTTCTGGTGCTGTTTCCAAGGTATATTTATTTGGAGGCTTCATTATTAGTCTAAGACCATTATGTCATTCTTCTTTCAACTCTTGACAGGCACCCATGATCAGCACATATGGTGCTTCTAGTTCAACTGCTGGAACTAGCATTAGTATTGCAGATAGAACTGCACCAGTGACAGCTATTGTTCAACTGGTAAATTTTTATGCTTCGCTTATGCAGTTGGATGATTCAGTTTCAAGGCTGCATAAGTTTCAACGAAGATATATTCCTTAATGCCTCTAAAATTAATATTTACATGTGCAAGATATTGTATATTTGTCAATTCACTCTTGACAGCATATTGTGTTAACTATTTCTAAAACTACCTTTTAGAATGGAGATAATCGCAGCCTGCAAGATACCAAGCCTAGGATTCCTGATGAGCTGGAGAAGTCCAAAATTTGGAAATTGACTGAAATTAGTGAACCTGCTCAAGTTCGTTCCTTGAGGCTTCCAGATAGTCTACTGTCCGTGAGGGTAAGGATGTGGTACTTTCCTGTTGCTTATTTGTTTAGTTTCTTCTTCTTGGGTGGGGGGGGGGGGGAGGTGTCTAGTAGTTCTCCGTTAGCTAGTTGTTACACAACAAGTTTTGGTCAAGTCTATTCATTTTAGTTTTTCTCCTGTCAGCTCATTTACCAGGAAGGAAAAAATAGATAATTTCACTGTGATTTTTTAAATTAGGTTTCACAACCACTCTCAAGTTTATGTTTTCAGATATCTTGTGTAACTTATTGTCAATCAATATTTGCTATATTCAGATTATTAGATTAATGTATACAAATTCTGGTGGTGCTATTCTGGCTTTGGCATACAATGCTGTACACAAACTCTGGAAATGGCAACGGAACGAGAGGAACGTGACAGGAAAGGTACTGGGACTTTTTGTTTTTTCCTCTTCCCATATGCCATAGTGAATTATCTTTCTGTCTCCCTTTTTACCCTGATCTTTAATGTGGCTTTCCTGATGACCTTTCTCAAAATATCTTTCCAGGCATCTACTGCTGTCCCACCTCAATTATGGCAACCTTCCAGCGGAATTCTGATGACAAATGATATAAGCGAGACAAACCCCGAAGAAGCTGTTCCATGCTTTGCACTTTCCAAGAATGACTCATATGTTATGTCAGCATCTGGTGGAAAAATTTCTTTGTTTAACATGATGACTTTTAAGGTATTTATACATCAGTCTTTCTGCCTTAATTTGATAGATTGTGTATCGGTGTGATTGGTGATGTTCAATATGAGGCTTAACAATACACTAAATGCCTTGCAGACAATGACAACTTTCATGCCCCCTCCACCTGCGGCAACTTTCCTTGCCTTTCATCCACAGGATAATAACATTATTGCCATCGGAATGGAGGACTCTTCAATACAAATTTACAATGTTCGCGTTGATGAGGTCTTGAAATAAATTTAAGACTAGGATATCATACAGATACGTGATGTGTGCATAATGTGATGATTTAATTACTTTTTTGTTTTTGTAATTAAAATGTACAGGTGAAAAGCAAACTTAAAGGTCATCAGAAGAGAGTAACTGGCTTGGCTTTCTCTAGCGTTTTGAATGTTCTGGTATCATCTGGAGCTGATGCTCAGGTATATCTCATATTATACTTGGAAATCTGCAGGACCAAAATTTACTGTTAGGACTCGCTCGATGCTTTTTTTTGGTAGACACTTAAAAAAGTTCAGTGGCTGTTTTAAGCGTAGAATTTCTTATAAATAGCAAATAAGCTTTCTACCTTATTATCAAGTTGCTTTTTGTTGCACTTATTTTCTCTGGAAGGAAAGTTGAAACACAGCAGTTCCCTTCCAAATGTTTCTATTGCTTTCTCCAGAAAATTTCCATCCTGTAATTTAATTGGAGGCAGCATCTGTTGTGTGGCCTGGTGTCTCTATCTTGGTTTCTTATCTTTTACGTTCTTCAGCTCTGTGTTTGGGGCATGGATGGATGGGAGAAGAAAACCAGCAAGTTTTTACAAATTCCCTCTGGTAGAGCAATAAATCCTCTTGCTCAGACACGGGTTCAGTTCCATCAAGATCAGACGCACTTGTTGGTTGTTCATGAAACACAGATAGCCATATATGAAGCATCAAAGCTTGAATGCGTCAAGCAGGTTTGTAACACATACATCTGGTTACTTGGTGAGTGCTTTTGGTGGGTTAGAATAATGTTATGTCCTATGCTTATTTGGCGAACATCATATTGTTGCATGATGGGAGACAGTACTATGATTTTTCAGATAAAATAGATCCCCGTCACACGAACTTGGAATGATTGTCAAAACTAGTAAAAAAAATATTGGCGCAGTCTTTGTATGTTTTTCTGATCCGATCAACTCATGGAAAAGAGTCTGTTGAACTCACAGAAAATTTGGTTCCTTGCAGTGGATTTCACCAAATTTTGCAGTTACTGATGCGACGTATTCGTGTGATAGCCAGTCAATTTTTGCAAGTTTTGATGATGGGAGTGTGAGTATTTTTACTGCTGCAGCTCTCAAACTGAGGTGTCGGGTGAAGCCTGCTGCCTATTTGCCTTCTAACCCAAGGTATGAATCATATCAGGGACAATAGACTAGAACTAGGTTTAGTTTCATATTCTCTCATGTCTGTTTCTTAGTTGCCTGATAAAATGTTCTTGACAGCTCCAGAGTGTATCCACTCGTCATTGCTGCTCATCCATCTGAATCAAACCAATGTGCAGTAGGGCTTACTGATGGCGGAGTTTATGTGCTTGAGCCTCTAGAGTCGGAAGGTAAATGGGGTACACCACCTCCGAATGAAAATGGTGTTGCCCCTGGCATGAGCTCTGCTGCCACTGGTCTTGATCAAGCATCAAGGTAGTGGTCTGCAGTGGGCTCTATAATGCAAATGCTCCTGTGCTATATTTTCTGGGGGAGCTGTAGATTTTCAGAAGTAGGATACAACCTCTGATGCCAGTGATGAGAAGTTTGGTGGTGTCTCCCGTTGGAATCTGAGACAGTATGGAAAGGTCAGTGTTCAGTTAAAGAAGGATTCAAAGAAAGTCAAGATGTTGATAGTTATAGGTAGAGTAGGGATTCACTTCAACCATCTGAGAAATTTTGCCTGTAAGTTGTTTCTGTTCAAGCACTAAACTATGGCAGTGTAATTATCAAGAGCTCAAGCAAGTCAGTTTCTCTCCTTTTCTCTCTCTCAAACGTGTGCGCGAGCAACAATAAGCTGATCAAAGCTAATGGGAGACTTATAAATAGGCTGTACTGATCTTTTGCTCTTCTTCGAAGATGACCTTTCCGTTATTCTGGGAATCATTTATGTTGCTAGTGAACCATAAGATGCTCGAGTTTTGCAAATATTTTAATCAATTAAAGCAAAATCAGCCTGTTGAATTCAACTTCTTGATGAGTTATCTCTGCGCTATTTATGTCTTGATGTTTGTCAAATTGCATTTTTCTTAATTGAAGTCTTTTCCTTCATTATCACAATGTCAAAACTAGTATAAAATAAATTTTGCTTTTAATTTTTCTATTTGGGTGTTAATAATTAACTCTGCGTGGTTTCAGAAACTAGTTGAGATGAGAACATTTTTCCTTCACCTTGGGGAGATGTGGTACATAAAAAGAGGGAAAACATCACATGAGAGAAGTTAATGCATTGTGCCAACGCCCAACATATCGGAATATGACTGGAGACAAAAATGTAGCAACAGATTAATAATGGCGTCCGGGATTATTTGCGTCACAGAGATAAATAGTCATACTTTTGTGATGAAATTGACACAAATAAGTCATACTTTAATAATGTAATTAAAATAAGTTTAGTTAAGTTTTTTTTTTCATTTTATCAAAAAAATTCAAATAGTAGATACTAAAGCTATTAGAGTCTCATTTTGATATGAAATGAAATTCTTTTTTTTACACTGTATAAAGTGAAATCTTTTCTTTCAAATTTTTGTTCTATCTCATAGGAAAAGTCTACTATATCAAACTTTTCACTTTCTTCCTCAAATTTCATAGTACTGATCCCCAACCCGATAACTTAACAATCCAATCTCATATTAAAAATTTGAAGGTTGATTTAAAGATTGGATTGATAATATATATTTGCACATAATTTTTTCTCCTTAATTATTGATAATTAACTAAACGACAAATGTGGAGGATGAGAGAGAACTATTTATTGCATCCATTGTATAGTTGGTATTTGGTAATAAGAATCCTAATGATTAAGCTGTAATAGTTTTAAAGAAAATATAATTAAGCTAAAATAATATAATTTACAAAACTATGCTATTTTTTCAAATTAAAAATAATATGAACTTAAACTAATTTAAAATAAAATATTTTTAGCTTCAAATCGACCTTCAAATTTTTAATATGGGATTAAGTTATTGAGTCGACGGAATGAAAATTAGTGTAGGATGGTGAAACTTGAGAAAGAAAGTGAAAGATTTGATAAAGCAAATTTTTTTTCTTATAAAGTGAAAAAAAAATTCATTTTATATTAAAATCAGATATTACATTAATAGCTTTAACGTCTTTAAATTTTTTATAAAATGAAAAAAAAAACTGCAGCAAACTTATTTTAATTACATTATAAAAATATAATTTATTTATATCAATTTTATCTCTTTGTAGCTCAAATAAGTTGGACTTAATAATGGCACCTAAGTACTGAGGTGGTATAAATTTTATTCCTTGTAATAACTAGGAAAAATCAGACTGACATATTTAATTAAAAGGGTATATTGCAGCTTTTTAACGTACTATGCCCTATTGTTTTAATAAATGTTAGGGACCTCAGTGTCACTCTGTAGACGTTGCTTTCTCCGTTCATTTTTATTTATTTTTTATCGACTTGATATAAGAATTAAAGGGATAATTTTATCAAATTAGGAATCACGAATAAAATTATCTCTTGATTTCATAAAGTATACAAGTATTGTTGGACATTTAAAAATAATATAATGGATAAGTAAAGATGAAAAACATTATCATTTGATGGGGTCCAAGAAATTTGTCGTTGTTCTATTGTTTTCTTTTTTAAAAATATTTCAGAAAAACAAAAAATAATTTATCAAAATTTTAATCTGTATTTACAGTGAGATATTGAAATAATAAAATTAATTAAAGACGTAGGAATTTGTTATACTGTCTGCTAAAAAGATAGTTAAAGCAACAACGAAGTTTTAATTTTGTGTAACTAATGTAGCTGTGTGAAATTTTTTTTGCCTTTACACTTTTGGACAGTCTTATTTACTCACTAATTTGATTTGTTAAATCGATATCTGAACTAAGAAAGTATTTAGTATGAACTATAGCTAATAATTTAATGACCTTATTGAATTTTCAATTTGATCGCTAAGTAAACTTAAAGAGTGAATTGATATTATTAAAAAAGATTTATTAAATTAATAACAATTTTTTCTAATTTTATTTCTCGATTAAACCCCAGACTCCATTTGTGGGAATTCATTGGGTATGTTGTTGTTTACAACAACAACATCACCCCAGTACCTCAAAGGCTCCCGCCCATTGCGGGTAAGGGGGGTCGGATGTATGCAACCTGACCCCTATGTTTAAAAACATAGAGCGATTGTTTTTGAATGACTCATGATAAGCGTCGAAAATTGTATTGACTAAGTTGTTTATTTCTCGATTAAACCAAAATATACATTCCTACTTTTGAATACACATGGTTTGAGTGACAAACTCGTGAGATGCGTTGAATGGACACAGAATAATATTTTTCATAAGGTAACGTGCGTGTCATTCATCACTTCTGTGTGATTCCATGCCAAACTCCTTTATTCTTCTAATTACGTGTGAAATTAGATTTATATTGTGTGATTGATAGATAATATAAATTTATGATTTCTCAAAATATTTTATTTTATTTCATGTAATTTGTAATTATTTTATGGTATAATACATAAATATATTATTTAATTTGGATTTACTTGACATTTATATTTTCCAATTTTAGTTGGGTACATACATTTAGTTAAATACTCTTTCTTTTTCATATTAATTGAATTTGTGATGTAATGCACACATACTAAGAAAAACATTCTAAAACAAATCTTACATCATACTTTTCACTATTGTCCTTTATAAATTATAAATATATGATGTAATTTATTTCCTAAAAAATGTAAAAGTTTAATAAATAAAGAACATATATGAAAAAAGTTCCAAACATTCATCTTAAACTTTGAAAAATTCAACTATTTTGAACCTTGAAAAAAGCATCAAAAATTCAATTAATTTGAAACGAAAGAAGTAAATAAACACATGTGTTCGACGTGGTATAATATACGAAGAATGTCACTTTGGACATAAATTATCATGTAGAATGTTACATAAAACATATGTGTCTACTTGTTTGACTTTATTCAAGTGTTTATTTGTGTAGTATCAAAATTAAAAACATAAATTTCATTTGAAACCAAATTGAATAGTATGTGTGTATTACTTCCTCCGTTTTGAAAAAAAGACCTAATTTGACTTTACATAAAAAACTGAAATTAAAACTGATGCCAAAAAAAAAAGAATTAATCATTCTCTTCGAAATAAATTTTTAAAAAAAAGTTATTTTTTTAAAAACGAAAAAAGTATTTTATTCCGTGATTCTAAGATATTAATGTAGTATTATAATTTCGTGCCGAAATTTAGCCAGGCACCAAACAACTCCTAATAGAGTTGCTTTATCTAGCATTAGTCGACAAGTAGGTATGCCGATTGTCCTGCATTTACTACACTTGTGAACAATACGAAAACGTATCCCTTTCCTCTCTGACTCTGTTTTTGTTTGCTCTGATATATACGTAACATCTACAAATTAAATATCAACGAAAACGACCTTCGTAAACTCCGTCACTTCATCCCCATATATAAATCCACTAGATCCACATTCACCATGTTTTTCTCCGGCAACCATGAACGGAGATACATTCCGTAATCGTAACAGAAGGAGCAGCACGAACGGAAAGGAGAAAACTGAGCGGAACGGCAGCGCTACAGAAATGAAGAAGAAATCCGCACCGGCATCGGATGTCGGTAGTTATGGGTGGTGGTTAAGTAATGCGTATTTCATGAAGTGGACGATGAAGGATGTATTCGGTGTAGTGAAGTACCATCCGATACCGTGTGTCTTCGCTGCTTCACTGTTGTTTTTCATGGGAGTGGAATACACACTTCGTATGATTCCAGCTTCTTCTCCGCCTTTCGATCTGGGATTCATTGTTACAGTTCCTCTTAATCGATTGCTTGCTGCTAAACCAGCTCTCAACACTCTGTTTGCTGGACTAAACACGGTACGCTGCTACTCACATCACCAAACCGGTGCATGCCGGTGATGTCGATCTAGTTATAGACTGGATCTGCATTTTTTATCGATGAGATTTTAGCATCGTTTATCTCATTTTTTTTTCACGAATTTACTTTGGGTTTAATTTAGGTGTTTGTGGCGATGCAAACGGCGTACATTTTGGGGACTTTTCTAATTGAAGGACGGCCTCGAGCGACAATATCGGCGTTGTTTATGTTCACATTCAGAGGGATTCTTGGGTATGCTACACAGTTGCCATTGCCGGAGGTACTTTTACTTTCCCTTTTTCAAAATCCACCGCTCTTTGTTTACAGATAGATGCCTTTTGCTTTAAAATAACTTTACCAAATCACCTTTACAAATTGTTGCAACATTTAATAGTCATAAAATACGAATTTTATATTTTAAGAAGGCTAATTATTTGAACAATTTAATAATGTAACTTTTTTGATATAAATTTTTTAGACGAGGGTTTTAGAAAACAACCTCTCTATTTTTATGACAGTGGTAAGGTCTGCCTACATTCTATTCTCTCTTCCAGATCCCACTTGTGGGATTTTACTGGGTATTTGTTGTTGTTGTTTGATATAATTTACATAAATCACATAGGATAAAGAATTAATGACCATATTTTCCTAAGTTTTTTCAATTTATAGAAATCTCTTAAAAAAATATGATAATTCTAATATTATTAATTTAGTGGATACATTAATTTAATTTCAAATACAAAAATCAAGGTTTTTAAGTATCAACAAGTAACATCTAAAGCATGATACATTAAATATAAAAATAATTTAAGAATCAGAGTTAATGTATCCGGATTATGAATTAATGTATTAATAATTTAAGAATCAGAGTTAATGTATCCGGATTATGAATTAATGTATTCGGATTACGAATTAATGTATCTTGATGAAAAAGAAGGAATTGTTGAAATTTTTAGAAATTGATGAGAATAATGAAAAATATGATAAATAGAGAAGTATAGTTTGATAATCTTTTCTTAGCGTTATTGACAATATACGTAATTTTAACTATTAAAAATCGTTGAAAAAGGTTTTAGGTCTAACTCACACCAAGCTAGCTCAAAAGGAGAAGGATTGCCTAAACCTTATAAGGAGTCTACCCATCCTATTAAGGACCAATGTGGGACTTTTGTGTCTCAACACCTCCACTCACGCCCAGTGCTGCGTGGCCAATTGTCTTGGGGACCCAACATTGGATGAGACGGGCCCTACTCTGATACCACATTGAAGAAAGTCTTAGGCCTAACTCACATCCCAAAAGCTAGCTCAAAGGGAGGAGGATTGCCTAAACCTTATAAGAAGTCCACCCATCTTATTAAGGATCAATGTGAGACTTTTGTGTCTCACTAAAAATGCGAATTTTCCACTTTATATGCGTAAATCACGAGCTAACTCATAGAGGTGACCATGTAGTGGAAAATAATGTCACGTATCCAGCTGTCATTTATGGCTTTAGCCTTAATCGGTATATAAAATAGCTGTCTAACAAATAGCTTGGACTTGTCCTAGTTAATTAATGCAAATAAAGATAGTTGAATTCTTTTAGCATGCTTACACTTCCACGTTACTATGAACATTAATTTAGCACTACCCAGCTTTGAAACTGACAAATGAACAGTGTCCTCCTCTTCCATTAAATTCTCCATGTTCTGCGGTTATTTTAATGCATGATTTAAATTTAGTACTACAAAGACTATATTCTTTTTTAAAAAAAGCACTGATCCATCGCTTTCTGAATTGTAGGATTTCCTGGGGTCAGGAGTCGATTTCCCTGTAGGGAATGTGTCGTTTTTCTTGTTTTATTCAGGGCATGTTGCGGCCTCTGTGATTGCTTCGCTGGATATGAAACGCATGCAGAGATGGGAAATGGCTCGAGTATTTGACGCCTTGAATGTATTGCAAGTTGTGAGGTTGCTGAGCACTAGGGGACATTACACTATTGATTTAGCTGTTGGCATTGGCGCTGGCATTTTGTTTGATTCTCTGGCCGGAAACTATGTGGAGACGAGGACAAAACTATGTGCTGCTAATGGTAGCGCCCCTAACCACGAAAATGGTGTCAAATTGTAGGGTGGTGGATTTTATCTTGAATTGTAAAGATAACTTTGGCTTGGTCTAATTGTAGGGTCTTGGTGCACCTCTGTTTCAATTAGGTTCTTTGTGACTGCAACTGCAGCTTCCCACCGTCCAAAAAAAGGAAAAAGGAACAACCAACTCTCCCTGTTTTTCTTAATGTTAATAATAGCAGCTATCTTCAGATGGTATTACTAATGGAACAACTTATACTCTCCTTATGTGATGATAGACTTTAAGGGTAATACGTAAACATGCTTTTAAATTTGATTTTAGTTGATATTTATGATCTTCAACTTTGAACATATATAATTAGATATTTAAACTTATATAAAATTGAACAATCAGACACACGTGTTGTAATACATGTAAAAGGACATGGATACAGAATTGTGATGTAGAATGAGTGTGAGCTAAAGTCAAGTTAAAAATTATATTTATGTATTATGTCTATAGTTTATTCGCTCGATTTAAAAGAGAATGTTATGCTTTTTTTTTAATTATTATATTTAAAAAAAATTATTTTTTTTTTGCAAAATTTTAATTTAAATTTTCCATGTAACATGTTTAAAGTTACAAGATTAAATGATATTTTGACATATTTAATATAATTTAAGTTATAAGATTAAAAAGTTTTCTTTATTTTTTTTATGTTTCGTGTCAAGTCAAACTAAATATTTTTTTATTTAAAAAAATATTTTACTAGGTAAAACTAACACAAAATATACTTTTATTATGCATTACGCAAAACTCTCTTATTTCAATATTAATATTAAAATGAGTGAAGAAGTATTGGAGCAAAATACATTTTAAGTTTTTGCCGCGTTTGAATATATTGTATAAACAAGGCTCATGTGACATGGCATTATGCAGCACCTCCAAATTGACGTTAGTGGGCTACTATAACCTTTGACTTCTTGGCAGCATTACTCCTATTATTGAGTGGAATTTATGCCTAATCAGCTCCTTGGTATAATTTTATTAAATTATCTTTTAAATATAATAAATATGATATTTTGAAAAATATAATACAAAAATAATTATAATTAATGATAAGGGTAAATTAGGAATTAAATGTAAAATTATATCTTGATTTTATAAAGTGGACAAGTACTATTTAACATCCCAAAATAGCACAGGAACCAAGTAAAATAAGTGAATTGCTGCTTGTTCGGCTATATCACACATATTAAGAAAAAAAAATTTAATCGTATTTTTTTATTTTTATTCATTTCAAACTTCAAATACTCGTTTAATGCAACATTTATTTCTAATACAAAATTCAACTTTAGAAACTCTGAAGGACAAAATTGAAAAAAATTTCCAACACACTCCTTGAAAAGTGAACAATTTAATTATTTTGAAAACTCAAAAATCCTCCAATAATTTACATATTTTGAAATAGAGGGAGTAATTACTAATGTAAGTTAATGATTGAGTACAACCATAATTTCTTTTATAGTTTTTGTAACCTCTATCACATTATTGCATTTATTACTCTATCACATTATGTTTTGTAACTCACGTAACTTTCTAGGTATAATTTTTAATTCATTTATTTATATTATTATTCACTGTATTTCTATTTAAGACAAGAAAAAATTTCTCACCTATAAAGGTGGTGTTTCTTCTTTTTTGAAAGTATACAAGTAAAATAAAAAGTGTGAATAAATATTGTAGTGTGTAGTAAAGTTAGTGTAGTAAAAGAGAGAGTTGAGACGAAGAAAGATATTTCAAGTCTTCAATTAATTCACTATATAAAAGAGAGTAACTGTATATTGAAGAAAGATGTTTTTATATGGAGCTTTGAACGCTTCAATTATATTCGAAATTGTTTGAATCATACGACGTTGTTAGACTATTGTATCCTAAAGAAAACTAGTCAAAAAATATATTGTTGGATCGATGTAAATTGTGATACAATAGGCTTGACTCTCCTTAAGTAGAGCGAGATATTTATGCTCGACCTAAATATATTTTTTATTTATTTTTATTATTATATTTTCAATGATAATTTATTATGTTTATAGCATATATACACCAAGAAGTACAAAATATAATAGAATAAGCACTCGATCAACTCAAGCAATCTACTAAATTAGTAATTCAAATTTATAACAGGAAAAAAAAATAGAAATCGAACTCATAAATAAATTTTATTTGAAGAATTCAAGAGAAGTTCAATTAAAGATGCCAAAGAACAGAGGACAAACACATAAATTAAGACTAGCTTTCACAAGAGAGTTCTTCATCAACAATAACATCCAAAACTGAGGTAGAACTGACTTTGCCTTTAAAAAATGAGGAATTTTCGCATATAGTCACTCAAAAATATTTTAATTATACTTCATAATTATAATTAGGATAACATTTTGTAACTATAGTTATAGCAGTGTTTCTATAATTTGCATAACATTTGTATGCGTTTGAATAATTCGTTATACAACTCGTAGTTTTTGTATAGTGTTTGAATATTTTTCGCAATACAATCGTACACAGCTTTTGTATAATTCGCTATATAATTCAATGGTTCATAGTATATGTATATTTCACAATACAATTTGATTCGCACGCGACGCACAATATTTGTATAATTCTCGCAAATTATACAAAAACTCAAATCGTATTTACAGCTATATATTTACCGCAAGAGCTAATTAATTCAAATTATAGTTATATTAGCTAATATATATTTACTTACGCACATGATTTTTCCTTAAAACGTCTACACTCCGATTTCTTATGAGGATTACTAATATCCAGAAAAGTGTCCAGCTTAAAGTATGCATTTAAATGACTGGGCCGAACTATAAAATCTGGCAGCTCGACTATTGCAAAAGAGGACCACGCTCGTGATTGTTGCGGAGCCACTTTAATATATAGTGAGTTATGAAGTCTTCTTTCCATATTCATTTTGTTGATGGTTGGATAAAGACTTAAAGCCATTTGGATGGTACCGAGTAATCATTAACGAGGAATGTGGCGCACATAATAGGAAGACCACATTTTTAGCATGGGCTGATTAGGTCTTCTCCGTCCACGAACGTTGAAGCCATACGAATACCTGCTGCTCCTAACAACCGTACCATTCGATTAGAGATTCGTCTTCGATAGAAATTATATTATTTATATAATTGTCAACAGCAGCACAAAAACATGTTTTTTATAAATGAAGAAAACGTGTGTGAGTTACTAAATGGGAAAACAATGAAATGCCTTCGACTCCTATATTTTGACAATTGGTTCTTCTTTTTGTCTTTCCTTCATTATTAATTATATTTACTTATAAATGACCAACATAACAAGTTCCCAACTACTTTCATTATTTTCAAAAAAAGAATTTCCAACCTACAATTGTTGTGAGGTGTCCACTAAACACAGTGCCACGTCTCAAATATAGAGAGTATTTCGTTTAATTTATTTACCTGATTTGTAAGAGTTTTACAACCATCAGATCACCTAAAATACATCAATTGTCCATGTTAGGCATGGATGGATCACATTGAAAAGAGTAAAGACAACTCATGCAGAAACTATGCTAGGCAAGTAACTTGTACCGTTTTATTCCACTAAAGAAACTCCTTAAAATCCCAACTGTCAACCCACTTTCTAAGACAAATCAACCTAAATAATTATTTTGACTTGGTAAATGCGGTAAAAGAAGCAAAGCAGTAAGTTGCATAAATTTGTTACAGTAGTAACTATTTCAATTAATTGAGTAGTGTGAAAGTTTGTTTACGTCTCATCCTCCTCAAACTTCATTTGCGGGATCACACTGAATATATTGTTGTTGTTATTGCTAGAGCAGAGTATTGAAGTATATTTTAAAATTTTTTTTTCTTAAATATCATGTCAAGTTAAATGATACTGCATAAAATGAACGATGGAATATCATCAATATTTAACTGAAAATTTAGTGATCATGTAGTATTATCTAGAGCTGTCAATATGGGTTTGGCCCATTAGGCCAGCTTGGCCTAACCTATGATTTAGCAGGGATGGGCTAAGACTTTTGGAAACCATTTAAAAGATGGACTTTTTACCCCGACCTGAATAAGTCTGTTGATTTATGAGATTTTTGCAATATGAATTGAGCCGGCCCGTGGATCGAATTAAAATATAATTAAAAACAAAAATAAAATAGAGTATTAAAAATAATAAGAATTCAAACTCAAAATTAATTTAAAATTTTTAAATATTAAAATTTAGATACAAATTATATTTTTATAATATGTCTCTATCCATCTTTACTCATCCTTTATTGATTTAGCACGGGGATTAAGAAACAGTAAATAATATGAGCAATTTTACTAAATCACCTTTTGAATATAGCAAGTAGAACGTCTTGAAAAATGTAACAAGAAAATAACTACTATAATTAATGATAAGGGTAAACTAAAAATTAAGTTTGAAATTATCTTTTGATTTCATGAAGTGGATAAGTATAGTTGGACATCTCAAAATAATATAGTGGACAAGTAAAGATGGACGGAGGGAGTAATAGTAACACTAATACTATATAATATTGTTCTGTTGCTATTTATTTTAATATGTTTAGATTATAATTTAATTAAAATTTTTATTTAAAAAATATAAAAATAAAAATATGGGGCCCGATAAGGCCTGCGGCCCACGTATAAATGGGTTGGACTAGCTATTTTTTAGCCCATAAAAAAAAAGAATCAGTCCAACTTAGCCTGTCAAATTCCAAAGTCTGTAAGGATTAACCCGAATAGGGTGGGCCGACCCATATTTGACAGTTCTAATATTATCAACTTTAATCACTTCTAATCAAAAATATAATTTTATTGATGAAACAATATGGGTATAATTAGAAGCGAATTTAAAAACGATTAAAGAGTATCAGGTGACACTTCTTCATTGAAGAATTTTACTAAATATTTATATATAGTCAAAAGGAAAAATAGTCCTAAAGGATATACTAAAGGAGACACATTTTAGAGCAAAATTTTTTGTAGTTTAATTGATCTGATGGTACAAGTCCTTGTGGTAGATTGTGAGTTCAAATCTATTTTAGATAATAAACTTTCAAGTTGAGGAATATGAATAATAAAAAAAAAAGAAATAATAAATATATAATATTTAATTTCAAAATACAATAATGGTACAGTCTTTACGATAATTCTTTGATTCTTCAAATGATATGAACTATGTCGAACTTGAATTTGATTTAGATTTAAGGGCGTGAATAGCTTGATCTTGAATCTCTGTCTTCAAACTTGAACTTGAATTACTCGTCACGAACACTTATATGGTTATGATGGATAATTAGTATAATGATCTTTAACTTGAACTTGAACTTGTAGATTGTAACGAATTTGTTATTTTTGATCCACGAGCTCTCTCCTTGCCTTTTGTTCTTAAAATGCCTCTTTTTTCTCTGAATAATGAGATCTCTATATATAGTTATAGTGAATGATGTATATGTGTGATTTGATTGATCAATTTGAACTGACTAATCACATTCCTCGATAAAAAACTCGAAGTTGATTGGATGGACAAACAACAACAACAACAACATACCCAGTGATATCCCACAAGTGGGGCCTGGGGAGGGTAGATCGTACGCAGACCTTACCGCTACCTCATAGAAGTAGAGAGTCTGTTTCCTAAAACTGATTGGATGGAATGTGTCAAATATACACATGATATTACTTTAATGACTTAATTTAATTAGACTTAGTTTACCATACGACTTTAATACATGACATATTTTAATAGACCCTTTAATTTGACTTAAATTGCCACAAAATTTTTACACATGGTGTGATTTTAGCTACCGAAAAATTCTGTGATTATATCTTTATGAAAATTTATTTGATTTGACAAAAATAGTACTCTGTTATAAAATTCTTGAGATAAGTATAAACTAAGTTTTACCAAAAAAAAAAAGGGTATAAACTAAGTAGTAGCATCCAAGTTAAGCAGCGTTCCGACTTCTCTTTTTAGAGTCTGCGAAATTTAGATGTCTATACACGGCTTCGAATCCATCCGTCTCTGAATATAGTGGATGCACTTGTTGCCGCCATTGTTGAAGAGACTGTTTCAGAATGGATAAGGCAGCGTGAGAGGTTTACAAACAGAACCACACAAACCCAAAACCAACTCTGCTTTCGCAGAAAGTAAAGAAGAAAAGAGCCAAAAAATCTTGGTTCACAGACATAGCCAGGTGGGGGTCAAGGCCTGGTCCCAAAAAATCTACTATTGAATCAGTGGCCAATCACTTATCTCGATTCCCAAACGCAAATGCCCCACCGCCTTATCAGTTATATCACCCTCTTGGCTTTCCGCCTACTTTACGTAAAATCTCCACCATTAAACTTGAAAAATTAGTATATAAAACAAGCAAACCCCAAATCAAACAATTGCCAAAAGCCTAACAATGGGCCTCTTATCACCACCGCCCTCCAAACCTAAGCCTTACCCATTTTCCCCGCTTCCCCAAGCAATTCATAGACCCCCAAGAAGCACCTCCTCTGCTCAAGCAACAAAAAATGTAAATTCCTTGTGTTACACTTGCACAACAAAAATTAACCCGGTTAACCAGTGGAATTGTTATGGACTGGAAGGAAGAGTTAGATTTAGCAGAAGAGTAATGCTAGTGCCAATTGTGAATGCAGCAGCGGCGCAGCCTGTGTCAGAAGATGGAAGAGAATCAAAATTTAAGAGAATTCTGCTTTCTGATATTGTGGTGACCAGGCCTAGGAATGTGCTTTGGGGAAGAAAATGGAATTCACTGGATATTGGTTCAGCGGCGGTGGTGGTATCTATGCATTTGCTGTGTCTATTTGCGCCCTTTACTTTCAATTGGGCTGCTCTTGGGATTGCATTCGGGTTATACGTAATCACTGGACTTCTGGGTATTACTCTTTCTTTTCACAGAAACCTCTCTCATAGAAGCTTCAAACTTCCCAAATGGCTTGAGTACTTTTTTGCCTATTGTGGTGTACAAGCACTTCAGGTAATTCAATAAAATCCATTACAAGTTAATGTTTCTTATCTTCTTGTTTAGTGTAAATTGTAAAATTAACAAATGTGATTGTAGGGAAATCCAATTGATTGGGTGAGTACTCATAGGTACCACCATCAGTTTTGTGATTCAGACAAAGACCCTCACAGTCCTATTGAAGGATTTTGGTTCAGTCATATGAGCTGGATGTTCGATACCAACACCATTACAGAGAGGGTAATTCTGTTATCTTATAGTCATTTGCCTACTTATAAAAGGGTGAAAGTATTGATGAGCTGTTTTGTTTGTTTATGTGTAGTGTGGGAAGCCCAACAATGTGGGGGATTTAGAGAAGCAAGGCTTTTATAAGTTTGTTCGTGATACTTACATAATCCATCCTGTCGCACTCGCAGCTATGTTGTATGCAATGGGAGGATTTCCTTACGTTGTTTGGGGCATGGTAAGTGGCTCTTCTTACATTCACGTAGAAAGCTTTTATTTTCCCTTTTAACATTTCGGGAAGTAAAATGAAGAATTGGTTGATAAAATTTACATTTTTTCCACATACACTACCATAAAGATTGAAATATCATGTGTGCAAATACAATTTAAATACGTTTGTTTTTCTTTTTTTGTCTTTTGGGTATTGTTAAGCAAGCTGTTTAAATCTCCCAACGTATTTGTATATTTCCACCCTCCTAACTCAAGCTGTGACACAATTTTGTGTATTGTGTCCTCTTCATGAGTCATATCTCCCTATGGCAAGTTGTGAGCCATTTTTATGGAAGAAAACTACTGTTGCATTCGACTACTGTATTTTCTTCATGTGTCAAATCTACCAATGTTTTTGGATCTTTCTGCCTGCCTAACTCAAGTTGTGATCCAATTTTGTGGAAGAAAGTTGCTGCTTTATCTGTTGGTAGGGTCTTTCATTTTCTTTATTAACGAACTACTGGACAAAATTTGTTGCTGTGCCATACAACATGTCTTTTAGGCAAGTAGTTGTAGTAATGAAATGATTTCCGTCAATAGTGCTCTTGTTGGAGGATAAAAGAAATTTCAACTACTTTTCAGGAATTGATCAGAAGCGGGAGTCTTGCAAGAAAGTTTAAACTGATTATCTGATAGTAACATAGGCAAAATTCTGAGTTCTATAGACGAGATTGACTTGATTAAGCCCCTGTATATGTAGTTGATGCAACGATTCGTCTGCTAATATTGCTGTTTGTGCAGGGGGTGAGAATTGTGTGGGTATACCACATAACTTGGCTTGTAAATTCCGCATGCCATGTATGGGGAAAGCAAGCGTGGAATACTGGTGACTTATCAAGGAACAACTGGTAAGCGTATTTTAGTTTTATATTATACTTTGTGCTATTACTTCTTTTATTTTTGTCCATATCTATCGCGATAATTTTATAATATCAGGTGGGTGGCATTGCTTGCATTTGGAGAGGGTTGGCACAACAACCACCATGCGTTTGAGTATTCAGCCAGACATGGCTTAGAATGGTGGCAACTTGACATGACTTGGTATTTAGTAAGATTTCTTCAAGCTATTGGATTGGCCACTGATGTCAAGTTGCCAACTGACACTCATAAACAGAGGCTGGCATTAGCTGACAGTTAGGAAAAACACAAATATGAGTGACTAATTAATGTAGCTATGATGGGCACGTGAGTGAAGCTTCCTCCTCCTTCTGCTCCTCCATTTTGTAACTACTTGGAATGAAAGCTACATTTGCTAGTATTTTGCCTATCCATTTTCTATTGAACTTGCAACACTGCATTCGTTGCAGAATATTACACTAGGTTTGTTGTTATTATATCACGACATAGAAACAATGAGAAAAATATATATTTCATAAAACGTGAGCAAGTCTAGTCTTGAGTCGATCAACCAGAAGCCTAAATAAAGCATTTATGCCTCATCTACTTCCTATTTTTCATATAAAACAATCTGCCTATTATAGCCACCCTACACATATGAAACGGCTCTTGGCACATATGTTGCTTAGTCTCAATAATGGGCCTTACGGAGTAATAAAGTTTGGGCCTATCCTCCAAATGATTTAAGAAACTAGGCCCATAAAAAAGATCAATTTGGAAGATGGGCCTGTTTAAACCAGTTGTAGGGCGGACCCTCGTTAACCAGGCCTGAGTGTACAAAGAACCGATTATCGGACAACCATTTAAGTCATACTAGTTGAGAAAAAATTACACAGATAAGTAAATATATATTAGTTAATTAGTTAGCATAGTTATAGTTTAAATTATTTATGACTCGCGGCAAACATCTACCTTGTGATTTCAGTTTGACTTTTGTGTAATTCGCGCGATTTATACAAACATTGTATCAGATTATATAAAAATTATGTGCAAATTAAATCGTATAACGAAATATACGAACATTGTGAATTGTATATTGAATTATACTAACGTTGTGCACGAATTGCATAGTGAATTATACAAATATTAATAAATATAATATCATAATGTAATTATCCAAGTCATAACTATAAAGCATACTTACGATATTTTTGAGGGATTATATGCCAAAATTCCTCAGCTTTTTGTGCAAAACAATTTGCAATTCTATCCACTTCAAATAACTTTAGACATACGGCAGTTCAAAATTCATAGGGCTAAAATACATTTTTTGTTTTTTGTTTAAACTTCATTCGTTTTTGTCTGAATTCTAATATTGCATAACATTCAAGAAATCATACAGCAGAGGTATCTTGACAAGAAGTTAAAAGGTCCTGTTTACATATCTATTTCAATATTACCAACCGATAGTTTATATTGCCATGATGCTGTTTCCAAAATTTGTATCTATTTTGAAACTGGGACTGAGCAAGTCAGGGTATTTTGCCTTCTTGTAATCATGCTATTTAAGAAATCTATCTTTTGATCTGTGGAAGAGTTGTTACTCCTCTCGTTCACTTTTAACTGTCAAAAATTTGATTTTCATTGTTACATATTATTTTTTTCTATTATACTCTTAATTTATTGTTATTGAATTCATATCTTTTAAAAATATAATGAGTAACTATGTATAAGACTCTTATCAATTAATAGGGGTAAATGGTAAATTTATGATATCAGTAATTATTTTCTTAATAAGTATATTAAGCCAAATTTATTTGACAAATAAAAGTGAAATATGGACTCATGCAAAGCACAAAGATGGAGGTCATAAACATCTACACTGTAAAATTTATTTTCGAAGGAATGATCCACTCTTCATAGATAACTCAATTAAGATTTGCGAAACGAGATATGATATGTTCAAGATAATGCGATCCTTTTCTATAAGATACGAAGTGATGTAGCCCAAAATGTACTTTTAAGTTCAAAGTAATTGTCCTACAAATTCTATATCCATCTATATGAAGAAAAAAATTATATAACATAGGGAATTCTTATTTGCATCAAATTCTAGCATTTTAAGAATTTTTTCCCCTACAAAATCAAGATCACAATATACTAAAATTTAAATTACATTAGTAAAATAAATGTATCTTTGAGACTTATTAAATTTGATAGATGATATAATGGAGTCATTTTTATTTTTATTTTTTGAATTACTCTCATACAAGTAAATTAAAGATAAATAACATACTTATATTTTTACCAAAAAAATGTCATTATTGTGCACCGTCCTTTGCTGATAGCTTAAGTTTGCGATAGTGTACTGTAATTGACAGGCATTCTCTTCACGACCCATTGAAATTTAATCATTAATTTATCACTCTGATTTATTTTTAATAATAATTAATTGTCCGCATTCTCATGAAGGAAATTAATTATGAGACTATGGAGTAACTGTAGAATATAGGTAGACAAATAATGACATTTTCTAATGAAATTTATACTTAAATTGCACTCATAAGAGGTAATCAGACAATAAAAAGGTAAAATAATTGTGATCTCGAGCAATGTATCAATGCCACTAATATTTTCAAGTACAAACGTGACATGAAGAGGACGCAAAAGTTTCCTCATTAATTATTTAACTTTTCGGAAGCGCACGAATTATTTGATTATTGATTAGTTACCTAAAGTTTTAATTTCAAGGCCAAAAGACATCATAAATTGGCTATAATTATATAATAGGAGTAATAAACTAATCCATTATACAATTTTTATTTGTTTATATTTAATTTGACGCATTATAATTAATTAATGTTTTAAAAAATAAATTGTATTTTCATCGTTTATTTTTGCTTGTCTACTATTAATATATTTTTTGAAATGTTAAATGATATTTTCTAGTTTATAAAATTAACATTTACATTTATTTTATCCGTTTATTAAATAGTATTCCCTCCATCCCATTTTATGTGGTATTGTTTGACTTGGTACAATCTTTACAAAAAGAGAAAGACTTTTAAAACTTGTGGTTTAGTGAAAAATCATTTCATTAATAATAAAAGGAGAATTTTAAAGTTAAATTGTTTTCTTATTCTAGTAAGGTGATATTTCTTTGGGGACGAACGAAAAAAAAGGGTGCCACATAAAATAGGACAAAGGAAATACATTTTTCAATATTTATATGATGTTTTCTTAACAAGGATCATTTGATAAAACTATTCATATCATTTACTACTATTTAATTCTTGTGGTAAGTTACTAGTGAACAACTATTGTTGGATAGAGGAAGTATTTTGCATTGAGTAATAAGGGTAAAATTAATATAAATATTTAATTATCTTTTTTATCTAAATTATTCTGTAAATATAAATAAATAGTTAATTTTAATATAATAGACAAATAAAAATGAACCAAGTGGAAAGAAAATTAGAAACACCCACAGTAAATAAGCACGGGAGCATAAAGCATGATTATGAAGTCTATGCATTTACATTAAAATATTGGACATGGGCGTCTTCAAAGTGTACTATTTTTTTAACTTATCAATATTGGTGTTTAAGGTTTCACCTCCCAAGCTATTCAAGTTTGATATTTTAATTACAAGCATGCAGTATTTTTAGACTTTCAGTGATGAAGAAAAAAAGAAGAAGGAATGTTTGAGATTAAAATATGATGAAGAATAAAAAATATTTGTTCGATAATGTAAGCTTTTATTGTTGGTAATTCATTTATTGACACACATATTAATACATTTGTGTATAGACGAGCTATTATTTAAGGAAATTCATTTTTTTATTTATTAATCTATTATATAGATTAATAAACAATAAATGATAGGATAATTTTTTCACTAGAGAGAAGGAGCAAGATTGCCACGGCTACAGTTGAGCATTTTTAGCAGTTAGCAGAAAATGGTTTGCCCAAACTCCAAGGCTTTTGGGTGGATGGAGGTGGTGGCATAAACAAACAATTATTTCTTTTTGCACTCTCAAAAAATGAGAACAGGTGTTTAAGGACAAAATTGGGAGTCAGACCAAAACTGAAAAACTACAGTCCTATGCACTGTGGTTTGCATTTTGGCAGTATGTAGAGTGAGTAAAAAGGCTGGTCATGTTCTTGCTGATTACTCCATTATATTTTATATTCCCTTCATTCTTAAAAAATAATTTATTTGATTTAACATAAAATAATAATATATTTAGTTGAATCTCATAAATGAGATCTGAGAAGAATAAAATATACACAAATCTTATAATTACCTCATAGAGATAGAGATAATGTTTCTAGAAGACTCTCGTCTCAGAAATAACAAGCCCCATAAGCAGATTTGACTTAATATAGAGTTTTAAAGAAAAAATAAGATTTTTAGTTTTATATGATTTTAAAAATTAAACTTATATTAAATACTCCCTTTGTCTCAAATTAATTAAGTTTTTTAGGCTTTTTTCAAGGTTTAAAAAAGCTGAATTGTTCAATGTTCAAGATGAATGTTTAAAACTTTTTCCACATTTCTTTTCATTTATTGAAGTTTTATATTTTCTAGGAGGTAAATACACTGTGTATTTATGATTTTACAAGGGGCAATAGTAGAAAGTAAGGTGTAAATTTTATCTTTTAATGTTTTTTTAATATGTATTCATTACCTCACAAATTCAATTAAAATGGGACAGAAAGAGTATATCAAAACATCACTTAATCTTATATTTAAACATGTCATATAGAAAGTTAAAATTAAAATATTTCTAAAAGATGAATTATTCTTTTTCAAACGATTAAAACACTAATTACGGCAAAAAAAAAATCTACAATCACACAAATATCTAAAATATTATTTTTGATTATAAATATATAAATTTATTATTCTTTTAAAATATCATATAAAATTAAACTATTTCACAAAATGGGACGGAGAGAATGTTAAATTGAGAGTAGTAAGTGTTAGTTGTGAAGTAAAATAAAACGAGATTTTTGTAGTGATAGGAAGCAGGGAGTTGTCGGTTGAAAGGTTGAGCAGGCCGCACATTACAGGAAAAGGCGGACAGCACGCGGAGGAGGAGACTGACTCAGTACGGGGCTGGCAGGTCTCCACGCCTGCGCCACCCTCTAATTCTGCGGTCATTACTCTGTTTCTGTTATATATACGCCATACTCACGAGCCCCTCCGGTCTACTTTATTCCCCACATTCACCTCGATTATCCCCCAGCCTCCCCAACCAATAGTGTTTATTTTTTCAAAAATATTTAAATTTGATCTTTTCTAAATATTGAAAAGTTAGTTATATTGATTTCAGAAAAATAAAATAAAAAACGAGATGATATTATTTTGGGATATACAAAAAAAAAATTAAGTTGGGACAGAGGAAGTATATTAATATTGAAATGAATGGAAGTAAATTTATTTGAAGTTTGAGAAAAGGATGATTTGGTTAGCATTAATCTAAACTTGAATAAGCCTGAAGAAAAAATAACAAGAGAAAGATGTATGGAGTTCTTTTCGTAAATTTATAAATGACAACTATATAAAATTTAAACATGCTTCATAATTATAGTTTGAATAATTATATTTTATAACTATAATTATGGCTATATTTATATAATTCGCGTAGTATTTATTTACGTTTATATAATTTAGTATATTTCGTTATATAATTCGTGCATAATATTTGTATAATTCACGATACAATTTACAACACGTGTATAATTCACTTTACAATTTGATTACCACACAATATTTGTACAAATCGAGTAAATTATACAAAACTTAAACTGTAATTACAGTTAAATGTTTGTCGTGAGTCATACTTAATTCAAACTATAACTATCTACTAATTAACTAGTATATATTTATTTATTCGTATAAAATTTTTTTCTTTTTCGAAACAAAAAGATTAACTAGGTACTTGCATTAGAAAAAAGAATACGCTAAATGGACAAAATGAGAATGCGTGTCGCGACTTAAAATTATAGTAGTACAAACTTCAATTGGATTCTTTTTTTTTATTTATTTATTTGCAGTAATTTGTCATTTCATCCTTAGTAACATACTTTTGTGGGAAGGACAGGATATTCCTTCGATCCACGAAGCCAAATTTTATACTTAAGTGGTGTTAGTATTGTGTTTATTGACACTATTTTAGTATAAATTAACTTCAATTAACTGTATCAAATTTTATATCAAAAAAGAAAATTCTTTCTTTATTAATTATATCACTCTCTCTGTTTTATTTTATGTGATATTTTTGACTTAATACAATGTTTAAAAAAAGAAGAAAGAGTTTTAACACTTGTGGTTTAAAATCTTCTTTAGATATTTGTGTAGTTGAAAATTATTTCATTAAAGATGAAAAAGGAATTTGAAAGGCAAATTGTTTTTAATTAGAGTAAAGTGACATTATTTTTAGGACGAACCAAAAAAGAAAGAGTGTCATATAAAATGAAATGTTATTTTTTATTTCATAAATAAATTCTTTCTAAAACATTCAACATCTATATTTCATAGTCTTTTCTTTTATAGTCATTTGATATAAAATTATGCATTAGACTCAATAATGAATGATACAAATAAAAGTAAACATTAATGAAGTATAATTAAATAAATATTACATAATTGAAAAGATTATTAGAATAACATTATTTCATATTTTACATGGAACTGATAATTATATAATTTTACTTGCTATCTGTAATAAAATATTAAACAAATTTATATTGGAATCACTTCACTTTATAGTATACACACTTATCAAAAAAAAAAAAATTGCCACTAAATATTATTTTTATTGTAAAGAAATAAAGTAAATTTTTAAAATCTAATTAGTAAGAACGTTTAAAATATTGTCGATGATGTTTTACAACAAGACCATCATTCTTTCTTGAAAGTAAGGCGTCAATATGCAACAAAATAGAGCATCAAGCATCGACCTCACGGACCAACAAAACTAAGGGTGTGTGTCGGTCTATTCAATCGGTTATATACATAATCGGTTTGATTT
>JAOTQR010000069.1:25419242-25438722 GCA_025774065.1 Solanum ossicruentum | reverse complement strand
AATGATAATGAAAATTTTCATAAACAAAAAGCAGATAGAGACATAGAGTATGGAGATTATGTTTATAAACTTGCAAGAGCTATAGTAGTTAATTACAAATTAAAATACTAAAGTGGATAACTAATCAATTAACCACCATAAAGATTAAAGAAGGTAAAGTATTTCTATAGTGTTATATTACTATTGAATTACTAATATTTAATATTTAAGAAGGGGTAAAATAGTAAATTATTATAATCTTATTAGGTTATCGGTTTACCCAATAACCCAATAGTAAAAATCGATATCAAACTAATAATCCAATAATCTTTTCGTCTAAGCCCATTAAGAACCTGAAAATCCAATAACAATAAATCAATAACGTTTTCATCGGTTAGGTTTTTGCACACCCCTAAACAAAACTAATAATCCATGGTATTAGTAATCAGTGGCGAAGCCACGTTAGAATTAAGGAATTCATTTGAACCCTTTCGATGAAAAATTATACTATTTATATATGTAAAAATAATTTTTAATTTATATATTATAGATATCAAAGTCCCTTTAATTAGTTCGTGTGTCTACTTTTCAAAATTTTGAATTTCCTTAACGAAAATTCTGACTCCGCCACCTATGAATAATACATACCATAATATACAATAAAGTGTATAACTAATGCTCGCATTATTTATACATTAACCTGAAAAAATGTGCCAAATAAAGCATATCCAATACAATAGTTAATGAATGTATTATTTTTGTCAATGCATTCTACCAAACCATTCCTTAAACAATTATTGTCGTCTTCTTCTTCCTTTTTTTTTTTGTGGCTTTGTTTTTTTAATTTTTCAGTTTCACTTTCAATATCCGTTTCCTACATGACATATTTTAAATTACAAGACTAAAAGATAATTTTATTACTCTCCTTTCCCATTTTAGGTGGCTCTTTCTATTTCATTTTATATTGTACTTTTCTTTTTTTAGCTCATCCACAAAAGAATGTTGCGTTATTGTAATTAAAAATAATTTAACTTTAATTTTTTTTGCTTAATGAAATGGATTATAACCATTCAATTTTAAGAATTATTTTAAATCACAAATTTCAAAAAAAAAATTCATTAAATATCATTCTAAATTAAATAATACCACATACAAATGAAATCAAACGAGTGTACGATGATGTAAAACTATTTTTATGAAATCACAATCACATAAACAATTTAAAAGAGAGAGAGTTGAATTGCTAAAATTATTAGTGCCAAATAAAAAGTGTGACAAAGAGTAGGATAGGTGGGGTCAATTCATCCTTTATAAGTCTCACCTGACTGACTGCAAGCAAGCAATACCAATTTCTGACTGCCATTTTACACTCTGAAATTAGAAACGACACACACACTCCTCGAAAGCAACTCTATTTCCCCCACACATTTAGGAAAAAAGTCTGGGACTAAAATTAATTCAATCTCCTTTTTCTTCCTTACTGTTCCTTTAATTTGTTGTTGTATCTCATTTACAAAAAAAGCCGCAAAAACGGGTCTTCCTCTGTGGATGCTTGGTCTCGGCGTCGAACGCTTGCGAGCGGATTTGAACCGCTTGCTTGCGTTACTCTTCCACCAGGTACAATATACTTTGCACGCAGTAAATTGTTTGATTTTGATTTTTAGCACTTATCAAAACTAAATGTGATTGATTTTTATTAAATAGGGAGTATTGGATGAACAGTTTTTGCAGCTGCAACAGCTTCAAGATGAATCCTCTCCTAATTTCGTCTCTGAAGTTGTCAACATCTACTTCCAGGAGTCCGAAAAGCTCTTACGGAATCTCAGATCCTTGTTGTGAGTTTTTCTGTTTTATTTGTGTATATCTTTTTTGAGCTTAAGAGTCTTTAAGGAATAGTGTTTTCTACTCTGACGTGCATATTTTTCTTAGTCGTGAATAGAATAAGTGGACTCACGAAAGCGATTTTACTGCTACTTACTTTATTGTAGGCATGTTTTGTTATCAAGCGTGGGATATAAAGGAACAAAAAGTTTCAAACTACTTTTTGTTGAGTTATATATATCTTTATTTATTTATTTATTTTTCAACCACTTGTACTGATTTGGCTTTTTTTTTCCCTTTAATGTGGCAACCAAAAAAAAAAAGGATGGACAGAGAGTTTTCTGATTACAAGAAAATGAGAGTGCATTTGAATCAGTTCATAGGAAGCAGTTCAAGCATTGGCGCAAAACGCGTCAGAAACGTCTGCCTCGCCTTTCGCGTTGCTTCCGAGCAGAATAACCGACTTGGGTACCAAACTTTTTCTGAGTTTTAAATAAAATAAATTGCCTACCAGGACTGAAATCAGTTTGTTTTTTCTTTCTTACTTACTTTCTTTTTCGCAGTTGTTTCAGAGCTCTGGAGTTGCTTGAACATGAATATTGCTATCTCAAGAACAAACTTCATGAATTTTTCCAGGTAATTAGTGGACATTTGGAACCCACTAATATGTTTTACATTCTGAAAGTCATGGTTCTTCATAAAATTACAAAATTTGAAAAAAAAAAAGTTGTTTTTACGTTCACTCTCATTAAACAACAATAATATACCCGATGAGGTTAAACTATATGCATACTTTACAACTATCTTATAGAGACAAGAGAAAGTTATTTACTCAACTCAAATATCTCATCCTTGAAATACTATCGATTATAAAAACATGATTAATTCTACTAACCTATTACATCCAACTCACAAGGCAATACAATATCCTACTAATCTATTAATCTTCAAATACTACTACTATTTTTCATTTTGAAAACATTTATTTGATTATTTTATGGAAGTTTACTATTTTTGGTTACCAGCTACTTGAGACTATTTTAATTGATGGAAAGTACATCATGCATTAAATAGTTTAGGTAGTTTTGCTCCTGAGTTCCTATAGAAAGTTATTGTGCATTAAATAGTTCTGATCATGGTTTCGTGCTAATACAGATTGAGCAGCAAAGGCTGCTAGCAGCTGCAGTCAGGTACCCAGTTCAGCACTAAAACTAAAGCTGAGGCAAATGAGATATGCACTTTAATTTTTTCTTCTTCTGTTTTTTTGTATGTGTTGTCGTTTCTAACTTATATAGTTCTAGCTAGGATCAATTAATGTTTTGGGCAAGTTTGAATGAAGTGTGACAGTTGTGATTCTGGAATTGAAGTTTGGAGATTCTGCTTTCAATGACTTAACTTTATGAAAAGTTTCACTTTATTATCCACGTACTATTAAGATGAAAAAGAACCAATGAAGATATTGCTCATCCAAAAAATTAGTCAAATTAAATGAGTGTGTTTCAACATGTAAAGAATATTTAATCTGTCTGCATCAATCCACAACGTCGATAAGTCTAATCCGCAAAGGATCATTTGAAGATTCTGCATTAAATGTGCTGGTTACTGCTATAAACTCTTCGCATTTACTACTAAGGTACAACTCACAGTTAATGCATTTGGCAACAAAAAATATGAATTTGTACTTGTGTTTCTTTGAACCAGTTGAGATATCCAATGGTCAGAGATCCTGTAATCATCATTGATAGTACTCATATGTTATCAAAACTGTAAAAATCATGATGCGTTTTTTCTTTTTTGCTATATAAAAAATTTTATTACCATTTGAGAATTACAGCAAAATTTCAAAAGATTGCGTGCCCAGCACCTTACAATCTTGCATTCTTCATGCTCTATCATTAATCTAAAGATAAGATCTAAATATCTGAATGAACGATGAATTTTTTGTTAAAATAAATGATCATGCAGTTTTCTTTTGTATAGCCATTTGGTACGGTACAAAAATTTAAGACATTAAGAAAAACATGCTGTCATTTCCTTATAATGTCGCAACATTTCAGAATCGATTTTCGATAATTAATAGTATACTGTAAAGAATAAAATTCATAAACAACCACTTTTCAGTATATATAATTGATGGCAATTACCATTATTATGGTCTATGGACTTTAGATTTCACATATGGAACTCCAGCACACACGGACCGACCTATAACTTCTCATGCAGAGATAGAGCTGGTAAACTCAAACTCAACGTGTTTAACTTTGGATGGATTATTAGCTTAATCTATCTCAAACCAATTCATTTTAAATCAAACAAAACCAAATTGATATGCAATTCAAATTGACTCAAGAAAAATCTTGTCTATATATATATGTGTGTGTGTGTGTGTCATATATAGTCATAATAAAGCAAAATATAATTTTATTAGGTACTATTTTACTACAAAAGAACAAATATAATAAGTAAAAATTAGGCTGGGTTGGGTCTTAACTCGTTCTATAACCCATTTGGCAATCTGTTTTGGTACAATCCCTATTAACCCAAGCAAATTTAGGTTGAATTTAATCTTAATTCATTTATTATCTTAACTCATTATGACTCGTTTAAATTTGACTCAAATTTAATTCATTTAAATTTGAATTAAATTTGATCCGTTTAAATTTAATTCACCATCCAATTGTCACCCCTGTCGTAGAGACCTCAAAGAGAGTTTTGGATTTTTAAGCCTGGGCTTGGCTAATGGATAAAAGAGAAGTTGGACGGACTGGGGAAAGCTAATCTAGGGCCAGCCCAATACTGTATGCCTAAAATACTTTTACTTCTTAGTTACTGGGCTCGGAGGTCAAGGCTGGAGCCAGTTATTTCATGTTGCGCCATTTGTTGCTAGGCTGACGGACTAAGTCCACTCGTCTCGTTGATCACTATCTAATCCTTATTTGTTTAGTGGAAATAAATATTCACCTTAATTATTTACTTTAAAAATTTTAAAAATAATTATTATTTTATATTTATTACTTTATCTATCCCATTTTATGTAGCACAATTTTCTTTTTGGTCCGTCCCAGAAAAAAAAATCTTACTCTAATTGGAAACTATTTAGCTTTGAATTTTTTTTAAAGTGATTCTCACCAAACAAATATCTAAGAATAAAGTATTATTTACTTTTAATGTTAAAACACTTATAATAATTATATATTTTTAGATGTCTATAGTAGGAAAGACTGTTTGAATATTTGAATCTAGGATACTTAATTCCTTTTTTTAATTTTAAGATTAAGATAAAAATGATAAATATTTCTTTATGTTTAGTTTTAAAGTATTAAACAGTCCTGGATTACTAATCAGGAATATAAATATAAATAAAGGTAGAGCTACCCTCAACTTTGATTTTAATTCTTTTGCGATTCGAAATAATGTAATCAAATTATAATTTAATTTATTAATTGTCAATATATGTAGTCAAATATGGATAATAAATAAGCATTGACGGCGAGAGAGTATGAAATAACTACGGTGGGCGGCGGCTCTCCTTTAGAGTGAGCTTACTAACCTCTTTTTTTTTTTTTTTAAATAATTTAGAAAAAATAATTGTTTGAATTGTGTTTACAAAAATAAATACACGTACTACCCTATACTTTTTTCCCTTAATTTTCAAACTCTAAAATTAAATGTTTCTATTATATCGTACGATAGGCTACAGCTGACAAAACTTCACTAATTATGACATAACTTGACTTGCAATACAGGGTGGCTTTGTATTGTCAATATTCCAGTCGACATAATTTCTGGATTGCTCCATTTAAAAGTGGGCAGACTTCTTGTACTTTGCAGTTATGTATGCTACTACATTTAATTTCATATTTTAGGTCAACCGACTTATAAGATTGGAAAAATCTAAAAACAAGAATATATGGTTGTAGTTTGGAAGCCAATTTCAAATGTGTGGAGCACCAATATTGCGCGTTGCCCAATTGACCCTCTATCTTGGAATCTTTCTCATTTCTCTTTCAAAATGTCGCGTCGTAATTTTGCTCTATAATCTATGTAGTAACAGAAGTAAGTCGATATTTTTACACGTCTATTATGTATATGTAATTCGAGTTGATTTCATATAATCACTTATTTAATAAGTATTATTTTAATTTTTTTAATTTCATTGAAGAAGATTGAAATCAAGAAGAATCAAATTATGTAATTAATATATTATGTTCTACCAGTATTCTTCATTATTTACATATTGTCTTGATTTGTCAAAATTGTTACTACTTATGGTCTCTTTTATATGTATCTTTTGTGATTGCACTTGCATTAGGGAAAAATAATTTTACTATTTTAATTTGCCCTTATTTAATATATATTAATTAATTTTTTAGTTCTTATAGTTGGTCATATATATTTTTCTCAAAGTTCATTAATTATTAAAAATAAAAAAAAATAATATCATTTATACATCAATTTTGTAAAATAACATATTTTAAGTTACATATCATTATAGTAAGCCATTTTTTGTCGAAGACCTAATAAAAGCTTATACGCGAAATGTGCGTGGACGGTAATAGACGAAAAGTGGGGACATTTATTTTTATAGGCCACTTTATAATTTGACAGATACAGGATTAGATATTTGTAACGTTTTCGTGGTTAATAATTTGCGACAAAGAGAAGTGAAGAAAAAAGGAGGAACTGGTGGAACATCAATTCAGGGACCCTTTACACAAAAGAAACTTCTTTTCTTATATCACGTTTTGCGTACTTAGTCGATCCTTTTTTTTTGAGTTAATTTTTGGATCGTGAGTTAGATTTAATATTTAATTTTATAGTAGAATTTATTTTACTCAATGTTAGATCCTCTGAAAATTAAAAATTATCCATGCCTCACATGCTAAGCACTGAATATTTGGTGGAGTATTGAAAAAAAAAATCCCACAATGATAATTAATAAAATGAGTAAATTCAGTTAAACCTAAAATCTAATTTTACATATATCACTCTGCATGTGGCCCAAATTTAAAGTTAAATGACATAATGTATCTAATCTTTATAAAATTTTATATCTAAATTATGTGAGCATGAAAAATACATTTAATAATTTCTTATTCATTTGAAAACTCATTCCACCCCTCAGGATCTGTTTAGAAAGTTATCGTGATAATTAAATTTATTGTAATTGAATGTAAGTTCATTGTTTGGCTTGTTTGGTTGGCCATGTAATTACTGGATTTATAGGTGATTGAGTACAGTTACAATCTCCAATTCACAGGAGAAAGTTATGAATTGCTGGTAATTACAAGCTGATTATTTTTAAATTTTTTTCATTTTTTTCTATTTTTATTTATTTTGTAATAATTTATATGTTATTTCTATTATTTTAAATTCTTTCTATATAATTCTAATATTTTTGCAAGTATATAATTTTTATAATATATTTTTCATTTTCTTCTCATCCTCAACCTTTATTCCATACATTTTTTCATATTATCTTATTTATTAATTTATTTTATATTTTTTTTTCTTTAGCATAAATTTATTACTATTCTAATTTTTAAACTAAAATTGAATTAACTGTTGAATAAAGTTATAGACTGACATATTTCATAAAATCATATTTGCATACGTTATGTTGAAAATTGACATAAGAGTATTATGTTACATTCATTATTTTGAATTTAGAACTTATGTTATATTTTTAGTTTCATTCATACTAGTAGCATCGACTTGATTTTTCACATTACAAGTCATTTATTTTTTAATTACATTGATAGATTATAATTTTGACAAACATTTTAAATAATTATACTATGATATTATATTTAAAATATTAATATTTTAATCAGACACGCATTTCATGATGTTCAAATAAATCTTATTTTTAAAATTTTTGTGATCAATTTAATCAAATTATACTAATTTGAAAGTATAAATTGATTTTCATGTAATATTAGTTAAGAACATATGTTTGTTAATCAATATATTTTCAAAAGTCAATATATATCTTAAATATTTAACTTAATGTTATTTATAAACACCCTTATTTGTCTAATACCATTTTTTAATTTTGGATAATTATTTTATTTTTAAAATTTAGTATAATTTCGTAATCATACTCATGCAACTAAACAACATATTATTATATTATGATAAATAAATAAATATTAATAATTATATAATTACTATATTCCAGGAGTAATAATTATACTAATTTCTAGATAACTTTTCAAGCATGCCCTTAGCAAAAAGGGAAAAGGTCAGCAAAAAAACGAAAGATGCAGCTGGCGGACTTCTCTTTCAGTTGCAAAAAGCAAATGTGGGTCAGCATTTTTTCTATTTCACTATAATTAATCTTAAAATAAAATAAAATATATTAATTATCTATAATAAAATAATTTACAGTCATACAAATATTTATGACTTATTTTAGATTTTTCATTTTAATTAAATTTTAGATAAGTCAAACAAACTTATATATAATGAATCAAAAATATATAATTTATTTCTGTATGTACAATATTTTCAAAGAAAACAGTGACACCTGACTCTGCATGCACTGCATCGTTTTCTTGGTTGCCAATTAGATTAATTAGAAACTTTATAACTTTATGATAGTATTGGAAATCAGCGTCTTGTCGTAAATATACATAATTTAAAAAAGTTCATGATCAATATCCGACATAGATACTAATCGTATACAGAAGATATTTCCAATCTACATTTTTGACTGCATTGGTGGTATGACACATGTCCAAGTTTTAGTTAGATGAGTTTAGTAAACTACATTATCCACTATGTCTTTTTATAATATTATTTATATATCTATCTTCTTATCTTAGATATTCAACAGTGGTAAATCCTTTACTTTATATAGTAGGTTTATAATAGATAATGAGACATGAGTGAATAGATTATGGGCATGTGTGAATGAGAACCTCTTAAGTAGATATATTAGTTTCCATAAATTTTTCTGATCTTCTTTTCTGACGACTTATCAGATAAATAGAAAAAAATTACTTTGATAAATCATTTTTACTTATTTATTATTATTTTAAAAGACGTGTAAAATTAAGTGAATACATAAAAATAAATAAAAAGTTATTTAATTATAATATAATTTAATCGATCAAAAATCCTTTTTTAACCTTACATTTATGACAATACCTCATAAAATTAATTGTATAAAGTATTGTTCTTGAGTTTTGAATGGGAATTTCAAGTGAGTTCTTTTTGAGGGAATACATTTTACTATATTTAGAAACAACAGTGAGAAGTTTGGTCTTCGCATGGCTTCTTCGACATGTATATTTAAATAGCTTAAGAAGGCGCCATTGCCTAGTATAACACTAAAATAAGTATGAACGTGAATAATAGTACAAAATCAAATCTTTCCTTTTCCTTTTCCAAAGTAGGAAATAACATAAAGTTGATACGAAAAAAGTTGGCCGGACCCAGACGATTGTATTTTATTTCTTTCTTTGTCTTCTAGAGTGTACATAATTGTATTATATATATTGGAAGGGAACTCTTTGAATATTATTCCCTCCCTTTTCATTTTTCTTTGATTTGCTTTAAAAATAAAATTTTCTTTCTTATATTTACGATTATAAGAATAAAATATATTTTAACTTATTTTATGTATATTTAATTTAAAGTCACAATTTTTTTATACTTTCTAAAATCTGTTTCAAACCAAAATTATATAAATAATTTGAAGAACGAGTAATACTTAGACGAATCCCTTAGATAATCGTACATATCTTCTGATTATATAAAGAGATTTGAATATTATATGATTGGCTATATGTGATCTCCACAATATTTGGTTCCCATATACGTGCTTAATAAATATTAATACAAATTTGTTATAATAATGCAAGATGCAAAACTTTAATTAAAATATTGATACATGTGTAATAAAAGCTGTATGCGCGATTTAAATCACAATAATTAAAATAGTTTCGCAGCCACTTTACTAATAAATGCACACCACATGTCTCTTAGCGAGTTTTGTACCTCTTCTCACAACTTCTTTTTGAGTTCTTCACTTCATAAATAAATAAATATCTCCTTTCATTGAATTGAATTGAGTACTCAGAATAGTAAAGTTTCGGAGTCAGATTTGAAGCAAAATGAAGAGTACAGTAGTTGTTGAAGATGCATTTGTTTACACTGAAGAAATCAATCTTACTGTTCAGAAAACTTCTCTTTTCTTCACCGGCGATGGGTTCACTGCCTACGACTGCAAAGGCCAGCTAGTCTTCCGAGTGGATACGTACGGTCCCGATTCTCGTGACCTGGGTGAACTCGTTCTAATGGACGCTACTGGTAGATGCCTTCTCACTGTCCGCCGTAAGGTATATCTATGTGTTTTTTTGATTTTGTAATTTAGGGCAAAAAACTTGCAATTTCTGATTTCGGTGCAATTTCTGAAAATAGAGGCCGAGTTTGCATAACAGATGGGAAGGCTATTTAGGGGAAAGAGAAGAAGGGCAAAAGCCAATATTCAGCGTTCGTAGATCTTCAATAATCGGAAGATCTAGCGTGATGGTGGAGGTATACAGCAACCCGACGGAGGAGTATCAGATCGAAGGATCATTTGCACAGAGAAATTGCACATTCTTCAACGCCGACAAGGTATCGGTGGCTGAGATTCGACGCAAAGTGGATGCTTGTGCTCATGTGGTGCTTGGGAAGGACGTTTTCTCTCTCTCCGTTAAACCTGGCTTTGATAGTGCCTTCGCCATGGGATTAGTTCTCGTCCTTGATCAAATACAAGTGGAGGATTTTTCCGATAATCGGGTCGACGCCGACCCAATCTCCGATGATCCCAATCTTTCTTCTTAATTATTTTTCTCTCCTTTGTTTGCCACTCTTCTATAAAAGAGTTCTTAAATTATATATATTGGTGTATAGTTTTGAACTCTGTGTGAAATTATTACTCTGTTTCTTTTGATGTTTAATGTAAAAGAAGAGATCCTACTAACTGAATCAAAGTATTATAATTTGCCCAGTATTAGAGAAAAGATTCTGGAATTATTCTCAACTTTAAGCATTGAGTAATTTTTTTTGCTTTTCACTCCATATCGAAGCCTCGTAATTCAGATTCGTGTTGATAAGTCCACTGTTAAGATAAAGATTTCTCTAAGGCCATTTCATATAAGGGATTCAAATTTGACATCTCTAATTAAAAATGAAATAATACTTATCAATTTATCACGACTCTTGTAAGTTGCATTGAGTAATTAATATACTGGTGGCAAGAGACAATTTATTAATTTCCACTTGTAAAATCTTGCAACTGAATTAACGTCTCATGTTTTTTGTGTAGCAGATCTTTTATGTTATACTATATATTTTGTTACAGGTTTCTTCTAACATTGTTTTGCTATATCAGTCCAAAATGATTGGAACAAATAAAAAATGCATTGTAAAAATATTCAGCAATAATATATATTTATTTTCTGATAATCGTAATGTTTGTATAAATTTATATAAATTTTGATCTATTTACTGAGATTTCAATATTCTCGATCCACTTCATTTGGATTTTGTATTCAAATTTAATAGTATAATTTCTACTTTAAATATTGAATTTGTGGCAAATGAGTGACATTGGCCTGGAGGAATAATCCGTCCCACAGAGAAATAAAATTTAGGAAAAAGCAAAAAACGGAATAGGTGACAAAAAGTGAAGTATATTTTCATTTTATATTAGGCTTTGAATTCTTTTGTTAATCCCATAATGCAGACCACCGAATGGAATAGATGCTTAAGGAATTAGAATGGTGTTTCATATTTGTTTTACATAATTGTGATTCTTCCGCTCGTTAATTTGAGGCAATCTTATGGTATTTAATAAAGTGATATACTCAGAATTTTTGTTAAATAATTTAAAATTTTAATAAATAAATATATGAACTAATCAAAGAAGATTTTACATAAAAAATATTTTTATTATATATAAATAATATAATTTTTTGTCAAAAAAAATTTGGATTACTCAGCCACTGATTCAAAGTAACTCACAGTTTCTTGATAATCACGATGATTTAAATATTCAACTTTAAGATTGTAAAGTTGGGTCATTTGTTTAATTTGTGCTTTGATCATAATAAAGGGATTATTTATGCTGTAATAATAATGAAGCAATTATTTTACTGTGATTAATAAGGAAAGACAATTATACATCAATTACTTAGTTCAAACAGTAATTGTTTTAATGTATACACATAAAAAGTAATTATGTGTCAATAATAACTGTATTCTTGTTAATGTATACAGCATAAGACTTTTAAATACAAAGGCTATTTTTTCAGTCTCATTTTGTATAACACTTTTGACTTGCCAAAGCTTTAAGAAAAAAGATTTTTTTTTGAAATTTATGATCTATAATAATTTTTAGATATTAATGTAATCGAGATTCATTTTATTAAGATAAATAAAAAATTTTAATGTATTATTTTTTCTTATAGAAAAAAAATAAATTATCAGGATCAAATCGTTCCTATATGACTAGTTGCAATCATATGGCCCCTTTTAGTGTGTATTGTATGATTCACATCAATATTTGCAATAAACAAATACTAGTAAAGGAATTGTCATATCATCAATCAACCATAAAGAAAAGTTAAAATTGCTTCTATCAATTAATAAAAAAATAGAGGAGGATCATTTTCTTCCTTTCCTTATCATTGTAGACCTTTAAATAGAACTGCTACAATCATTTTGCCCTTTCAACACGAATATATAAAAACAACAAAACCATAGATTGTGATATGTTATGGCCTTCCTCTTCCCCGATTTTCTAGTTTTACCCCTTTTGTAATTTTGCAAAATAACAACATATTTAATGAAGTCGTAAAAATAAATTTTAAGATGAAATTTTTTATAGCATAAATTATTATAGACGTTCACACATAACGAGGCAACAAAAAAAATAGTCCAGTAATAAATTAACGATGAAATTTATCGCTAACAAAATATCATATTAATTACATAAAATTTTTATGTAACATAAATTATTATATACATTCACACATAATTATATAAATTTGTATGGAGCTGTCACTTGCTAGTTAACTTACGGCCCTTACCTTTAATCAAATCGAACTTTTTTCACCTAAAGTATGCTATAATTAAATAGCTAAAAGCAATTTCTATTAGCCTATACTTGACAAGTTAGTGAGGACCCTCTTTTGATTCTTTCTTAAAGAATTAAAAGGACATTCAAGAATTAGTTTGAATCCTACGTGTCTACGTGTTGCCTTGTATATATTGATCCAATCCAAGAAAATGGGAGGAAGGTACGCATTAAAATAACTGAATAAAAAGAACAATTTTTTTTTTACGTTTATGGTCTATCTTTTCCCGAATCTTATGCATAGTGAGAGTTTTAGTGTATTAAATTTGTCCCTTTTGAGCTTTTTATAATTTTTATTTATTATATATATCTTTTATAAGAGATCTTTTATGTTTTATACCTAATAAATCTTCATTAAGAAATATGAAAAGATCATTCCTTTTATTCAAATCATAAGGATAATAAATAATCCATGTGTTACACATTTCTATGAAGACCCATAATTTTGCAGTATTTAAAGGCAACATTATCCTCTGCCAACGTTACATTTACCAACCTTTTCATATTTTATGAAGATGTATTAAACTATGGATATTATCCCTCGTTTTCCTATCCCAAAAATGTATATTTTGCTCTTAAAATAATCGACCATACATACATTATAATTATTTTTTGGTTATAAATATTACTACTATATATATACATGTGTGTGTGAATTTTACTTCGTTTTTTTCATAATTTTCTTTTATTTTTTTAGACCCAGTCCAATAAGGATAGGTCCAACTGATCAAGCCCATCCTTTATTGAGAGTTCTTCCTAATGTCTTAGGTTAGTTCTAACAACTTATATTTTGAATATGGATTCAGCATGTTGAAAATAATACTTACATGTAATGTATTCTCTTTGACAATTTTAATTATTAGAATGAGATAGTTATATATTTTAATATTGTATCAAATTAGAGTGTGGGCGAGGAGGAGAATCTCAACGTTAATCAATATCAAAAGAATTTTTACGTGCTTGGCTCATGAAAAAGAATCAAGTTCGCGCACGAAAAACGTGTTAAAAGCACTAAATAAATAAATAAATAAAATATGTTATTTCTAATCACTTTTATTATATTCAAACAACAAGTCCTAAAACGTGTTGAAAATAATACTAATAAATAAATAAATAATACTAATAAATATCGAATTGATGTGTTTTTTTTTTAAAAAAAAGGAAAAGTCTACTGAAACCTAAATATACGAGGATAGACAATTTTTGGGTCTAATTTCATTTCAATAGGTCGGTGAACTGGACTAATTGCAAAGTAGAAAGTTCTAAGGTTGGACATTTAACTCATCAAAAGTTCTATAATTTTGAAAAAGTACTCATTATTAATTACCTCCTTTTGACTCGAACATGCTTTCGTTTAAATAGGTTAAATACTTTTTGTATTAGGAGAATTATTATAAAGAATTAATAAGAGAGTGAAACTCCGATCTAATCATACACATGCGAGGAGTCGAGGACCTTTCCAGTTTCTAAAGCTTGATCCAAGCTATATTTTGCAAATATTACTTCCTAACATATTTGCCGTTTGTTGGTCATAAAAATAATTAAATTTTTATTTCCTTTTATTTATTATAAATATATATATACTATTTAAATAGATTATATGAAAGTTCCGAGCTCCAACATAATTGATTCTATTAAATGAATATATGTACATGAATTTTGAAAACGGTGAAAAGTGTATGTTACAATTCTATTAAATGAATATATGTACATGAATTTCGAAAATGGTGAAAAATTTATATTACAGTTCTACTACAACAACAACAACATACCCAGTGATATATCCCACAAGTGGGGTCTGAGGAGGATCTATCGTACGCAGACCTTACCTTTACCTCATAGAAGTAGAGAGGCTGTTTCCTAAAACACTCAGTACAAAACCCAGAAGCAGAAAGACTAGATATGATAAAAAGAACAGGTGCGATGAACCATACATAGCACGAGACAGTAATTAACTATACTAAAACTAACACATATACATCAGAGAATTAAAAGAAAAAGGACTAATAGTAGTAAAAATGATGCAAATGCTAATAAAGAAAAGAAGAGGAAGATGGCGAAAGAGAAAACTAGGAAGGAAAAGGAGAAGGAGGAGGAGAACTTAGCCTGCGACTTTAATTCGCACCATCCACATCTTTTTATCTAAGGTCATGTTTTCAGTTAGGTCGAGAATCGCCATGTCCTTTCTAATCACCTCCCCCTAGGACTTCTTAGGTCTACCTCTACTCCTCCGAGTAGCTCCCACAACCAACCTCTTGCACCTCCTAACAGGAGCGTCGATGCCCCGTCTTTGCACATGACCGAACCACTGCAGTCTCGCTTCCCTCATTTTATGCTCCACCGGTGTCACCTCCAATTTCTCTCGAATCGCCTCATTCCTAACCTTATCATTTCTGGTATGACCGCACATCCATCTCAGCATCCTCATCTCTGCGACATGCATCTTCTGAACGTGGTTTATGTTAAATTCTATTAAATGAATATATGTACACGAATTTTGAAAATGGAGAAAAGATTTATGTTACATTGTTGCTTGAACTAAGTGTCAATGGACCAAAAATTTCAAATGAAGCTTCATGGTTTCTGAAATACATGGCAATTTTCTATGCCGTATTTTCAAACATATGACTAAACAATGTGAAACTGCACACTCTGATAAAGACTAAAACCTTTTGAATGACTCTTCTAGAAAAGGTTCCTTTCCTAAATCTAGAAGTTGTATCGAATTTGGGTTCCCATATTGGTCTAATATAAAAGATATTTATGCAAGCAATCACCATTTTAAATTTTCGAAATTTAAGCAAGTTAAACTTATTTTTACAGTAATTGTCAATTAGTGATTTATAATATTTTTTTATTGTTTTCAAACATGTGACATTTCTTTAAAATAAAGAATTCTGATTTGAATTCACAATCAAAATCAAACTATTTATCACTCAAATAAAAATTGAGACAAAAAGAGTATCCTAACTTTATGCAATAACATTGATTGCCAATTTTGGATGAATGATAAATAACCTGCTAAATACTTCTCTTTCAGTCCTATTTAATTATCAGGTATATTAAAAATAATTGTTTCAGAATAATTGTTAATTTTGATAAAGAGAGAATTAATTATCTTTTTTTCAACTTTGCCCTTATCATTAATTGTTCTAACATTAAGAGACGCATATATGGATAAAAGTTGAATGATTTATAAGGATATATTAGTTAAACAATACTTCTAATTAATTTTTTCTTTATATGACAACTAAAATAGGACAAAACAAATACCTTTGATCAATTTTAATTAAACTGAATATATTATCAATGTATATAATTTCACCTAAATACCTCCTGTTCACTGTATTAATTGCTCTGCTTATAAAAAATAGCTGGTCAGAAAAACTAATTAAAATTAAGATATAATTAAATATTTGTTTTTATTTTTATTATTTCTTAATAGACAGTAAATGTGGAGAGAAATTAATACAGTGAAACATAAAGTAACTAAACTGAGATGTAAAAAAAAGTTAAGTAAAAATAATTTAGCCAATTTATTTTTTTGTACGTAACAGATATGCAAAGAAAAACATGTCAAGTGAACTAGATCAAAGGAGCACATGATTTATTAAAGTTGTTGGCGTGAAAGTGCTCTACGTACAAAATACGGCGCATGTACGTAATTTACGACTATACGTTAAGTCAGATGAGCCATTATTATGGATTAGAAAATTTTGTATCGTAAAAGACTTTTAATAGCATTACGTATTTTGGATCGCAATACGCATAGAAATAGGACCACTAAATGTAAGTATAGCGTAAAAAAGGGGCAACAAAGACTGCACCATAGTCCATATTGAAAGATGATCATATATTTTAACATTATACCAGAGCAATAAAAGATTTTGCTGCCATCTATCATCAAAAAGAATTTCCAATTAAAAACTAATACAAGCTAATGTTATTTTAATTTTTGTTTTCAAATTCAAAGCAATATCTTTAAGCAACTAGTTTAATGTTTCACATTCTAATCTATAAAATATATTATGCTTGTCTGGACTATATTCTAAAGTTTTTCCTTTCAAATAAATATAAATATATACAAGTTCAAATGCAAATTGAGACTGGGGAGTAGTTAAGGTACTGTGGCTCCGTGGCTAACTATCTATCACGACAAGGTTGGTCAAATATGAAATTTCGTTCATCCATATATCAATATTGTTTTTAAATGAAAAATGCAACTTTTTCAAAAAAATTTCTTTTTTTTGCTTAGTGAATTGAACAAATCAAATCACCAGGCAATGAAAAATTTAACTCTTTAACTCCTAGTCAACGCTACATTTATAATTTTATTGACCTTAATTGTAGTTTTGCGTTACGTTGGGGGGGGGGGGGGGGTTGGGGGTTTAAGTCACTGTGACTTGATATGAAAATTTTAATTTGATTTTAATTTTTAGATTGAACAAATTGTATTCCAAATAAGTTTGGATTGATTTTGTACGTTCGATTTCAAATTAATCGTTTAGAACATTTAGAATTTTCAAATTTGATCCTTCGATTAAGCTAGACTAATTAGGAAGGACAGTAATTGCGAGCAAAGTTACCTCCTTTTTGCGCCACGAAAAAATTATTTAGGTGGGTCCTTTTACGTGTATAATACACCATTTAGACCGATAAACTAATTTACGTGAACCAGATAATATTGCTCTGGCTGCTAGAAATAGTAAGTATCTTTTATGTTATTTAAAAATTTAGGTGCCATTTGCCGTATTTAAATTCGAAACATATATCTTATACGTATATCAACAAACTTTATGTATCAATCCTAAATTAAGATGATTCATTTGTCGTGGATGGCAAAGAGACTACCTTTATTTAACCTTAAACTCGTAAAATATCGCAAGTACAACAAAAAACTAAAACAAAACTGAATCTGAAACAATCTGCTATGGTTACATCGTAATATAAACTAGGAAGAGCAAAACTTCCTTAATTAAATGGTCCAATTTAAAGGAAAACGGCCAAGGCAACTGCGGATACACTGAGCATAAAACTGGCCAATACGGTCGTCGAGGACGATGGAGGAGGAGGAGGAGAAACACCACCAGGAACGGAACCGGAAGGTCCTTCAGTAGATGGTATAGGTGAATTGGCTCCTGGAGTGCCAGTGCTGCTGGAAACTGAAATAGCCAATTTCTGGCCATTTTGGCAATGGTTGCCAAAAGTGCAAATATAGTAGTGATCTCCAGTTGAATTAAGAGTCATATTTGCTGGTCCCGTCAATATGGGATTCCCTATAGCATTCTGCGCATTGCAGCCATCGAATGAACTTTTTTCGACTTGTAGCACGTCATGTCGTCCGGTCGCAAAATTAAAAACTATGAAAAAAGAAAAAGAAACATATTCACATGACAATAATTAGCTTAAGCTGAAGGATATTTTAAAGGAAAAAAAAACCCGAATTGTGAAGTTAATTGGTTGTATGTATATACCTAGAGTATCGCCGACTCTGAAGATTTTCCCAGTAGCCCAATTTGTGTAAGCGGCCGCACCATTGTCCGGTACGATCCAACCCATGCCGTCCCCAACCGTATGCACCGTTTGGGCTGTTGCGTCTTGCATCATACTTGCAAAGGCTAAAACACCAAAGACGATCATGTACAACATTTTGTCCATGTCTTTATCTTTGGAAGGGAACCTATATATCACAACTGAGGAAGTTGTTGACTGCTATTTTGCTAGTGAAGGATGAGATGTCTAAAGCTAGCAATATGATTTCGATATATATAGGGGGAGGGATTTTGAATTGGTCTAAATTCTCGACTTGCGTGGTGCTAGGTTTTGGATTTCGACCATATATAGACAAATTTGTGTGAAATCAAAGTAGGAATTTAATGAATGTTGGACCATTGGGTCATCACGAAAAAGTAAGCAGAAAATTAGAACCAAACAACAACAAATATATCCAGTGAAATCTCATAAATAAAGTCTGGAGAGATAAAATGCACGCAGACCTTATCTCCACCTCATATGACAGAGAAACTATTTTATGAAATACTCTTAAGCTCATAAACTGAAGATACTAAATATGAAAAATGAAAAAAAATAAGAAAAGAATAATAATTTATAATAATAAAAAAAATGACAGTATAAGATGGAAAGTTAGAACCCGAAGGAGAAAACTAGAAGGCGGGCTAAATCAACTCCCTAAATAATCAATGAAAGTCGTTAGACACTTGACTTGAACTTTTCCGTTAACGGTACGTGAGACTTATAGCTATTTCTCTACTCTACATACGAAGTTGATAAGTAAGTTCCTTCACTACCTTAAGATTTACCAACAAAATTTAATTAAGGGCTAATGTTTTTATTTTAGATTATTTAGGCTCGCAAACTACTCCCATTAGTTAGGAGTGAAAATTACGAGATGATAAAGATAGAGATAAAGATATGAATGCATCCGAAGAAGATACTTTATTCATCCCAATTTATTGTTAGGCAGATTGAATAACGATTCAACCCGATTTAAGTACTTGCGGAATTATAATTGGACAGAAAAATAATAAC
>JAOTQR010000069.1:25392076-25409354 GCA_025774065.1 Solanum ossicruentum | reverse complement strand
ACTTTTGAAACTTCTCTTTTCTCTCTCATCTTTTCTTTCACATTTTAGTCATTTTTTTTAAAAAAAAATTAATTTTATTATTTTCTTATATCATTTCTATGGATTAGATATATATTATCTTACCGTCAAAATAGAGGAAGAGGTGACAACAAATTGATTGAGCCTCTAGGTCCCATGATGGGAACTTACTAAATGTATCTTCATTTTATGGAATATACATTTGTAATCTTCATGTTGTTCAAATCTTCCTTTAGTCAAATTTCAGAAACGATTTATGCAGTTAAAAACTTCACGTGCAAAAATTAATCGGAGTTCAAATTCCATTAATGATTCACACATCTGCCATTGATCTATCTTTGTATCACACATCTGGCCAAATTAATTATGTATCCTTATTCGAGACCTCTTGTGGTATAAGAAATTATAATTATAAGATTGCAATCTAAGTTTTTATAATTCTAAATAATTTTTTAACATGAAGAAACACACATCCCTATAAGTTGTATATACTAATGAGAAAGGCTTATACTGTAAAATAACACCAAGTTAAAAGGTTGAAAACGAGAAGATATTTTGGGAAAGTGTGGCTCCACCTTCCCCAAATGATTGAATCTTCCAATCAGAAAAGTCTCATAATTGATTTTTGCACGTTGAAAACGACTACAACAAGCAGTTCCGTTCACTTCTTTAAATTTCCACACACCAACTTCAAAACGCCAAAAATCTATGGAATTTTACACAGGTTGAACATTTCAAAGGTTCAAGAGTTCCTGAATTATTCTAACCCAGATTCCATCTGAATATGACTGGGGATATTTTAGGGTGGTAGCACATTTAATGCACGATAACTCAATGCTTATGTGAAGTAAAGGGAGGTTAATGGTTCAATATAAACATCAACCAAACACGTTATAATAGAGACAATCAGAAGTATCAAGAACCTCATAGCATACCTATCTTCTCTTTTCTGGTATCAGAGGAAGATGGTCCTGCTTTTAGTGTACAGATGGAGGTTTTTACCAACAACCGTCACTACTGGGTTTCTGGTTCCATTCATACCCCTATGGAAAGAGATCAAATGAATATGTTCTCAAGGCTAAAGTAGGCAAATTATGCTCTTTCACGAACAAATCTACAATCTAATACAGTAGAAGGAATACAAATGAACTATCCATCACTTTATAGATGGCCTTGACATAAACCACAATTATTGCCTCCACAAAAAACTCTCCTAACCAGTACTTTGTCATAGTTCCAACCCCAAAGCTCGTGTCATAGCCTGAGGACTCTAGGCACATCTGAACTTAAAATCGAGCATTATGCTTGGCTCATCAAGTTATTCTTAAATTTCCGTTCACCCACAGAAGGAAAAGCAACAGAAAAAGATGATGATAATGGTCATGCATAGAGCTATTCTTTATTTCACTTATAATTACAGAGGCATAGAGATATTAAACAGCCTTAATGGAAAGTATCAAAGAAACTCCAGGACAGCTTACATCCCCAGCTATTTTTCTTCTATGTCGCATTCAAACAGCAAGACTTATTTGAATAAGAGTACTAAACCATGCTACTCAAACACCAGAAAGATATGCAAGTCTTTTACATTCAATGATCAGTACAGGTAGAGCAAAAATAGCTCCCGCAAGAAAAGAAAATACACACCACATTCACCAAGGAAAAGACATTAATAGTTGCTTCAGCTCAGAGAATCTCAATTGCTCCAAAATTCTACTTTCACAAATAAAACATACATTCCATCCCTAACTCTTCACAAGGATGAAAGCCACTACCACATGTTTTTCCAATCGCAGACCATGCAGATATGATGTAGGTATTAATCTTTACTAACTTGATCAACATCAAGATTTAAAAAGGTACGGAAAGAGAAGAAACTTGTGATCTTCAGAAATTCAGATGCATGAGTATTTTGTAGAATTGATACTTTTAAAACTTCCTTGAGCGAACTACTTTAAAACAGTATGTTAAGTCCAATAGCAACAACATACTAATTATTTAGGTTTTTTTTCGATACAAACCAACACACCACGAGGGGGGAGAGAGAGAGGTGGGGGGGGGGGGGAAGATCACTGCATTTCCCAAGATAAGAGAATATAAGGAGCACTGCAACAGACTCTAATCCTGTATAATTGTACATAAGATTTTACTCTTAAGGCTCTAAATGAGTAAAATCACAGCAGAAATGAACTAATGCTAGCTGGGCTACAAGGAGCTCTAAAATACCTTTTTGTGAACTAGAGAGAAGAATCTCCATTCTTTCAGTAACTCTAAACAACTTTAGACACTAAATTTCTCCTTTTTTCCTTTTCCCCTTTAGCTCCCCATGCTTTACACTATCGCATAAGACAACATCAGGAGTTAATTGTACATGACAACATAAAGAAACTTCTTACAATATTATCTTCTAAATCGAGAACTCTTGTTTGGTCTGCCATCATTCTTCCCATCCCACACAGAATACCAGAAGAAAAGTGACATCCAGAATAACACAGCAAAAAATATCCGCAAAGTGTCTTGTGCTTTGGAGAAAGATGACATGATACCTGGTTAAGAAATTTAAACATTTGTCAGGGATCCTTAACAATGAGCACTGTCACCGCATATGCTCAAGGAAAAGGAGACTTTTAATTAGTTTGAGAAGAAAAGCAAACAATGTCAATGTTACTGACATGCTCCATCAACATAACTACCCAGATTATCACCAAGTCTGATGCATCTTGACCATCAGCATCTCATATAATCAATTAAGAAATAATGTACGAGGGAGATCCCTTTAGAACAGAAATACAGCACAAACCAGCTCCACCATGGGACCCAAAAAACAATAGCACAGCAGACAGGGTATGCTAAGCCATTAAATTAATCATAGAATGAAAGTTCAGGCGAAGCATGAAATTTAACTATTTTTCCTCTGCCAACCTGATAAATTCTCGTCATGGGAACATGTAATGGATAAAACAGCTGCCTAATATCTTTACCTGGATCTTACCCATCCCTAAAACCCCACCACCCCCCCCCCCCCAAAAAAAAAAGAAAGGAAGAACAAAAAAAGGATGTAAAAGGGTTTGTTTTCAGGTTCTTGAGCAAGTGACCCAAATCATTCATTGAACAATTACTCAACTTGATACACTGCAAATGCTACATTATAACTATTTGGTAGGGGCTGTTAGACCTCTCAATGCGTAAACTCTGTTAATGATGCCAAATGATCGTTTCATAAAAAGTTAAAAGGAAGCCAAAAATAAAACGCACTGGCCATCATTTATTAATGACAATAGTACTCAACTCATTCCAATAACCTCCGAGTTATGACATATGTATTGTCTTCTTCATCCATATTTCACTTTTCTGAGATGGTTAGCCTCTAGATATCCATGTATCTTGCATACAAACATTTGGTTCTCCATTTAGCAGATCATTTGTACACTGTATCCAGGAAAGCCATAGAGCTATGTTTAAATGGACAGAGGCAGGTATAATATATTGGTGGGATGATTTATCACCTAACACTTGGGATTAGGGGCACGGAAAGGAGTATAATGGAGCTGGATACAACAATCAAATGTAGAACAATTAATTGAAAAGACATTGAACCAAAATAACCATGTCCAAATTCTATAAACACCTAAATCTTACTACATAAGCATATCTCATACAAAAGAAAAAAAATTCATTCTAGTAAGTTTGTTTCTGCGTGTGTATATTATATAAAGTAGGTAAGCTTGTTTCTATGTACACAACTGAAATCAAACACCCGAGGTCCCTATGCTACTTAGTTCCAGGGAAGTCAACACACCCTTCATGAATTGATCAATCTAGTATATAACACACAGCCACATCCAAGTTGTGTCAGTGCAGCAGGGGAATTGAAGGATTCATGTGACTATACTACCCTAAGCCGAGGTGCATTAGACTTTCCATTATCTTCTATCCTTTTAAATATGAGACTCGAACACACTTTTTCAGCTTGTTCCACATACAGAATCTGAGACTCGAACATACTTTTTCAACTAGTCTGACTAGATCAGTCGAAACTGAACTTTTTGAAGCAAAGAAAGATGCTTAGTTGCTTACAACTTTAAAAAATCATCGACATACAATTTAAGTTTGATTCATGAAGACGACACGGAAAAATTGCTTATCTCAATTCCAGATAAATTCCTCCAAATTTTGAGCTTGAAAAGAAGAGCTCAAAAATATATCAAGCATGAAGCATACTCTCCCTTTGTTCTTCCTCAAGTGATTTAGAATTAGTTAAAAACTAGTTATTACAGAATTTTACAAGGAATTGGTAATAACTCAATCTAGTTGCTAACAAATACAGGAGTAATATATATCTAAACAGAGATGGTTCTTATCCCCAATCCATTCTATCCAAAGAAAAACGAAAACATATCGAAACTGACAACTCACCTAGGAATATAGTTAATGATATGAATCTAGTTTCAACCATAGTATAACTGTTACAATAGTATGGTGAGCATCCAAGTTGAATTTAGATTTTCGAAGCGTTCAATACTTGAAGGAATATATAGGATAACAAAAGATTCAATAGAAACAAAAGAAATGAGCAACGAATACCTGGAGACGATGATGAGTCTTCTTCATTATTGGGTGGTTCGGTCTGTGGTGGCGAAGGTGGGCCAGCACTGGCAGCCCGGCAGCGACCGGATGACCTATTAGGATAAGAATAAGAGTGGTTTATTGAGCTTTGTAAATTTAGCATAACAGAAGACAAGCGAAGGTTTAAGGAGGAGGTGGCGGCAGTAGAGGGTGAACACCGGCGCGGTGGCGTCACGGAATTAGCGGCGGAGGTGTAAAAATTTGGCGGCGAACGGTGAATGTTTTCGAGAGAGAGCCAGGATTTCATTTTGGTGATTTTGTTAGACGAATTTTGAAGAAGAAAATTATTTCCATTCAAAAGTAGCATAATCGGACTAATTTGCGACACGTCTTCTTCATTTTCTCCACTCTGACAATTTCCCCTTTTGGATTTATCTCTTTCGTGTTTCTATTTTTCTCTGTCTTTATGTTTTTTTCTTTTTAGATATATGTATTTTGAAATAATTCTTGAAACATCTTCAATTTGACATCATTTATTAGGTGCATACTTGGATTAGTTTTAATTTTAGTTCTAATCACTCACAAAAACTTGATAGTAGTTTGATACATTTAATCATTGGCATGAAAAGGTTATAAATATATTCACTTTAAGATATAGAAGTGAGAAAAAGAATTTGAAAATTAATTTCAAACGTTGATCATTATCTCTATATACTTTTAAACATTATTAATCATTATTTGTTTCTATTTATATTTCTTCTTTCCAATATATATATATAGTAATTGAATGTACCTTTTTGATACAATAACTTATTGTTTTATTTGAAAAAAATAGCCCAAAAGCGTACAAAAAAATTTCACCTTTTCCGAATTAATTTTTTACTTAAGATCCATTTGGTCATGAAAATTTCGAATCCAATTAACACTACAGTTTAAATTTGAAAAACAACTTATAATTTATTCATCCAACTAGCCACCGTACAGCTTAATTTGCCACTCTCTTGTTACTTATCATTGCATAGAGAAAAGACGATTGAACATATTATATTGGCATGTCTAATATACCTTGCTTAACATTAATATATATTTAGCATCGAGAGAAGAGTACAAAATTAGCGTTTAATATATCCTTACTATATTGATGATGCATATATACTACCAGCAGTGATTAAAATTTGTCCCTAATTAAGTTGGATGGTGGAGGATTAAGGTTGAAAGAGCTGATCTCTACATGTGCATTTCCAATAAAGAAGATTATAGTTCTCATGAGCTTGTGTTTTATATGGATGTGCATTGATATTAGGTCCCTCGTTCTTCTGGCTCCCTGGAATTACTGCAGTTGCCTTGCATGGCTCACAATTCATGCACTTGTTTACACACCCTGGGGGCCTTGACCCTATAACCATCTGCCTCACTGTACAAACACAAGTCCAACAATATTACTTACCACTTGTGAGCAATAGCAACATATTCACTAAGGCAGAAATAAAATAGTACTGCTAATATATAGGATAAGCACAATGCGAAATTTTTTTTACTACTACCTTCTACTATAGAGGTTGGTTTTCGAAGCTACACGGAGGGGTAGAGATAGATCGAAGAAGTATTGGGGGGAGGTGATCAGACAGAATATGACAAAACTTGATCTCACTGAGGATATGACCTCAGATAGAAATGAGTGGAGGTTGCGAATTAGAGTAACATGATAATTGGTTGATATGGTTAGGTGGATGTATGGCTTTGGGGTATAGTAGGATAGCAGTGTGTTATATCATGTATTGTCATCATCAGACGTATGTGTGTTAAATTTATCGTAGTTACATATTGTTACGTTGTTATGTGTTTTTTCGTTATTAGTCGCCCTTTCTATTTCCTTTCCTTTCCTTTTTGTCATATCTAGTTTATTCTGCTTATGGGTTTTTGAGACGATGGTTTTCAAAAAACAACCTTTCTACTTCTATGAAGTAGTGGTAAGGTCTGCGTACATTATACCTTCTCCAGACCCCACTTGTGGGATTCTACTGGATATATTGTTATTGTACTACATTCTACCCTAATCTTCAATAAGAGGAAGAAAATCAAATAGAGCGACAAACTGTTATGAATATAACTAAGATGGAGGACCCATGTGAGAAGTTGTCAAATTACATTTAGGACTCCACAAAGATGCCTATATATAAGAAGAGGAAAATACTCAATCAAGGTTCATGCTTAAGAGTTGTCTCTTTTATTTCTTAGTCATTTAGATTAATTTTGGAACCTCTCTCCCTTCTTCCTTTTTATTTCTTCTTCTTCTTCTTCCCTTGGAAGATTTATTACTAGTTTCGAGTGATTATAATGATGAACTCTTATATTTTGTATGTGTAAATCCAATTATCCATATCAATATAATATAGGTTCATTACACAAACTCATTTGTATCAAAGTCTAAGAATTTAAATAAAGGGATTTAAAATGTTGTACAAAAGGTTACACCTAAGAACTAAGACACAAATTCCTATCTGGGTATCGATTCAATAGTCTATATGTAAACAAAATAAATATTTTATCCTCTTTTGCACAATATAATTTTTTCCCATAAAGGGGATCCAATTGAACTTCTTCCTTCCGCTACTGTAATTACTCATTGATTACTAGGGATTATAATAATTGTAAATTTTCATCATCTGTCATACACTTAAATTTTTGCCCTATTGAAAGAAGCAAGAAACAAATTGTACCATGATAAGAAAATAGAGCCATTCACCTGATTGGGAAGGATGAAATGCTAGAGAGAAAAAAAGAAGCAATGTAAGTCCAAGTGAATAGTACCAGCTTGATAGAGCCATATAGGTTAACAAGTTATGAACTTTATATTGTCTCTCAGTTTGTTTCTATTTTAGGTGAATATTATTGCAATACAAGAGATTATATTTATGGTGAGACAAGGTGAAGAACTGTTTCCAGAAAAAGGGACAATACTTTGATATGCAAAAGGTCATGCACCAATGACTTAACATTTCACTTTGAAATTAAAGTACACACTGATCACTACTCCTAATTTTCCACAGCTTTCTTGGATATGTTGCACCTAGTATGACTATTTGAGGATCCTCATTACACTCAAAACAACTTCCTCTATTTCATATTAAGTGAATTATTGTGTCATTCTTTTTAAAAAAAACAAAGATAAAATTTACTCATATTTTTTCATTTTTACCCTTTTCAAACTCCACACACTCATTTAATGCATCATTTATTTCTCATACAAAACTCAATTATAGAAACTTAATTAATGAAGGGTAAAATTGGAAAAAAAAAATCCAACACATCCCTTAAAAAGTGAACAATTCACTTATGAAACATCAAAAATTCCCTAACTATTAACTTAATATGAAACAGAGGGAGTAATTAGTAAACTAATATCCAATTACTCGTTTGTTTGCTCTGTTTATGTTGTTATTGTACATTATTTTTTGAGGATTTTTCAAAAAGAACAAATATTTGAAACATAATAAGGCAAAAAATAGCTTAAATAGTTATAATTTGCTTAAATTACGATTTATAACTATATATTGTAGGAGAGAGACGAGCAAGATCGAGGGAGGCAAAAGAGAGGCAAGCGAGATTGCGAGAGAGGCGAATTATATATATATTTGTCAAATTGTACGTTATATATATATTTGGCAAGCGAGATTGGGAGAGGCATGAGAGAAGGCGAGCGAGATCGAGAGAAGGCAAGTGAGAGAGGCGAATTATATATGTATATTCATTGAATTGAATATGTATATCTATCAAATAATTGTATATATACAACTGATATACATATGTATTTGTATATCTCACAAGAGATTGGAGAGAGAAGGAAAGAGGTAAGATAGATGAATAGAGGAGAGTTCGGTCATGGAATAGATGGGCTTGACTCTTGGGGGCCTTCTCAGTGAGAGGGGATGGACAAAAAATTTCTACCGTTCGTCAAACTATAGAAACTGACTTAGATGTTTCAAACAAAGGCCAGGAGTTTGAATTTATTAAACAGATTCGAAAGGAAACGGAAAAACTATAGCTATAAATTGTAAATTTTTTCAAAGTATAGTGGCATAATGTAAATACATATCATTTATCTTATAGTTAATTTTTTTTTAAGTATTCATATTTGCTTGTAAAATTTCCAAAAAGCCTTTTAAAAGATAAATTATTTTTTTATTTATAATTTTGTAATATGCATATAAAAAGAAAAATAATTAATTAATATGGAACGAGGGAACAGTAGACAAACAAAAAATGGACAGGGAATAGTAGGATGCGTTTTATGAGACCTCGTAACTTATGTCGTTGTCGATTCAAAAGGGTAAATTTTATGATTTCCTAGGATTTTGATATGCCTTCTCCTACTTCACTTTTGGAGGTTTCACCTACACAAAATTAAACCAACTTTTGAAATAATATGGATCAATCAATCTGTCTTTGATATAGAACGAGTTAGTCGAGTCCGGAATAAAAAGGTAAAAAAATTAAAAGGAGATCTAAAAAATTTTTGATACCAAAAAGGTAGAGGCCCAGCCCCTACTGCACCTTACCTTTAAAAATTAGCCATAAAGGTGATACTCAGAAATATTTTTTAAAATTCTTTTTTGGTCCTAATTTGGTTAACACTTGGTGCTAATTTGGTCCTAGTAGGTGTTGGTAGTTTAAAGTATATTTTCTCCGTCCAATAATAGTTGTTTACTATTGACTTGACATACTTAAGAAACAATAATGATAAATCATTCTTTAAATTTAATAAAGATAATGTCTTGAAAAATATATAATAGGAAGAAGATATTAATTAATGAGAAAGGTAAACTGAGAACTTTTAATATAACGGACAATTAAAAATGAACCGTGGGAGTAAAACTTGACTCATAAGTTCATGTATTTCCAAATAAGTTCATGATTGATGTGAAGAAACCACGGCAAGGACTATTTCAAAGAATAATTATTCACTACTATTGTTGATTTATTCAACTGTTAATCTCTATAAAATTTACATGTATCTGAAATTTGTAATACAATGTAATCATAAGTATTTATATATAAAATGAATAGAAATATATGATAGTCGGAGTTTCAACTTTCAATTTTTAAAAACTCACGTTTTAACTTCAAATCAACCTAATTTCAAATTGCCAATTATCGGAAATCATCGTGTCTAAAAAAGTCCTTAGAACGTTATTAAGTCGGAACTGTTTCACATATAAGACTATACGAGCAGACTTAGGACAATTATTAACTGTCCTAATGTCTAAACATGACTATATCAGTACAAAATGTTTCAGTTTACCTGAAGCTGATTACAGGAACTTCATTAGTAACCTCCTGCGTTCCTAGTCACAAAGCGAATCAAATTTACATCAGCCTAAGTATCTGTCAGTACTGAACTGTTCATCATTCATCAATAAAATAATCCCTTGCTTAGAACTTGTCAATCGTACAGTCCTTCCAGCTCCCAAAAATCCATTAGGAAATGTACCATTTCCTGCCAGTTTTACATGAGCATTTGTAGTGCCATTCAAACAGAAATATGAGGAGCATTGACTTCTTTTAACTCTATCGTGCATACTTACAGCAAGCGGGATAGGCTCGGGCAATGGCTTGTTGCTCCCAAACAAACTATCATATGTAGCATTCCAGCTGCGAAGGCAAAATTACTTAGAGGAAATGCAGACAGAAGGAATTCATAAGAGAGACGATAACAACACAAATTACTTATCCACTTCCTAAATCCAGTTAAAGAGTAAACTAACACAAGCAAAACCACCTATACGTTCCACATTTTCCTTATTTTTTTTTCAGTATTATCATCCTTGAAAAGCTTTATACTTTAAAGCTGAAAATTGATCATTCAACATGGAAATATTTCAGCGAAGGTCAAATGCAAGTTAGACATGATTTCATTGGAATGTGGCATATTACATGCCACATGAGATTTTGACAAGTTCGAAAAGTATTCTTTTCACAGTTTTTGCAGAAAAACTAAGTACCAAACCGAAGATAGATTTTATTTGAGAATGTAAACTTCGCTACTCCATGTACCACTTGCAAAGTTGAAAACAATTTTATACAGATAAGTTGGTTGAACTGTCACTAAGGTCTCGTTTCTTTGAAGAGGAGGGGAACATATAAAATAGCATGCTCTACACTTACTCAAAACACGTGAAAAGATACTTTCATTATTCATCAACTAAACATTATATAGAATTACAAAGATATGGGAAGATATTTACAATCCCAAAGAATATGCTATACAATCCTACGAGATACTCCAATTGATTTACAATAATTAAAGAAGGCTAACTAATTTTCCTAACTCATGTTGACACACTTCAGTGATTTAGAGTTGGTCTATGCCTTCAAAAAAGAATAACGTTAAAGGCTGGATATAGGGCATTGCAAAATGTGAAGCATTATTTACTATCTGGATCAACAAATTCATAAAATTTTGAACTTTCCTCAAAGGAAAACATACATATATTACCCGGCCTCCCTAGAAGCTCCCACTTTTTTTGCTCCCTGGTCGAGGTGGAGGATGCTTACACTTGAGCAACTCCCTTTTGTCATGGGTAACTTATATGACAAGATCTATTCACACCTTAAGAATAGAGATTAAGTTGAGCAAATTTATAAACAAAAAAACTGCTCCATATGCTTTCATGCCAGCAGTTTAGAACACCGAATGTGGAAGATCAAAAACTTCAGTGCTTAACACCACTAAATCACTGACACCTAATCCAAAGAAATTTTCAGATTCCAACCTTTGCATGCATGCCTATCAACTATATCTTATGACTCTATACATCTTTTTTTTTTGTCGATAGGTATATGTAATGCCTCGATATCAAAGAGAACAAAAGGTTCCCGAAGACAAACATCTCACTTTAGTTTAGGTTCAAGAAGCTGTTGTGGTTGGTTGACAAGCTTCTTGTGTACTCTCCATTACTCTCTGATTTGGTTCCAGAGGTGTAGACCTGACAAAACATGTGTACATAAAATAATTGTTCATTAGACCTATAAAAGATGATAAAATCCATTATATTAAGCCAAACACCTAAAACAATGTATTGAGTCTAAATAGAACTTATTAGAGATAGAGCTGTTATCTTTTCACTCTCAATAGCATGATGGTATATAATCTAGAATATCAATATCACTTATTCATATCATAATTTCTTTGAAAGTTCAGGAATAACACCACCACCACCAAAACAATCAAAAAATGATGAGAAGAACAAATTTATCAGTAAAACCTTATTGTTGATAAAACCTTATGGTTGCTTTCGCCATCTAAAATCAAATATAACGAAATTCAATTACTTATATATGTAGCTAATGAATTAACCATTTGTATAAACTAGAAAGTATGTTTTTCACAAAACACCAATGTACATCTAACATCAAAGTAAACACAAGAATAAACATGGATTCACAATGGAGAGTCAAATTTACCATGATTTACAAATTCAGCAGGGTTGTTTGGATTTGCAGTCGCATGACTATCATGTGTCAGTGTAGATGTACTAACTGATAAGTTGATTTCTTGCGACATACCTACACTTCTGTCCATGTCACACGTGCTGGATGTCCAAAAGTCCTCCAATATTTTAGCTTTATAAATCACCTGATATTGACGTTTCTGATCTTTTACAGGTTCATGAAGTGAGGAACTTAATTTGGATTTTATTATAGCATTCCAAACAATCACTGGTCTGTTACAAAAGATAGTTGCTTCTGTTAGAATAAACTAAACACGAAAAAATAAAATAAAAGATATTATTATCTTGAGTTGAATAAAGAGAAAACTGAAGTAATATTAGGTGAACAACTAGCCCACCAGTGCTATCGTTGCCTTTGATGTTGTTCATCACATTTACATTTATCAACAACATTACCCCAATGCTAAAGGCTTCCGCCCATTGCGGGGTAAGGGGGGGGAGGGGTCAGATGTACATTTATCAACGATCTTAAATGTTCAACTTTCTCTGCAATATTAGACTGTTACCTGTTACACCTCGAACTGTGCAGTGCTATCATTAACTGCTTCTGATCAGACTGGGACTTAGTAACATATGCATAAAAAGCCCACCCACTCAGTGTATATGTTAGAGGAATGTGGAACCAAGTGAAATACAAAGACTGGTTGTCTCCTTGCAGAGAGTAATTTTCTGCAACCTCCTTCTCCTGCACCTCTAACTTAATTTTTATCGACCATCAATCCCTTCAATAATTTTCCGTGTTATTCCTGACATTATACTCCGGTTAAAGATTTCTTCTCTTTCTTTCTTCAGCTTAGTCTCTCTGTTTCCATTCCTTTTCTTCTATCAAAAAAGTACTTTGTCGCTTTCTCTAAATATATAGACGATTTTGAAACGGCCAACCAATAATTTGGATGAAATGAAGCTCCACCATGTGTCTAGGTATGAGTAAATTTTTTCAGTCTTTATCCACGTAACTTCTTGCCTATTTCATTGTTTGCTTTTATTACTTTGTTACAATCATTGGGTAACTTAGGCCTAGAGTAATAATGATGAGAAAGCTAATGATAGTGGCAAGTAACTAAGACATCATGGTGCAAGGAGCTTCTTTTCTTTATTTTTTTTTTGGCAGGAGGCAAATCCTTGAAAATCACGAAAATTGCTGATAATTGGCACGAGGTCATAGAGAGGAAGAAAAAAACAGTCCATAAGATATTTGCTGATGGATTCAACATGATGTTTTCTGTAAATTCTTGACACTTGCACTTCAGAAGGTTCTGGGAAATCTATAGGAGATGAAGGAACATTGATCGGGTATACTCGTGCTTCGTCTTCCAAAGTTTTAATGCTTATGGTAGATGTAGCAGTATTTTATCAGTGAAAGGTAGAAAGACGACCTTGGCAATAATTCCTAAGAGTCAGAAAGATGTTGGCTGGGAAGAGATTGCTGATAAAATTATGGAATTTGTGCAGAAAGAAGTCTGTCCAATGGAGGTACCAACTCAGAATCAGAGTAAATAGAGTCACGCGCCGGTAGCAATAATCAAGAACTCACCAAGTGGACAACATTAAGATCCAAGAAAGAAAATGTGAAGATCATTTGGAATTTGTCACAATATGCTTTTCAGAGAGATGGGTGATAGACTTGGTGGATTTGTATAACTTGAGTTAGAGGCCCATAATTAAATCACACATGCGATGGGCAAGAATAAACGCTTCACTGGAGTTGCAAATCTGAAAAACAAGTGTACTTTAATTTGCAAACTGTGAAGTCCACGAGAACTTAAAACTGCAAAATGTGATATTCTCAATTGTTTTCTATATCCATTTTTCCTTGCTGCCTGAACTTAAGTGTTTGTCTGGAGATGTTGCATGTTCCACTGCTCTATTTCGAGCATGTATGGATTATGACATATAAGTTTTAAGTTAGAAATATTACATATAAGCACTTTTTTATTTTACCCAAACCCTATAAAACTGCTTTAAAACACCTAAAATAAGTCAATCCAAATAAGCTCTAAGTTACAGAGAAGACCATATTTGGAACTTGCACTTGTAAAATGCATCATAACGTAGGTCTCATCTGAAGAGGAACAGAGTATCAAAAAATAACAATTGTAGTAACTACAACCACTTTATCAATCCCGATGTTCAATTCTTTCTCAAGGAAACTAAAGCATATGTCAAGCCTTTCTGAAAAAAGCTTCTAGAAATCCATATACTGGAACTGTAAACAAATTAAGTCATCCATTCTAAGTACATGAGTTTTACCACAAATACTGAATAATTGATTCGTTTAAATAGCTTTCGAGTTTCGTCTCAAATGCCTTTCAATTGTAAGAAAATGGGCACATGTTGAGAAACCCTAATTTACTGGGAAAAAAACAGCTAGAATGCTAAAACCCTAAGCAAGGAAGTAGTGTAGATAAGATGGAGGAATTACCACAGCAATATCGATTGCTCCGTCAGTGCCTCGCCTTCTGATCAAACTTTAGACGACCAACTTTTTCACGCTTCAACTGCCGCTTAATATTTCTTTGTCAATTTCATTTTAACTTACTTTTCCCGCGGCCCTTCTTAGTAATTTCCTTTTCTTTTTCCCAACTTTTCTTTGGCAACAAAAAAATTGTCACTTTCTTTTCTAAAATTATTTGAAAATCAATGAAAATTTTCAAATACAAATCATAATCAAAATTTGGAAAATACCCAAAAATCTTGTTGTACTTTTAAATAACCAAATATTATTTGTAAAAATTATAATCAATCAAAACTTTAATTTTAAAAACTTTAAATAAAATATTAAAAATTATGGCCAAATGCCTACATAAATTGTGCCCGGGACAACGCCTACAAGTCTATGGGGATAACGGAGAAATCAGTAATAGTCTTGCACTATGAGAACTTGTTTGATTGACAACAATTTATTAGATGAGTTATTTTGAGATTCGTTCTACTAATATGTTGAAATAATTTATTTTGATATAAATAATTAGATAAATTATTTCAAATTTGATAATCAAATAAGATAACAAAATCTTATACCGAACGATCGCTAAATAGACTAAGATTAGGATGAAATTATTGGAATTCCTTTGTTCTTTGTTAGAGAATTTGATAGTATTAAATTTTCTTAAGAAAAAGTTGCTAAGAGTGTCCCAAAAAAAATAGACACATACCCCAATATTCGAAGAAAAAAAACTGAAGATCCCAGAAAAATACAGTACATCTAACCATTAATTAGAGATTCCAGAAAAATATACTAATAAAGGAGTTGCTAATTTCAAAAGAAAACCATTTACTGAAAACATGTTCACACACTATTATTTACAAATTACAGGGATGCCTTTAAAATTTGTTTGCCCTAATTCCTCTGTTTTTGAAGAAAACAAAGAGGAATTAGCCTAAATTGATCAATAAGAAAATTCCATTCTTTGAACCCGATCCTTGAGAATCCCAGTGTACAAAGCCACCCTATTTCCTGGCATCCCCACAATCTCATTCCCACAACAATTAACTCGACTTTCTGTAAATTTCCTCATTTGTTTTCTTCTGTACTCCTCGCCATTGCCGCTTGAACTTTTCACATCAGCTGCAAATCGAACTCTCTTCTTTTTCTTTCTTGTTCCGTCCTTGTTCTTCCCAGCTAAAAAAAGGGTGAGAAAGTACCTAATTAGAATAAACTAAGCCAGAAAACCAAGATCACAAGAACTATGCTCTGTCTGGCCATAAATTTTGAAGTTGAAATTTGAAAAAAAATTCAAAATCTGTTGTCGAACGCTAGTACCTACCTGAAGACAAACAGGACTTGAGAATCTTCTTTTGATCAGGTGGGTAGTCTTGTTGATCGGAAAGATGGGTCGCCGGGAAGTACTTGACCCGGAAAAGATCGAGTAAAATCACTGTGCCGGCAGAAACCGCCATGGCAGTCGCCAAGACCAATCCTTGTGAACCTAACATACTTGACATAGTATAATCGGTAGAGTTGATCGGCAATTTAAAAAGGGTGTAAAATGTATTGAAGAATTAGTGCGTGGGTCAAGGAATAGGAACTTTGTATGGTGTAGTAAGCCCACAACTTATGAACAAACAAGGAAATTGGAGTTGGTGTAGATTTTTCGAGTAATTTCAGGTATAAAATAAGACGACTTCACGAATTTGGATTTCTTTTGATTTTCCTTTTTCACTTTTTGTTTAAAAGATGATGTATTAGTATTTCTCCAAGTGTTTGATGTAGAATTAACTGAGCTTTTGCTTTCAGCAATGCACCGCACGGCAAAGGAGGAGGGACAAAGTTGTGTTCAAATTGAAATTTGGGGTTTTATGGTCTGCATAGACTTCCTACGAAGTCATGTGTTTCACTTGAATGAAATAAAGAATCTTTACAAACAATGTGGGGAAATGTCGGAGACGTCGAACTTCTCTCTACTATTTTTGCACTTCAAGTTTTGCTTTATAATCACTAACAGCCATTTGGAAAGTCATCCTGGTTATTAAATTTAATATAATGAAGTCCATTTGATTGATCGTGTAATTATCTATAAGCAGGGAATTGAGTGCATTTGGTTGGAGATAATCACACTTTATAGAGGTTATAAATAGTAAAGGCTATAAATTACTGATAATTACATGATGTAATCATAAATTGATTAATTTTTATTTTTATTTTTTTGTTTACATTTATTTTTTAAAATTCTTTTTATTTTATTTATAGTTTCTAATATTTTCTAAAAATGTATCTTTTTTAAATTTTTTATAATATTTATATTTTATTTCCTTTTTATTCTCCATTTTCACTTCATGTAATGTCATGTAATTTTCGTATTTTTTTATTTATTTTATGTTTATTTTTTCTTTAGCATAATTTTGTTTATAATATTTAAATCAAAGTTGAATTCATTGTTAAATAAGCTATAGACTTATGTTTTTCTTTTACTTTAAATCATATTTATATGCATTAGGTTGAAGTTTGACATAAGAGTACTATATTAAATTTTTTGTTTTAAATTTAAAGCATATGTTACATTTTCAATTTTATTTGTTTCAAGAGTATCAACTCAATATTTTACATTATAAACTATTTCTTTTTATCTAGACTAGATAGATTATCTTTCATATAATGATTATTAACTTTATGATGTTATATATCTAATATTGATTTTTTTTTTTGTCAAACATAAATTTCATGATGTTCATAGAAATTTTTC
>JAOTQR010000069.1:25340093-25369494 GCA_025774065.1 Solanum ossicruentum | reverse complement strand
TCATTATTCATATTAATCAACTTCTTTTATGGTTATGAAAGGAGAATTATCTTTCTATACATAATTTTGTAAGAAAAGATTGGTTACCAAATTATTAAAAAAAACCAGGAAAAACCGCAAACCGCACCAATCCGCACCAAACCGAAAAAAACCGACGTTGAAAAAATCACATTTATTGGTTTGGTTTGGTTTATATATTAAAAAAACCGCATTTAATGATTTGGTTTGATTTTTAAAAAATTCGCACCAATTCGCACCATGTACACCCTAGTGAGGGTTGCTTAAGAATCTATGTGATGATGTCCCTCTGTATATCAAACTGGCAACAACTATCTCTGATTAGATCACTCTACTTTCATTGGAGTTCTTAAGAGTACTAATGAATCTAAATTAGAAATCTAATATGTATTATTTTTTAATTCTAATTTATGTAACACCATAAAGAAAAACTAATTGGTGAATGAGTTTTAATTAAAAATTAAAATTGAGTAATATTATGAGATAAAAGTTTACAAGAATATGGTGGTGGTTGGACTCAAAAAAGGAAAAGAAATAGAGAAAGAGAGAGAAATATTGGGTTAGACAGAGGTCAAAATAGAATTAGCAGTCCAAAATCTTCAACGCCTGAATACGCGATTCCCGATCCGAGTTTGCCGATCAGATCAACAGACAATCGCCTGTGGATAAAGATTAGAAAATGCTTCTGGCCGTCTTATTTTCCAACTCCGAGGGCAACATCCTCGTCGAACGGTAACACACTGCTTTCTTTCCGTTAATGATTACTTGAGAATTTCCTGTTTCAATCACTTTCATAAGATCCGCTAATATGTGTTTAGTCACTGGATTTTTTCTTTTTTTGGTTTTGGGCTGTGTTCTGTCTGATTGGAAATCATTCTGGAAAAAGCTCTATCATTGGCCTCGAGCTACATTTAATTGTATTCTTATATGTGTTATTCTCGCTGATTCATATGAATTGCATAGCTGCATTCCATAAATTTGATGCTTCTCCATATTACATATCATCCAGAATTCTTTTTCTTTTATAGCCATGGTGTGAGGCCAGTTTGGCTGTTTGAGGCACCTTGACTGATCCCACCTGATACTTGTCACCTAGCTCCCACCACACTCAGCATTTGAACCTGAGACCTTATTGTTCACTTCCTAATTCATTAGCCACTAGGCCACACCCCCGAGTTTGTTTTAGCACTACGATTGGAAGGTAAGCGAGAATGAAGTGAATAATGAAAGGGCAAACGAACTCTTCTGTATTCAATATGCTCTATCTCCTTCCCTCCCTCTGTGAAGTCGATCTCCTCTAACCTCTAGAATTTTTATGATTCGACGGGTGACATTTGATCAACACCAACTACTAGTCTACTACAGTGCAGTTTGATTCTAAGCTAGTTGAGTTATGGTTGATTAAAAAGATCCTCAATATCCATTTTCTCCATTTTGACCTGTAATTTCCAATACTCCACAATTTAGACTTCTTCAACAGTAGATCCTCTACCGACTAAAATAAGTCCCACCAGCAAACACTATAACAACAACAACAACAACAACAACAACAACAACAACAACGACAACCTACCCAGTGGAATCCCACAAGCAAACACTGGAACTAATAAATGGACTTGCTGGAATTGTCTATAATAATCATTTCAGGCAATTCTTTTGATATAATTTTGGGTATACTATCTGCCCTTTAAGCACTTCCGATTTTCATGGTATCCTACCTACCTACTCATTCATATGGATTCTTCATATGGGATGACCAGATCAATGAAGGAACCTTCTATCATTATGTCCTATGCATGCAATGATCATTCTGATACTCTCTAAAATCTATCCGTCATCCATCTTATAGTCATATTCTATGCTCATCTTGTGTAAGACCCCAATATTGATTCTCGTATAAAATCTGGTCTTGCATCCATTTTAAAAAGCTAGCATCCCCCTGATGTTTATCCTCCTACTTCATAATACTAATACTAATATTATTCTCTAAGAATAACTTATGTAGCGCTCATCTATATTGACTATCCTTTATTGACTCTATGTATTAAATATTCATCAATTGTGTCATTTTCCTGAAATTAAGTGAGCCTAAAAATTTGGAACATTGGATTATGGACTAAAATTTGAAGACTTCTATAATCCTCTTTCAATTTGTATCGCACTAGGAGTCAATGGCATCAATATACATATGGGACAGTGCCCTTTTCTTTGTTCTTTATGGATACGTCCCAGCAACAAGATAAATATGCTATTGTTCCTTCAATCAAAGTTTCTCCAGTGGAAAAAGGGGCTTTTATTTTTCGTACAGAAAGCAATATTTTCAGTTTTTCTTCTCCAGGGAGGAATGACCTCTGTTAATCTTTTCACTTGCAGTTTTAATGGAGTACCAGCAGAGGAGCGTCTGCATTGGAGGTCTTTCCTAGTTAAGCTAGGTGCGGAGAATCTTAAAGGGATTAAGAATGAAGAACTCCTAATGGCTTGCCACAAGTATGTACATTGTTTTTGTGGTTTCTTGGAAAAACATTACTGGCCAATCTTTATAACATAGTTAATAAAAACAACTATTAGTTGGAGACTGGAGAGGGAAGTGACACTGATAGGAACTCTGTGTTGACGGAAAGATTGCTCGCTTTCAAGTTCCCCCTTTGTATCGTTGGGAATTGAATTTATAATCTATTGGTTGCTTGCTTCTGGAAAGCACTCTCCTTTCAGCTGAAACTTATTAAAAGATTGTTGTAGTAAGGAATGGGTGGGTGGGGGTTTTTGCTGATAATTCAGACTGTTTTTATCTGTAGTCTTTTCACATACTTTTCATCTGCAGGTCTGTTTACATTGTATACACTGTACTTGGAGATGTCAGCATCTATGTTGTAGGAAAGGATGAGTATGATGAACTTGCGTGTAAGTGTATCACATACACTTTGAATCATTAACTTTTATGTTTCAATGAAAAAAATAACGCTTTCCTGATGCATGGTACAGTTTTTTAAGGCCTCCTTAGCAATTAATTTATGTTGAAAAGACATTGCAAATTGTGTTGTCTAAGTCTCATGTGTATAAGCCTTATTTTGATATGTTGTTTATGCTCTCTTCATGTAGCTTAAAGCATGCTTTTGGCAATTAATTTAGGAGGTTTAGTTGAAGAAGGCAAACCAGTTCTGATCTTAATTATGTGAACGCCAATGCCTTTGCAAACTTTGAAGTTGCTGAATGTCCAAACTAATACGATTTCATGATTTTACGTGTTGCAATTTAGTCTTCAAGTAAATCATCCTCCCTTTATGTGCATTAAAAGAAAAATCTCTAAATATAAGTCAACATAGTAAGTACCTAAAGGTGTATTTAGTGGTCGATGAAGAGGGATTATTGATTAATACTTTGGAAGATTAGGGGTCAAATTTTAGCCGAGTGAAAAATTAAGTGGTTTGTCCTCCTCTCCCTGGAACTTGGCAGATAAGAGTTTTCTCAATAGAAGGTATAAGGTGGAATATTCGAGGTATGGATGTGTTGCCTCGATATCTTAGTGATAAAAAATAAACTCAGCTTACTAAATATTTTATCCTAATAGTTTTCATACCGTTGTGTTGAAAATATTGGAGTTATTCTTCAAGATCTACTCTAGAAGAGTTTGTATAACTAAATATAAATGGTTTGAGTTTTTTGCGATTAAAATGTAATGTGCAGCTTACTTTTAGGTTGGGTACTTAATTGCATTATGGTGTTCATTCCATGAAAAAGAGATTTTCTTTACATAATTAAGCTGAGTTTTCTTGTACTTGAGGTGTTTTATTTGCTAGAGGGGAAGATAACTGCTAATGCTACCGCATTAGGTTAGATGACAAATTCCATTGTAGCTTCCATTTTGGGAACCACAAAATCTACATGTCTAGCAAAATTTTGTTACGTAAACCTCCATCAATGAGGTTATTTTGTCTTTATTGAAGTTGTTCGGTCTCTTGTCCTACAGGGATTATCTATAAACAGAGAAGGTAGCTTTTCTATATGTGGGATGTCTGTTCTACATTTGTTGCATCATCAAACTTGTCTTTTCATTCGTTTTAAGAATCTTATTGGCTTTACTTGAGTATCTGAAGCAATTTTTGTCATAACATCTGCTATCAAGGATGTTTGTGGAAAACCTCCAACGGAGAGACTTTTCCTGGATAAGTATGGAAAAGTTTGCCTGTGCCTGGATGAAATTGTGTGGACGGTAAGCTAAAATATCTGTGTTGGAACATAAATAATTTCACATGCTTGAAACTCTCATCTTCTCAAGTACTATGGTGTCATTCTAGCTGGAGACGCATACAGTGATTATGAAACTCTTAAACATATTTCAGACGGTACCTATTTAAAATCATGGTTTTCATTTCAAAACTAGATGGCTTGCATGATTTACTGCATCCATCAAATCACACCTTTCGTACCATCTTGGGATGTTACTAAATCATGATTTTGGTTTTACTCAAACAATGATCTTAATTGATTATCTCTTTCAGTCCAATAGATAGCAATGAGAACAAGTAGTGGGCTTGACTGTTAACTTGCCATGTGTTTCCTGTCTTCAGTTTGCTGCTGCCTGGCTAATGATATTATTTCACTTTTGCATTTTGAAGGGGTTGCTAGAAAACATTGACAAAGAAAGAATCAAGAGACTTGTTAGGTTGAAACCACCAACAGTTGCTAAATCTGATGAAGATTTCCCTCCAGGCTCTTGTTTATGCAATGCTCCACGGACTCAAAGCTGCACTCTGTATGTCAAGTATAGTTTTGATGCATGTTTTGTATCTTCCTTTGGCTTTTGGTTATCAGTTAGGGGTCGTTTGGTGTGAAGGATAAAAATTAAATAGTCATGGGATAAAAAAATAATGAAGGAATAAAATTTTGGTGTCTTGTTTGATTGCCAAGTTTGGGATAACTTACCCCACTATTTATACTATAATGATGGGATAAGTCATCCCATGTACATGGTGGGGATAACTTATCCAACTTAGTGATTTTATTTGCAGGTCTAGCACTTTAATTTGGTTTATACAGCTTGGCCAGATAAGAAAAATCATTCTCCATAGTGCTTTCTAATTATGGAGGATCATACCTTTGAAAAGCGAAGAAGGGATGGATGGATTCCTTTTCCTTCTCTACATTCTTTTACTTGTTTGAGTTGGGCCTTTTGGGTATTGGATCTTTATATTGTCCTTTCTATTGAATGGAATATGATTTTTGACCTCTGAATTTGTGTGTTCATTAATGGTCTTTACTTGGTAGTTTTTGCCTTGGCTTATGTGACCATGTCCAGTAATGGGCCACTTCTTCCCTCTCTCGCCAGCCTCCCTTGATAAAATCGAATTCTACACCAAAAGGCAATGGAAGAACTCATATATATTGCTTTTTCCAGCAAAGAGTACTAGTTGGAAATTTTAATACGTCACCCGATATAATAAAAGTGCGTCCACCAGAAATTTCTCAAAGAACTTTCTTGACGCCTAAACCAGGAAAGTACACTTCAGAAAGGGAGTATTGTGTATTTAATTTCAGTACAAATAAGACAAAAGGAACCACAACTTCAGCTACCTACCAAACCTTCCCTATCAGATTTTAGAACACATCCAACATTTTTATTGAATTGACTAGAATGTCCATATACTTGCTCACTAAGTTATGGGATAGTCCCTGTGCACTCCCAAAGGAAAGGATAGTCACGGCAAAAATTTATCCGCAACGTTAACTTGATATCAAATATGATTTTGCATATACATATTTATACCTTATTCGTGATGTATATTTCTCAGAGATGCTAAAATTAAATTTGCATGGGAAACACGTTTGTACTATTTATAATCCCAGCCATCTGTTTTACCTGCCATCTGATCCCTTCTTTTTACACTCATTAGACGCGGAAGGACGAATATACCCTCTCCTTATTATCTAAACAGTAGTCGTGTACCCTTCCAAGTTTCGCCACAAATTAGTAAAAGCCGATTGCCGTATTATAGTCCAAAAACTGGTTAAAAAGTCTGCCTTACAGAGGGTTCTCGATGTTCCCAGCCATGACCAGCCGACCGGCGATGCTCTTTCTTCTCGTTATCACCGTCGCTTCAATAACTTCCGGTGCCCAAGCATCAAGATCCATCGTGTTCTTGCCCCAGCCTATATCATCCCTCGACATAATCAACACCACTCTGCGCCAGGTACCATTTATTCATTTCTTCTTCTTCTTTTGTTCCGTAATATTGTGCAATCAACTGATGCCCAATAACTATTAGTAAACTGTCAAACTGTCTGGTTTTTCAAATTAATTTGAATGTCATAGGGGCAGAATGCACGCTGTTCATACACGGTAGCCATAAGGACAAGTTGCTATTCTCCAACTTACACTAGAGACCAAATTAGTCTAGCCTTTGGCGATGCTTATGGAAATCAGGTTCAAATACAGATTCACATATAACATCCAGCTCCAACTTGTTTAATTTTACTGTTCAATTGACCAATACGGATCGGAATACCATTTTTCCCCAGGTTTATGCGCCGCGTATAGATGACCCGGCTAGCAGAGCTTTTGAGCGGTGTTCAAAAGATACGTATACAGTATACGGTCCGTGTACGTATCAGATCTGTTACGTGTACCTGTACAGAAGCGGATACGATGGATGGATACCGTATGATGTTACCATCTACGGCTACAACTCCAAAGCCGTCACCTTCACCTACAATGTTAACATCCCCAGTGACACTTGGTACGGCCACAATTACTGCCGTTCGCGTGCTGTGAAATCTGCAGGAAACTTGGGCTGGCATTTGCTTTCTATGGGTTCCACTTTGTTGTATTCAATTGCTGGACTGTTTCGTGGTTAGTTTATGGGCCTCTTGGGTTGTCGTATCTGTTTGGGCCTTCTGTTCCCAGATGACCCTTCCACTAGGCCCATGGATTTCTGAGTCGGGTTGAACACTTCTTTTGGGCTAATTCCTGCCTTTTGTAATAAATGAAGTGAATGCTAGTTACTTCGGCCTATCTTATATTATTGAAGTGCAAGACAAACTAGTTATGTCGATATAATTACGTACGTAACTGCTTAAACTTTTCAATATATCATTTCCGTGAGAATGAAGCAGCAAGCAGAATCTGTCTAGTCGAAATCCTGTTAAAGTCAGATTTATATTTTTCTTAAGCAGCAAAATTATTGATTTCATGAAATTTTTTTAATAATATTAACCGTAAGTAGGATATATAACTTTTATCAACGCACATAATTATCATTGTATTTGGTATTTATTTTATCTTTATCTTATTGTTGCTGGCCTAAATCCTGGTGTAAGTAATTGGAGATAAAGTTACTGGGTAGGAAAGTCTTGAAGCATCTCAAATTAAATCAGTGATCAGTCTTCGATTGAAGTGAAGGGGGCTCTACCGTGCTTTGTGTTTTAATTAAATGACTTCTATCCATAATTAATATTAAATTTTACTTATCTATTATATTAGAAATAAATTTTTATTTTCACTGTCCACTTTAGCATATCAAAGAAAAAAAATTCTTTCGTGTTTACAAAATTCATTATGATATATGGATAAGTAAAAATGAATCGACGAATTATTTTCTTTTATTTTGTGGCATTCTAATGCAACTAAAAAGTCCAAATAATAGAGTAGCGTAATTAGTAAAATATCAGGCAATTATGCGTTAAGTCAGCGATTCGTTCCATTCTTTGCTTCGTTAAATGAGAAAAGTGAGTGATCCAAGAGAGTTTAAGCCACTTGATCCAAAAGAAACTTTTAGTCAAATCTATGGATTTAGTTTAAATGAATCTGGAGGATGAATGAAGGCCTAATTTTATATTCCATTTGTTTCATTTTATGTGATATTATTGCTATTTGGAGAGTAATGAATTTTTCTTTAATAATTTTTAATTTCTTCAAAACTGTTTGAACATTTTCAATTGTTAACAATTATGACTTACAATATATTTTTATACAGCAATTGAATATGTAAATTAACATAAAAAATTGATCAATTCAATTTTCGTACTCCAAACTACGTTACATTATATGTAACTGAGAGATTGATACGAAAAGGGCTGCTAGATACTGTGATTTGTTACTTCCATCTTAAGTAGTGGAGGGAATCATGGCTTTTAATTTTTTTTATGCTTATGAATGTTTATATAAGTAGAAGATTTAGTCATTCTTATTACTGTGCATGGTACTTGTACTATCTACATCATGATGATTAGCTTGCAGTTTTACTTGTACATTTTCTTGGCTTTATTGTGCATGGTTTCTTTTGTTGGGAGTGCTGATATTACAACTTTTAATGTCATCAATTTTGGGGCTATCGGAAACGGAAGAACCGATGATCTCCCGGTAGTATTTCATAATCGTAATGAAAATTAAGGTCCTCAAATTTGGGTGCTAAGGTGCTTGTGTTTTTCTAACATTGTCGAGCCACCTCTTGTGTATATGCAGGCTTTCCTCAAGGCATGGAACGCTGTGTGCCAATCAGAATCTAGTCGTGTAATTCTTGTTATACCAAAAAGAAAGAAATTCTTACTTAAACCTTCAACATTTGAAGGTCCTTGCAAACCCTCCCGTATACATATTCAGGTCATGCCCTTCACCTACAATTTCCATTGAAAAATTTTGCTCCTGATGAAAAGTTCAGAAATTCTTTTTAACTAGGATTCTTGTTGTGGCAGGTTGTCCCTCTTATATTCTAGTTTATAACTCGTTTTATGTGATCTGATAGCGTAAATTTCCTTTTATAACGAAACTCATACTATAACTTAAGCTAGACCGGAACAATGTTGAATTTTTTGTTATTTTTTATTTATTCTGTTGCAGGTATCTGGAAATATAATTGCACCTAACTCGAAATCAGGATGGGATGGAGCTGCAACTAATGCATGGCTCACTTTCTCAAACATCAACCGTCTTACTGTTAATGGCCATGGAGTTTTTGACGGCCAAGGACATATATGGTGGTCGAATCCTTGCACAAATGACAACAAAATATCCCAAGTAAGCTTAAAATCTTACTATAAAAGTTTGGCTAGGAGCCTTTAAATTTGTAGCTAATTTCTAACCTATTGTTTTACCAGGAAACACAATGCAAAGGACCAACTGTAAGCATACCGCATACACGATGGTTTTCAAATTTCCTGTATACATATTAATCATAAACTAATGTGATGATCATCCAATATATATATAGGCATTGATTTTCAGAAGATGTGATCAGCTTCGAGTCAGGGGAGTATCAATTATTAGAAGTGCTAGAAGTCATATCATATTAACTGCTTGCAATGAAGTTAGCATTGCTAATATTCGTATTATGTCCCCTGGTGATAGTCCCAACACCGATGGGATTGATGTTTCCGCTACCACTAATGTACGAATACACAACTCTCTCATTGCAACAGGTATATGAAAACAGTCTATTCCCTTAAAAATACAATACTATAATTCAAGGTAGTTGAGTTACTCACAATAAGTGAAGTATGTGATGACACAAGCATCTACGGCTCGCACATATGCCTATACTTCAAGGAACAAATACAATATCTCTTTATATGGTTCATATAACTTAATGCATTTTATCCACATGTTTTTGGTAATGAATTATGGTAGGAGACGACTGTGTTGCAATAGGAGGAGGATCGTCCAACGTTAACATTAGTGGCATAACATGCGGACCAGGCCACGGTATTAGGTAATCAGTTACTATTTTTTTTTCTTTTCAAATTCTTGTTTACTAAAATGTTGTAAAATTGTAAATAGAAAACTTATGATAAAATTTAATGGCTGCAGTATTGGATCCTTGGGAGAAGGAGGATTTGAAGTAGTGGAAGATGTGAATGTTCGAAATTGCACGATGAAAGACACCTTAACAGGAGTTAGGATTAAGACCTGGCAGGTGATGTGCACTTAGTTTTTGAACAGTTTGAAAATACTCTGATAATATTGTCATTTACACTTGACCAGTACTGCAGTAAGTCTTACAACCATAACTAGTTAACATGGAACAGGGAGGCAAAGGGTATGCAAGGAGGATTACTTTTGAAGGAATTGTATTTGTTGCAGTCAACAATCCCATCATCATCGACCAATTTTACTGTCCCAGCCGAGTAAATTGCAAAAATGATGTGAGAAAACAAACAAAAATTATATGGAATGAAAGCTGTTTGCTAATCATTGGCATAAGTGATGCTCTTTAGTCAGCTTCAGCAGATTACTAGTGAACTACTTTGTCTAACAGTTGATCATTTCATTACTAACGGATTGTTTTGACTAATTTAATGCAGACAGCTGCAGTTGCATTGAGCGACCTAACATTCAGCGGAATTCTAGGAACTTCCCTGATGGATGAGGTGATAAATCTGAGCTGCAGCGAGACTGTTGGCTGCAAAAACATACTTGTCGACCGAGTGTATATATCATCTGTTAATGGTAACCCTGTTCATGCCAAGTGCATCAACGCTCATGGAAGATACACTCATACTAGCCCTGCTGTGACATGTCTGTTGCCACCATAGTTTTAATGTCACAATGCCCTATTGTTCAACGATTAAAGGGGTAGGTAGTGGAGAAGGAGAGACATGTACTATTGTTCTCAACTATTATAGGCTTATAGCTATTTCGCTATGCAGGAAATTTTCATATTCATGGCTTACGGATACAGTTTCTGGAACGACTAACCACTCATAAGTCAAAAGCCACTACCGTATTTTCTTTTCTTGATAATTTTTTCCTTCTGGAACTTGTTACCTTTTTTTCTTGATATGTTCATTAGCCGCAAGTATGTTTTTGTGCAAAACATTCTATTCAACTGTTACAATCTTAAATCTATGTCGTTACTTCAGGGAATTAGTAGATTCAAGGCTTATGGATACATATTCTTTAATGAATAACTAACCGGAGCCTCAATTAATTTTCCTTTTTAGATAGCTGGAAATATCTCTGTACACAACATCCTATTTTAATTATTCTAAAAAAGAAACAGTACAACAATTCATTAGAGTTGGAACTTATAAACTGACCACAAGTTACTGGCACAAAAGATATAATCATTTGACAGAATAAGACATCAGGAAAATAAATCCAAACTTCAGAATAGCAACAATTGATAAGATTGTCAGCATTTTCTTTCTCTATTCTGTAATCAGTCATAACATCAGAACCGTACAACAAGAATAATCAAGTTTAGATGCTAAATATTCAGACAGCAGAAAGTCATAATAAACTATATCAAATTATATTCTATACAAAAGTGTATTTTGCTTCCATGATAGAAAAAGTACCAGTTTCTGTGTAATGCATAATCACATGAACTGAAGCAGCCAAAGGGTGCTTAGCGCCTCCAATTATATCTCACATGAATCAGTGCGGCCAAAGAGTGCATAACGGTTATTGGCAACATTATCATATGCAAAGTCTCGAATGAATCTGCCAAAATGAAGGAAATATTAAGCACCAGAAGTGAAGCAAGTTCTTGCATTTCACCATGAGTGGGATCAGAACATGAAACTTACAGAGGCACAAACTGTAAGAAGAAAGCTAGCTGAGGAAAAGGCAAGTTAATGTACTCCATAATCTTCAGAACAGCTTCGGATTTCACATAAGACCTGAAATGAAAACAGTATTCACTAGTTACTCCTGCTACAATGCTTGCTTTACCTTAGTATCGTCTGGACCAAATCTGAGTTGAAGTTGAGAACAACAATTTGAAGCCGAAGTTGAAAAAACAGTACTCCAAAGTATTTATTTCTCATACAAAAGTTAGGATCCTAACTTTCCACCACACCCCCCTCAAAAAAGTAAAGCAACATAAGCTTTGGTTCAGCATTAGAGCCATGTCTATCCCTTTTTATTTTTTGGAATGTACAGCATACCTATCTTTTTCAACAAGCACAACACTTGAAATATCATCAGGAGCTCTGCCAGATCTCCTCAGTAGGTTCTTCCCTGCTTCACTTTGTAAAGCTTCATACCTAATTCTCCTGGATATCAAAGGAATGAGGAACTAAAGCAGAAATAGTCTTGAAAAAAGCTGAGAAATCACAGAACAGTAAATGATGACGATAACAATAAGAAGTCTGATTCCTAAGAGTCAAGAACACTTCCTTAACTAAATGAACTCTGACATTTTCTGTTAGCAGACTCATCTTTTGGACAAAAAACCTGCATGAGACTCTCTTTGCATCAAACAGTTAAGAGACATTGCCTTGTCCTCAGGGCTTACCATAACAAATTTGCATTTATATAATATCTCTGACGTAGTTGTTACCAGATATAATTAGCGAGAATGACTAACACAGACAAGCTCTACAGAGCTCTCAAACATAAACCAAGACAATAGAGTACAATTGAATAAATGTTAAGAGTGAGACATAAGATCAATTTCTGAAAGCAAATAACTCCCAACTTATAACTTGGCAAACCACCTAGAAGAGCTGATTTAAAGAGTCGCCAGACTCTGCTTTCCAGTAATAGTTAATTTTACATATGGAAAGTAAACTGAATTTATGTCCTTTCAGCCAAACACAAAAGAACAGGAAAACACTAACCTTCTACTATCATTATCACGGACAAACTTTACACCTCCATTACACAGGTTGCACACACCTAGAAAACATGTAAAACATTTCTCAGCTCCACACATAATGTTATCTGAAACCACTAAAACATTATGGCTAAACGATCAATTACTTTAAGTCCTAAACTTGCATTTCAAGATAATACGAAGAATGTTATATGACTCGGGATAATTCTGGACAAAACTTGAAAAATAATTTCAATTAGACTAAAGCAGACCACACAAAAATTATTTCAATTAGACTACAGCAGACCACACAAAACTGATGACAAAGTCATGCTTGAGAAACGCCTAATTCTCTTTGCTAAAAGTGGGGAAAAGATTGAACATTTACGCATTAAGGAAGCTTAAGTTTTGCAACAAAGAGCAACCAAAGCTCTTGCAGAAATGCATTCGGACCCATGTCTTTAAAGCACCAGACTGCTTTTTTTAACAAAGAGCAACCAAAAGCATCTTAATTATCAATAAATTTAGTGAATTTAAGGGAAATACATCATTCAAAAATCAAAGCCCCTTCCTATTTCAACAATTTCTAAAAACATTAAAATCTAATCCCAAGTGAATTAAAAGGAAAAAGAGAAAGTACGCAAGGAATCAAAGGTTATACCGTCGAATAACATTATGGGGCGATTATCAAGCTCAAAGAAAATAGCAGTTTCCTCCACCCAATCCACTGCCGCTTTACGGCTGTTACTGCTGGTGTTCGGCGGAGTTGATAGAGTTGCAAACGGAGTAAATTGCCGCCGAAAGCTAGCATGAAACGGCGGCGTTATGGTTAAACCCACATAGCTAGCGTGTATACTGATCGCCATGTTCAATGGAACCAACTTCAAAAAATCAGTTTTTCTTTTTTTTGGTTGATAAAAAGTGGTGGTTAAAATTAGCCTCAACTATATGCAATTAGTAGTCTCTGAGGAACTGTTCATATTATGGCAACGTGGAATTACCAATACTCTCCAATATAAATTATTTTTTAATTTTAATTTAAAATCTTAAATGATTAATTATTGATACTCATAAAAAATTTAATTTAAACGTACGAAGTCTTGCTCAAACAAGCAGCCCTCGACCATCCATCCAAAGCAATTGCCCATTTAAATTTATTCAGAAAGAGAAAAAAGCACCATGATGGCCAAACTGTGACTTCCTAAGTAAGAGAATATAAAACCAATCATGTTAATAGTTTTCCCTAAACACTATTTTGTTAAAAAGAAAAAACATAGTACTTCTAAATATTTTATGTAGGGATCGCACGTGCCTACATCTCAATTTTTGAACATCTATCAAAATGCCTCATACTAATGGGTTGGGTTGAACCTATTTAAATAGGTTCATTTTCCTCTCTTCCACCAATGTGGGAGGAGTTTGCATACCCAACAAACCTCCCATCAAACTCTGATCACACACAATCTTGTGACCTTCCCTTCAGCGATTATCGATTTCAGATTTGCCACCATCTTATACCGCCGCACAATCCGCGGGACACGCCGCCTGACCACCTTTTTTTTTCTTGTTGGGAAGACTTTCGATAACAAGGCATTACAGCAGACCTCCACATCGCTAGGTTGCACCATCTGATCTGTCAAATCATCTTGCACAGTCGTTATCCATTAACGGGAACGCTGCCTGTACTATCACTTGACAGGAAGACTTTCGATACAAGACACCCTTGCAGATCCTTGGTCATGTTTTCACACTGAGAATTTCGCACGCGTCGATCCATCACTCCGATCCTCCTAACCTTGGCTCAGAGACCACTGATGTTGGAAAAAGGACTGCAATTTGCTCTAAGAACAGAGGGTAAAAATAAGAGATTCAACAGTTTGTTGTAACTTGGCTTATCTATATATTTCATCAAAGGAAGGTACAACCATTATATATAGACTTAAACATAAGCAAAACCACTAGGTTAATCACTGCTCCACTAACTAAGCAACATCTACCACTAAACTAGAAAAAGAGAACTGCTGCAATATGACTACTAACAGCCCAAGAAAATAGGAAACTATGAACAAATTAAAGTTGACCAAGTCAGATTATTGGATCATTCTTCAATACTCCCCCTTGATTCAAAGTTACAGACACCAATCAAAGCCCTCAAATAGATAAACTTGTTTGCTACCAAAGGCTTGGTCAGTATATCAGCTAATTGCTTATGAGTGCTGCAATGCTTCAATATTATTTCCTCTTTTGCTACCAGATCACGAATGAAATGGAAGCGGACATCAATGTGCTTAGTTCTACTATGAAAACTTGAATTCTTTGTCATGGCAATTGATGTTTTATTATCACAGTATATCTCTGTTGCACTTGCTTGCATATGTTGAAGTTCTGCTAATATCCTTCTTAGCCAGATGGCTTGACACGTTGCTGAAGTTACTGCATGTATTCAACTTCTGAGGTTGATAACGTTGTTGTAGCTTGCTTTTTTGAACTCCAAGTCACCACACCTGAACCTAGAGTGAAAACATGAGCTGAAATGCTCCGTCTATCATCTAATGAACCAGCATAGTCACTATCAATGAACCCACATAGCTTGAAATTAGAAACTTGTGAGTACCAAATCCCATAGTCTATAGTTCCAGCGATATAAAGTAGAACCTTTTTTTGCAGCTCCAAAATGAACCTTTGAAGGTTATTGCATAAACCTGGAAATGACACCAACAAAGAATGTAATATCGGGGCGAGAGTGAGTTAGGTAAATCATACCTCCAACTAGGCTTCTGAAACTTCTAACGTCATCCATCTCTGCTCCATCATTAAGCTGTAATTTTTCACCAATATTCAGAGGTGTAGTTACAGGCTTGCAATTAAGCAGACCAAATTTAATGAGTAGGTCCCTAGCATATTTCCTTTGTGAGAGAAATATTCCATCTTCAGCTTGGTGAACTTTAAGGCCAAGAAAATAATGTAATAAACTCATATTCGATATCTCAAACTCATTCTTCATTTGAGACTTGAATTCTCCCACAAGAGAAACAGAAGAGCTAGTATAAATGATATCATCAACGTAAAGGCAAACAATGATGAAATCATTGCCTTTACTCTTTACATACAACGTGGGTTCATTCTCACTTCTCACATATCCCCTTTTCTGAATGTATCCACTGATTTTGCTATACCACACTCGAGGGGCTTGCTTCAAATCATATAATGCCTTTTTTAGCTTGTAGACCTTTGTTTCATTGCCCTTCTTTATGAAACCTTCTGGTTGTGCTACATAGACCTTTTCTTGCAACTCTCCATTGAGAAATGCTGACTTGACATCAAATTGATAAACTAGCCATTGTGATTGTGCTGCCAATGCTAGAACAAGTCTGACAGTTTCAAACCGCGTGACTAGAGAAAATGTTTCTTCAAAATTAATACCATATTGCTGTGCATATCCTTTTGCCACGAGACGCGCTTTATGCTTCTATAGGTTGCCATCTGCCGCAAACTTTGTCTTGAAGATCCACTTCAAGCCAATTACATTTTTATCTTCCGGTAATTCCACCATCTCCCATGTGTCATTCTTTTCGATAGAAATCATTTCTTCTAGCATTGCACTCCACCACTCTTCTTTTTCAACTGCTTCTTCATAGTATATGGGATCTGAAACAACAAAAAGAAAACTGACAAGATATATACATGTCACTAGCATACTTGGAATTCGGCTTTGTAACCCTTGTTGATCTTCTTAGTGGAGCTGGCTCATCTGGAGACTTTTCAGGAGCTGTAGATGCAGAGTTTCTGCTTAGTGAAGCTGAAGAGGATGAATACGGGGAAGATGTAGAAGAACTCACTTCCGTAGTTATAGGAGTTGGCTGTTGAATTCCATCAAAAGTGATTCCTGTTGGCGTAAGAATTTGCTCTTGCATCTTGCCATTGCTTCCACTCCAATTCCAGCTAGCCATTGCTTCCACTCCATTCCAGCTAGCCATTTCATCAACTGTGGTACAACCACCGATTCCAATTTTCACAGGAGAAAGCTACAAATTTTGAAGTATTCGTATGAAAACTATACTTAAATCCCAAAATCTTTTAATCTCCTAAAAACTTTTAACTCAAACAATTCTATACAAAATGACAATATGAAAATAATGGTATGCATTGTCCAATAATAAATCACCCCTAGTTTGTGTTCCAAAAATATGTATCATAGTATGTTTGTCCTAATTCGGATTATATCTCTAAATACATATTGAATACATTGTATATGCTATAATAAAAAAAGATTTGCTAAAAATATCCAACCAAGTAATTGTACAATTGTAACTAAAAAGTTAATCAGACTAAATATGCTCTTATATTTTATGTGTAAAATTAAATATATTATCAATTAAGTTTCATATAAAATAAAAATAGTTTTAGCTCATAAAATAAGTAAAAGTATATAATTAGACCAAAAATATTTACCCAAGACATATGGCAAAGTTTGACTACTTTAGTGACATATTTAGGTGAGTAGCCATAATTTTTTTCACCTTTCTTTAGAAATTCTTCAAAAAATATAAAAATTTAAAAACATCACAAAAATATTTTCATTCGAATTATTCATAAAAAATCAATGGATTATATTTATAATCACATATATCTTTAATTTTATCTTTCGGTGTGATCAAATAATTTAAATTTAAGGTCTCAAGTTTGAAATCTTTTGTGAAAGCAAGAATTTGATTTTTGGATCGAACTTATCGCATCGAGCTTTTTTAATGCGGATTATCTTTTCTACGTGATTTGTGAGCTACTACATACTGCGAATTCTCTTTGCTATAAAAAAAACATATCTGTAATTTTTAAAAATAATTTTTCACTCAAACGTGACGAAACGGCCCGTGTAGCAAAGACGCATCAAATTTACATAAGCCCGCCGATCGGCCCAAATAGTGAAAGTTCCCCAAAGCCGCATGAAGCAATCTTGTTTCATCCGTTTCTCCTGGATTGACCTTTCATCCAGGAGATGAACACCAAGTTTACCATTTTCTTATTCATATGTCTAAAACCCTACTCTCCCGCATTAAACCCCTCCACAACCTAAAACCAAAACCCCCTTCTCCTTCCAACTTCCCATTAACTCGCCGTATCAAGGAACTGGTTAACGAGGTCTGTGAAATCCTTCATACCCAAGAACAATGGGAACACACTGTCGAAATCCGTCTTTCACAGGAAGAAATTGTCCCTTCCGACATTGCCCACCTAGTGTTCGACAAACTTAAGGATGCTCATGTGGGTCTCAAGTTCTTTGATTGGGTCTCTCAAAGACCCTACGGTTGTCCCCTTGATCGTTTTGCTTGTTCTTCTCTTTTGAAACTCTTGGCTAAGTTTAGAGTGTTTCCTGAAATTGAAACGTTGTTGTCCAACTTGACTACTTGTGAAGATAAGTTTCCCACTCTTGAAGCATTGGATGCTGTAATTAAAGCTTATTCTGATTCTAATTTGGTTGATAAAGCTGTTGAATTGCATTATTTTGTATTGAAAACATATGATTTGGTTCCGCATGTAGTTACTGTTAATTCTTTACTTCATGGTCTTGTAAAACATGGTAAGATTAAAGCTGCTAGAAGACTGTATGATGAGCTCGCTGAGAGAAGTGGCTGTGTTGAGGATAAATTTTTGGATAATTTTAGCACTTGTATTATTGTCACAGGGTTGAGTAAAGAGGGGAATGTTGAAGAAGGCAGGAAATTGATTGAGGATAGATGGGGTAAAGGTTGTATACCAAATATTGTTTTTTATAATACATTGATTGATGGATACTGCAAGAAGGGTGACATTAGAAGTGCATACAGGCTTTTCAATGAGTTGAAATTGAAGAGCTTTTTACCCACAGTGGAGACTTATGGGGCACTGATAAATGGGTTTTGTAAAGATGGGCATTTTGAGAAAGTTGATATGCTTGTGCAGGAGATGGTTGAGAGGGGTGTGATTGTCAATGCCCAAGTGTATAACACTATCATTGATGCTAGGTGTAGGCATGGTTTTACTGTCAAAGCAATAGACGCTGTAAGAAAAATGGTTGAAGCTGGCACTAAGCCTGATATCGTGACATATAACATATTGATCTCTTATTCATGCAAGAATGAGAAAATTCAAGAAGCTGAAAAGTTTCTAGAGCAGGTTAAGGATATGGGGTTGGTGCCGACCAAGTTTACTTATACTCCTATGATACATGCCTACTGCAAATATGGTGATTTTGAAAGGGCGTTGAGTTTGCTTTCTGAGATGATGGAGAGTGGTGACAAACCTGATGTGTCAACTTATGGAGCTCTGGTCCATGGATTGGTGGCCTCTGGTGAAGTTGATGCTGCATTAGTCGTTCGAGACAAGATGATTGAAAGGGGAATATCACCTGATGCTGGCATTTATAATGTTCTGATGAGTGGGCTCTGCAAAAAATTGAAGCTTCCTGCTGCCAGGCAGCTCCTTGATGAGATGCTTGGCCATGGTATATTACCTGATGTTTATGTTTACGCCACTTTAGTAGATGGATGTGTAAGAAATGGGGAATTTCAGGAAGCGAAGAATCTATTTGAGCAGACAATTGAGAGGGGTATGGATCCTGGGCTTGTAGGGTACAATGCCATGATCAAGGGATACTGCAAGTTTGGACTGATGAAAGATGCAATTGCTTGCATCAATAGAATGAAAAAGTCAAAAATATCTCCGGATGCCTTTACTTATTCTACGGTCATTGATGGGTATGTAAAGCAACATGATTTGCCCCGAGCATTAACGATACTCCCTCACATGGTAAAGCGCAACTATATGCCAAATGTGGTAACATACAGCTCTCTAATTTATGGTTTTTGTCAGAATGGAGATCTTGTGGGAGCTGAAAATTTATTCAACAAAATGCAATCAAATGGTCTGATGCCTAATGTGATAACTTATAGTATACTAATTGGCAGCTTTTGTAAAATGGGAAAACTTGCAAAAGCAGCTTCTTTTTTTGAACAAATGCTCATGCGCAAGTGCTATCCCTCTGATGTCACGTTCAACTATTTGGTTAATGGGTTTTCCCATTGCACGCCTGCTATTTTCTCAAAGGGGAAAAATGATTCCCAGGATGAAAATGACTCTATGTTTATGGCAACTTTTAAAAGAATGATATCAGATGGTTGGCACCCCAGAAATGCTGCATACAATTCCATTATCACCGGCCTCTGTTTACATAAAATGCTCAAAATTGCATTGCAACTACGTGACAAGATGATTAGTAAAGGCTATACTACAGATTCAGTTACCTTTGCCGCCTTATTGCATGGAATTTGCTTAGATGGAAAATCCAAGGAATGGAAAAGTATTGTTTCCTGCAGCTTAAGTGTGACAGAGCTGTCTGTCGCTTTAAAGTATTCTTTGATATTTGACCAGTACCTGAGTCATGGATTTGACTCTGAGGCTTCGGTGATTTTGCGTACCTTGGTTAAAGATCATGTCTCATAATCAAGATGAAACTGATGTTAAGGTTGGGTAAGCTTGGACTGGCAGAAGACTGAAGGTCTTCGCAATAGCTGTTTTATGGAAAGAGTATTATGTATTTATACGAGTGCAAAGATCTTCTATAAGATGGATGGAGCTCTCTGGTTGTAGCTTTATTTGGTCTTCTGAGCAGTTGATGGTTTTGCAGCCAACTGACATCCAATTTTGGGTGCAGTTCTGCTACAGCTCATCTAGATGTTTTCTCTTTTGGTGGCAGTGCAACTAAAACCAGGGTGGGCAAACTTGCCTTTTTTCTGTCACAACATTTCGACTATGTAGCAAGAAATATAAAAACATCATTGACAGCAATTTATCCGGTTTCATGCAGGTGATTTCCATTGGAAAATAAATATATCATATGTTCAAAGGTTGACTCTGTTCCTGTGCCGACACAATGAACTCAATACCTCTTTGTAGTATCTATTCAGTCTCTTGTTCGATGATCTTTGTTTTGTTTTTTGCCTTCTGTTCAATGCTGCTGTCACATATGGAGCCCGTCTTTTTCACTACTGCTTTTGGTGCATTCAATGCTTGATTTGAATACTTTAATGACTGTTTGCTGATAAATAATGTTCCATTGTTCTGGTAGCTTAACCCCAAAAAGACCCTGAAGATATTTGTTCATTTACATGCAGGAGCAAGCTCTTTGGAGGCAATGCCATCCTGGTACACAGCATGATTGAAGGACACTCTTTTCTCAAGATGCATTTGCTTTGAGCTTTGCCAAATATGCCCATATCCATCTTTTGTGTGGCGCATGATGTGTGGATTTAACATGAGAGAAGAATTTTCTACTTAATCTCGACCATAGCTGATAATGAGGCCTCTATAGATGAGTGGTTAAAGAGGTATGGAGGTCAGGTGTTGTTTGGTCTTTTGGTCAGGAGGCCCATCTAAGATTTGGAATGTAATGAGATGTGCAACTTGATTCAGGTACAATTCAGAGAGGACAGATTTGAACAGGCTGAACCTCAAATTGTAAAAATCACTTATCTAGGAGAGATGACTTCACGCCCACATTGAAGCTGGTATGGAAGACTTGAGGCAGCGGAAAAAGTAAGTTGTACACACTGTTAGTTGGCAGTGTTTTTGCAAAGGATCAAGGCCAGTTTTGATCACTTGTTACTGTATTGCAATTTCACTGTGAAGTTGAGGTCTTATTCCATTTAAACTGTCATGGGATTTACCTGGAGTTGGATGTCAGCCCGAAAGGAATCTGTGGAAGACAATACATTTTGTTCATTTTTCAGTTGATTTTGAGAGAGAAATACAGCAGTAGAATTTTTGAGGGAGTTACTATTGTGGAAACTAGGACTCTTTTGGTTTGGTTGTACTTGCACAAAAAAGAGTTCTATCTTGGAAAAGTGATTGATTTAGAAGTCTTCAATTTGGTATTAATGAAATTCTTTTTAACGGGTCGTTTGGCAGAATTAACTTTTTATATTAATATCTTGATTGACACACTTTTTCATTCTATGCATTAATTATATACTCTATTGTGTATTAAAATCAATATTACTAATATTATGAATTTCTAGGTATTAGTAATACAGAGAATTTTAACACATGCATAAACTTAAAAACCACGTTACCCCTCGCAAAATTTTTTGTACATCTTTTTCACCATAATGGTAAAAGATATATTTATAAATAAATATTTTTATGCGATGATTATTATTTTTAATATACCAATTAAATAATGTATAAGAAATAATCTATATATAATTAGTGCAAACATTATTACTACACTTTGTTAAGTACTATTCTTATATACTCAACCGAACAATCCTAAAGCATATATATGATAGTAGAACATCTTTAGATGTGTAAACTGCCTATAGAACTTGTAAAGCCACAATCATAGGGAACAAATGTCTGCATAGCACCGACTTAAGTCATTGCATAACTTAGTAAAGGAACCATGGCAGACAACCTCCATAATACCAAATTCCATCAATGGGAAAAAGAATCCTAAGAGAGTAAAGGCGAAAGCAAAAAGAAAAGCACCCCTACAAAGAAGAAATGAATGTGGATTATCAAATGCTAATGTTGTGTTCCATAAGCTACATAAACTTAGAATACATGAATAAAATGTCTTATCACGTAAATTTGTGAATGTGTCCTACATCAAATAAACCAGTAGACACGAGTAAATTGCTCTGGATGCATGAGAAAGACATTAAAACTAAACTAAAGAGGAAAACACAAGTTCATATATTGAATTCGCAAAAACAGTCTGGTAAGGCAGATCCTCTACCCATTATGAAATCATCTCTATGAACCTTCCACAGGGCTTCTGAAAGTTCCTTCCCTTTAAGCCCTTGAGAGGTAAACAATGCAAAGGCTTTCCTGTTCAAGAAAATTGTCTTATACAACCCCGTGAAAGCTCGCATTGCTGCAACCATCTTATCCATGTTCCCAAAATAAGTAGCCATGTAAGAATCGCTGTTAATAGACACGTAATAATCCAGTGCAGCTTTTGTATTCCCATGCATCGTTGTGAAGTCCTCTCCGCTAAGAAGACTAGATTTGGTAACAACATTGTTATACATGGATGTAAGTCCCTCAAGTTCCATCAGGCCATCACCAGCTGCCAAATAAATTGTCGTATTGGTGGGTATGGCTAAAGCTTTTAGCATGAATGCAGTTTCATTAGGCGTAAGTGGACACTTTCCACGGTTTCTCCAAATACGAGCTGTTTCCCCAGTCCAAGGTTTCCTGTCAACCCGTGCAGCTTCTATGGCTTTTGTAGAAGCAAGTGAAAGACCAGAGTACTCGCATTGACTATAAGCTACCATGTCAGGTTCAAACCGAAGGTGAAGCGATAAGAAGGGCTTTGGTATAGCTTGTAGAAGCTCAAGCGCTTTCTTCTCCAACGTGCTTGTAAGGCGCAACGCACTATAACAAGCCTGGCAAAGTGCAGCTTTTGCATAAAGAGGATACCTAAGATGAGTACTTATGGTTATAAGGATGAATAAAAAACTTTATCCTTTTAAAGCCACTGTAGAAATGATTGGTTAAAAGTTACTCGTCTTAACTCAAAATAAAAAATCTAAGTACCTATCTCTTCTTTGACTCATTGCAGGGGTGATCGAAATAAATCCATGCTTCAGTAGGGAAGGAAGAACACTCTCAACATAGTCGAATTGGCCTTTGCGTTTGCTGCAATCAACTCTAACAGGATCTTTAGATGCAATCTCAATTGGAAGCTCCTTTACCACATTAACAAAGCCCTTCATTTGTAGGATGAAGAAGTCTACATCAAATACATCTTCAAAACCACTGAAACATAAAGCAAAAAGTCATTCATGGGCATGAAAAGGAAGAATAGGCAATATTATAAAGAAAACATCCAACAAAATCATAAGACAGCTTTTAACCGTGTAAAACTACAGAGTTGTCTGTTAAATTAGGCATACCAATGAATGAATGATTAAAGAAGTTATCAAGTACCTAAAACCTACAAGATTATGTAGGTTAGAAAAAGGAAGAGAAACACATTATAAGTCAAAACAGCATACCTTGACTCATTCCAGTATGCAGCAACTTCAAACTTTGGCAAAACAAGGGTAGCATTCAGCAAACGAGCTATTCCAACACCATCACACAACTGCAGATCACAAAATGACGAGAAACAAATTGAATATGACTTTTATCATCATAAATTTCAATCAGTAGGATATTCAATATAGGTGCAGCGAACAGCCAGCAGTACTCACATCTCTCCTCATCTGATTGAGCCCACCATAGCAATCCACTCGAATATACCCATTAGCCTGAGCAGGAAGAGCTGCAGCATTTCAACAACAAAACCATGTCTGCATTGGAGGCCAGTCAAATGCTCGACTTAGAAAACTTTACAACCCCCCAGAACAGAAGGTTATATGCACAACTAGAGCTTATATCCTAATTCTTGTTTTACCCACCTGCTAACAAATTCCAAGTAGCCATTACTGGAAACAAACTATCCTTGGTATAAATCAGTTCAATCTCCATCAACAGATCACCAGAAATACCAACACAGCAATATAGTAACGAGTGTACACTTATTCAAATCGGTACCGAGTAATGTCACTGTGATATAACAATATAGTAGCTATCTACTGTAAGGAATCGTTTTGTAGTTGGTTAAAAATTATGCAGATACTAGTTATGCAGGTATTAGCTCTTCCATCATCTACCCCGCATAAGACAATACACCAATTTCCTCATAACTTATACTTCCATGTATTAGTTATGAAGGTTTCCTAAATTACAAACCAAACATCATATTAATTTTATTCATGAAAAAATTACCAATTTTATACAAGAATAACGAACTTCCTAACTAGCTACCAAACATTATTTAACTTATATATAAATCAATACATGGATAAGCTATCTCTTTACTAGTAAAGGTTTCTAATTTAGGGGTCAGCCACTAACCATTAGTTGGAGGTTGGAGCCACCAATTGCAAGGTCGCCACTCAGCTAATCTTCGTATGCTCCATATCTCCGGCCTTTCACGCCTGTAATCACACTCAACAGATCAGGATAAGAGAGAAATGCGTTAAAGGAGGTGATAGAGTAGCTCAGAACTCAAAAAAAAAAAGTCGAACACAATTAATTAAATACGGGACAAAGATTGTTTACTCCATGAAGAAAGATTTTTTTTTTTTTAAAAAAAGGAATCTCCGTAGACATTACACGGAAAACGAAGCAATTAACAAAGATAGGTTAAAAAAGAAGCATAACTTACCGGGAAGAATTGAAGGTAAGAGAAGGGTCGGAGAGGAAAGGATAAGGTGGAAAGAAGAAGAGAAGGAGAAGGAGAGAAAACGCCAACAGAGTAATGCCAAAAAGGGGCTTTCGCACCGTTGAGGCGATCATTCTATAGAAGAATACACCAATGCGTCTCTTCTCTGTTGAAAAATTATGAGCACTAGGGTAGAAAAATGGAAAATATGAAGAAGGAAGAAGATGATCTGGAGGGAGTGAGGTAGATCTCTTCCTTCAAATGGGATACAAAGCTCAACACTTGTAGATCTACTTTTCCTTTTCCCCTCTTCGTCTCACCGACTTATCTATCAATTTGTACTCTTTCTTTTCTCTTACCTTTTTTTTTTATTTTGATTTCTGCTCCCACTAAAATAATCCACAAAATGAAAAGAATTACGGCCTCCCTTAAGTTTGAAAATATACCTTTCCCATTTAATTACTGTAAGAAAGTGGCTTTTTTTTTCAACCGAAAAAAAAAAAACAAGTGGAGCTTAATTTTTTTCAGGAAAAATATTCATGGAACACATGTATCTATTTATTCAATTTTATTGATAATTTAAGTGTCTACTCGTAAATACAAAATTAGACAGAGTAGACCTAAGTTAAGGTCACATTAAAAGAACATAAAATATTATGCCTATTCAAAAACTTTAACCCCCCATGCTGCCTCAACTAAACAGGAATCAGAAAAATTCAAATTTGAGTAAAAACTCTTATTATGACAGGTTTGTGCAACAATCATAACTCTGTCGCCTCTTCGCAGAGCGGAAAGGAGGCTGGCAATGTGACATATTCTTCAATACGCTGCTTCTGAATGGCTTCCCAGGTTTCTCGAAACTATTGTTGGCAACACAATTATGGTGAAACCTGGAGGATGATCTAGCATCCAACCTTCTGTATGCTTTTCCATTTTTAAACTTGTATCACCAGTTTGCAGCAGTATCAGATTGGCAATATGGTGAGAAACTAACTATACAAACTAGCTTTTTAAGGAACACTGTGATCATACAAGTATCTACATGTATATCAGAACAAAAATAGCAGCTTAACTGTCTATGACTTAAAAAGACTCAACATAGATATATCTTCCAGAATGGAAAAGGCGTTCAGGGGGAAAAGATCAACATAACGTGTGATAAGAGTAGTTTATAGGGGGTAGGGAGGAGGATGGGGAGAATCAGTGAGTAGAAAAAATTTGAAGTTGAACAAATATTTCCATCATCATCTTACCTATAGGACATGATCCACAGTTCAATCTCGTGGATTGACCAATCCTACTTTGGTTTCCAAGTCCCAACCTTTACAATTCCTGTGGTTATTCCAAAGAAAACAACCACTTGATGTTACACCTGGAATAATCATATAACTTTGTGTTCTTGGTTGATTATTTTCCTCTGCATGGCAATTCCAGAAAATGTCTTGCAATTAAAATGTCCCATTCAAATACAAAAGAATTATGTGGCTAAATATGCCCTTGTATGTCTTAACTAATATATTCCAACAGTAGTTACCACATATAAGGCATCATTTAACTAGAAAGCTGACCTTGCGACCCTTTGTAAACTTTTTCTTTCGCTTTCTGGTAAAACCCCTTGTTTACTCTTGAAAACTGATACATATTGAACAGTAAAGAGCAACTGCAGCCACAGGGCAGCTGGACCAACAAAAACAATCTACTTGCTGCGGAAATATACAGATCAGGAAACTCACTTGGGCCAAATTGTCACCACTCTTTGACTATAATTTGCCATCACAAGATAATAGGTCGGACCAAGGTTCTACCTCTGTGGCTATAGTTTGCTATTTGAGTGAGGAGTTTCCACTGGGAATATCCAAGTCAGTATCACTCATGGCTATCAGAAAACAAGGAAATGCGGCATGTGATTACCAATAAACGACATGTGACAAGAGTAATTATCACCTAGACCAAGGAATTGAGATTATTCTAGATCACTAGGTTCTTTCACTCAAAACTTTCATCTGAGTATTCTTCATCATGTTTCAATTTCACACAGGTCTTGTTACCTCTCATTACACTTGCCAGTTCTTTAATTATATTAGATGTGCTCCTTTCCATCTTATCTGCAAGTATCTCGGTCTGCTCTGCAAATCCATGACCTATTAGTCTATTTCTCAATATTTCACATGTTGCTGCATATGGCGGAATGCCTTCATCTATCATCATTTCAAAATATTTACATGCTTCCTCAAGTTTGCCTTTCTTCTGACAGAAACCATGTACCATGACAGCATATGTCGAGACTGAAGGATAAAAGTTCCTGTCTTCCATGCCCTCCCAAACTTTCTCAACTCTATCAAACCTTCCCACCCTAATAAGCATCTTAAGCAACATGTTATATGTATGCTTATCTGGTAGGCAGTTGTTTTGTTCTATTCTTGAAATCAGCCTATGTGCCAAGTTAACTTCATTGTGATCACAATGAGAAGCTAGGATTGTATTGTAACTCCAACAATCAGGTCTTACCCCTTCACTAATCATCTCATCTATCAGTCGGTAAGCCTCGTCAACCTTCTTGATCTTACAAAGCTTTTTGATGATACAATTATATGTAAATACATTAGGCACAAGTTTGTACCGTCTCATCCGGTCAAGGACCCTGAAAACTGAATGAATATCATTTACAGAACAGTAACCATGAATGAAAACTGAATAACTAAAAGCATCAGGTATCAGTCCGATGGATCTCATCTTCTTGAAAAGGTTGAAGGCCTCATCCATCTTACCCGCCTTGCATAGTGACTCCAAAATACTATTATAAGCAAGCAAATCAACCGAACACCCTCTTTCAAGCATTTCATCAAACAGCTTCTGTGCTTCAGCAACTTCCCCTAGTTCTCCCCATCCCCTAATTATAATGCTGTAAGTTTTAACACTCGGTATGAAATCATCCTTCACTCTATCGAAGAACTCCTGCGCCTGCTTTGTATGCTTTCTTTTGCATAGCGCCAGCAAAAGCTTATCCAGATCAGCTAAACATGGCTTAATCCCGAAATCTGACATTTTATTGAAGGCCCTAATTGCATCAGCTGGCAAACCAGCTCTACTATAAGCCCTGAAAACAAGCCAGAAAATTTCGGGAGTAATTTCACAAGATCTATTTGTTCTCATCTCAACTAAGAAGTCCCATATCAAAGGGAACTGTTTACTACTTCCTAATATATCAACGAGAATGTGAAAACTTTCTCGACTATGACAAAAACCTGATAACTTTTGTGCCCATATAAAGAACCTGTGTGCTGAGAATCCTAGATTTCTGCAACGTTTGAGGACTTGTTCAACTACGTCGACTGAAATACTGCCGGCAAATGGATTGAGGGCGGACTCAATGTCGTGGTGTGGGCTTCTGTAGTCGCTAAGAATCCGAGAAATCTCATTCACCAGGTCTGGAGAAGATGGGTCTGAGTATTTTTGAGTTTCTAATTTTGTTTCTGCATCAGCAGAAGAGGACATGAACAGATAGCGGCGGAAACCATTGTTGGTGGGAAGATAAGAAGACAAGGAAGAAGAAAGACAATATGGAGTGCTTTTGGGCGGAGGAAGATAGCTACGGAATAGTGTTCTGGAGAAATGGTGTACACTTCTGGTGCGAAGAAGTGTCCTAATCGCCATTTTTGTTCTTCAGGAAGTTCAAAACTTCCTAAATTCATCCAAATTCATTCCTTTTTTCCAAACCAAATCAAAAGAGAATATGCACCAATTTTATCCAGTGTTCAGCAACCGAAACTGAACCCATGTTTTCTTGGGTGATCAATTCCATTGGGCTTTTATGACGTCTTTAGGCCCAAAAGATGTCATTGGGGCTGAAGCCCACAGGAAAAGCAAACATTTTGGTGGTAGATTTGAGATTATCAAAGTATATTCTAGAGATATTCATTGAGAGGTCATTTGTTTTGAAATAAGTTGTGATGAGATTGATTATATTAAAATTAATTATTATGGTATTACATTTTGAATGAATGTTTGATTTGTTTTGTTAAAAATAAAATATATTATATATTTTCTAAGAATAAATTTGTTTTTACAAAAATACTATTTTCTTCGTCCTATTTTATGTGGCACTTTTTTTGTCTGTCCTAAAAAGAATGTCACCTTACTCAAATTGAAAATAGTTCACCTTTAAAATTTCCTTTTTACCCTTAATGAAATGATTCTCAATCACACAAATATCTAAGAATGATTTTGGAACACAAGTTTCAAAAGTCTTCCTTTTTTTCTTAACATCATGCTAAATCAAAGAGTGCCACGTAAAATGGGACAGAGAGAGTATTAATAAGCGAAAAGGATGTTAAAAGTAATGTATGAAAAAGAGTTTGAGAGGGTATTTGTATCATTGTAACCAGTTATCATGCAATAAGTTATCTCGGGACTTAGGGATGGCAATGGGGAGGGTGGGGGCGGGTTCAGCTCAATCCATAATATTTTTAAACAACCTTGTCCCGCTTAAAATTTTAAGTTATTTTATTTTTTTAATTGAATTTAATATGAAAAATTAAAATTCATATTGAAACACTCTTACGTTTAAATTACCCAACGTCCACAACAACATTTTCCAATTGTA
>JAOTQR010000069.1:25318943-25339993 GCA_025774065.1 Solanum ossicruentum | reverse complement strand
AGGGTCATATTTGTGCACTATGAAAGTTTAAGTTCCAACTTAAAAAGTTTTGCCAAGTTAAGGGTCATTTTTATGTACTATGCCTATTTAAAAATAAAACAAAACACTTCTATGGACTTCTAATTTTGTCAAATAAATGGAACCCAAACATGAATAAAATGAAATAGTCTTATTAAAGATTTGTCAAATAAGTAAATACTATATTTATTATTCTTTTTTAGATTATCTATAAATGAGAATGTGTTCTGTTTGATTAAATTGGAACACAGGAAATAGTAAATATCAGTTATAAAAACATTTTATAATATAGAGGGAAATAGGACAGAAAAGTTAGGTGTTGTGACTTGTGATACACATGGCGCAATTTGTCGCTTGATTGTACTTCTTCCATCAAACTTTATTTAAATCCTGATTTGACATAGAGATTAAGTAATAGTAAATAATGAAATAATTTTATTAAATTATTATTTGAATATAATAAATATGATATCTTGAAAAATGTAAAACGAAAATGATTATATTTAATGATAAGAGCAAATTAAGAACTAGCTATAAAATTATCTCTTAATTTCATAAAATTAATAAATATTATTAAATATTTCAAAATAATATAGTGGCCAAGTAAAATTAAACGGAGAGAGTTACGTTTCCGCGGATAGTCCGCTAAATTAATTTAGTGCAAAGTTGACAAGGATACAACATGAGAAAGCACTAACTTAATTTCTCCTGCTTTTTTAAAAAAGAACATCGAGTAGGTTCTCGACGCTTCCAGAGTATGATCAAACGTAAGATTTCTTATAAATCAATCGAAATATTTAATAGACTAAAATGAATTAAATTAATAAATAAATAGATAAATAATTAATTTTAACTCGAACAAATTAAATTGAACAAGTTATAATTTCATTATTTTATGAAATAATTTTATCATCTCTAAATAATTATGATCATATTAATTAACCTACAAAATATAGTAACAAATAAAAATACACCTATAGCTTTGGAAAACCGATAATTTCTGTCTTGTGCATTAGTAACTTCCATGGAATATGTAGCCTCAACATTCCATGGATATGGTTCATAACTTCCGTAACTTTTATAACCTTTATGGAATTACGTCACTATCTATGAAAAGTTATAACTATATCCACCACCCTCCAACAATTCCACTACTTTACTACTCTTCAACTACTCTCACTAATTTCTTGATGGTAGAACAGTTACAAATAAGTATATATTTGGTTAAAGATCCCTAAGCACAAATCTTCATTGAAAGTCCACACCATCTTGAGTGAAGTTGGAGTACTTAAAAGACTTACCGAAAGGTAAAAACTAAACGAGATGATTCTGACTATATCTCTGACAATGATCAGAGGTATATCGATCTACTATTCTATAGTGCTTGTATAGTTTCTTACACAACAAAATTAAAAGAGCCTATTTTTAAAAGTTAATTTTGAAATTCTTCACCATCTAAATAAATAATTAATCAATAAAAAAGGATCACTATATTTTTAAATGGTTAACTTTGTATATATTCTTAAAAAGAGTTTTAAATAATATATTATCACACTCGGTATAAATAATTTTACATCATCAAGTTATTATAATTTATGTGGCGCAAAATATAATTATATTTAAGATTTTAAATCCTGCGTATTTTATGAAAACTTACTATAAATATCTAGAATGATAAGTGTAAAAGAAATCATTTACATTTTACACTTACAATGGATAAAATTCAAATTCTATTACAAAAGGACAGAAATTTTAAATTGATTCCAGAACTTTTAAAAATTATTAAATTTTACATTAATAATTTATTCATTTTTAATAAAACTTGAGATAACTATAAAATTTTAAAAATAAAAGCAATTAGCTTCAATGAAATTGTAGTCGAACGAGGGAGTGCATGCATGTGAATTGTGACCTAGCTCCTCTTGAGGGAATGCATGCACGTGATAACAGTTTACAGAATTAGATCAATTCTAATTTGGTGATATTTCATAATTTACTTTTTCTTTTTTAATTATATTTTTACTTAATTTTATATAATTCACTTTATTTTTAATTAAACTTTATCACAATCATATTACTTATTCTTCTCCATATTAATTTTTGAAAATTTTTTTCGCCTCACGTCTTCTCTCCTTTCAATCTCTTTTTTAATGTTCATATTTTTTTTTATTTCTCTTGTTTATAAATTAAGTTATTTCGGCTTTGGGCTATAAATTTATGTAATTGGCTAATATTTAATTATTACTTTTATTTTTAAAAACAATTTTAATATTTGATTAAGAGCTATATAATTAAGAGTATTTTCGTAAATTTATTAATTATGATAAGGATCATACAGGCAAAATCAAATTAAAAAATCATCATTAAATAATAACAAATCTTATAATTTATTCAAACACTGTATTATTCAGTCAATACCATATTATAAATTTATCATATATTATTGAAATCATAATAAATTACCATCTAAACGGAGGATTAGCGGACGGAACGGAATGAAACCGGACAAAAAAATTAGTGGAATTAGTGGGGGACTGGGCCGTGTCAGGGGGCGAACCGGGCAGGCTCTATCTCATCCCACTAAGTAGAGAAGAGTAACACCCTTGCATATGATACTAAAATTAAGAAAAAACGATAAAGTTAAGTAGAAACTTCTTAGTCATACACGTGGATCCAGATCAATCGGGAAGGGGGTTCCAGAAACTTCATCCTTAAAAAAAAAAAAAAAGAGTTGGGGATACAAGGTGAAAAAGTAAAATCTTTACCAACCAACAAAAAGTTCAAAAAAATTTAATCAATTGAGTATATAATAATTTCTTTTCTAAATTTTTCAACCATATCTTATAATAGGGGACTTAGGCCGTGACAAGATGGCCAAATCGGTAGCATCTGATTACCTTTTTCCTCGTTAATTAGGTCTGGCTAAAACGTGTGTGTGTATATATATATATATCATGTGGTTATAAGTCAAGATGCAATTAAGATTAATGACTTGTTAATCAAATTGGATCATTTTTATTCTTTTATAACAATATAATTAATATAATTTTATAGATAAGATTTGGAAAAAATTAAATATGTTTTATAGCTTCTACTTATTGTTATCTTATTTGAAGAAAAAATATTGTAGCAAAGATATTTTCTTTCCATGTTTATCGCATGTAGAGTAGAATCTGAATATGCAGCGACACGCTTGAGTATGTCTGTAATGATAATTTTTGATTTATAACTTAAATCACTCGTTAAGACATTTTATTTTCGAAAGGAAAAAATACTTTTCAAAGATGGAAATAGTGAGAATTGCCGGGTCAAATGTACAGAAATTCGGATGAATTGCTTTATTTACGTATGAATGGAACAAGAAAACGCAAGAGCAGCTTACGTGTAAGAAGACAAATAAATATTACTCCATTCGTTTCAAACTAATTAAATTTTTGAGATTTTTTAATGTTCAAAATAATTAAATTATTCAAAGTTCAAAATAAATATTTGATTTTTTTATATTTTTTCTTTCAATTATTGACGTTTTAATTTTCTAGAAGATAAATTACACTATATATTTATAACTTCACAAAGGATAATAGTAGAAAATATTATTTAAATTTTTTTTAATATGTATGTATTATGTCACAAGGATAATAGTGAACATTATAGTTTAAATTTTGACTTTTTGAATGTTTTTCATAAATTCGAAAGTAGCTTCAATAAATAATCCAAGTCAGCAAGTGGGCCTACGTGTCGATCAGATCCATACACATCAGATTGTGGGCCAGATGTAGCACAGCTGTCAAGCGAAAACAGAGCCAGGCTTTCTATAAATAAGCCTCCTGAATTCATCCTTTTTTCATCAGTCGTTACCATTACAAATTCCCGTGACCAAACCTACTCCTAATCTCTCGTTTATTCTTAATAAAATCCCCTTACGGATCCCTAATCCATTTGCTAATTCTTCGATTTGATCGTTGTTATACTCTTTCTTTCCTTGTTTGGGGAAAAGAGCACGAAAAATGAAGGGGAATACTGGAAATCCACTGGCCTTGACATCCCTGAATCACATCTCCCTTGTTTGCAGATCAGTTGAAAAATCCATTGAGTTTTACAAGAATGTTCTTGGTTTTGTGCCTGTAAGGAGGCCTGGATCATTCAATTTTAATGGCGCTTGGTAATTTTATGTTTACCTTTTCATCCGTTATTAATAAATTTACGAAGAAAAAGATGGATAAAGCAAAACTTTTATCATTTGATTGATTAAGATCTTTTCTGAATCTTAGTTTGTGTTATTTTTGTACTGAGATGCGGTGTATTCCTTGGTGTTTCTTGTATGACAGGCTGTTTAGTTACGGAATTGGGATTCATCTACTTCAATCGGAAGATCCTGAAGGAATGCCCAAGAAAACTGAAATTAATCCCAAAGATAACCATATCTCTTTCCAGGTAATTTGTTCTGTTTCGAGGCTGATTGCCTGATTTTAGCTTATGTGCAATGGATTTAGCTAAATTAAGTACTATACTGACATGATATGTGCTTATAACATTTAATAAGTACTGTCAGAGGCGGAGCTAAGATTTTGAGTTCATAGATAAATTATTAGCTTGAGCCAAAATTACCGATATCTGCTAAATCAGTACACAGGCTTGTTGATCCAGATGTGTATGAACAGGGATTTTGTACTTTGTATATGAAAAATTAGTTTTAATTGAATGTTTTGTTGGGTGCTGTGAGCAGTGTGAGAGCATAGATGCAGTGGAGAAGAAGCTGACAGAAATGGGGATAAAATACGCGAGGCATCTGGTGGAAGAAGGAGGAATATACGTTGATCAATTGTTTTTCCATGATCCAGATGGCTTTATGGTTGAGATTTGTAACTGCGACAAATTGCCAGTGATTCCCCTAGCTGGCGAAATAGCTCGGTCATGTTCAAGGGCAAATCTTCAATTGCTTCAACCTCAGCAACCGCAGCAACAATCCGTAGCACAAGTCCCAGTGATCAAGCCTTAGAAGGAACAAATATATGTTTCAATGTTCTACATTTTGGATCTAGTTTATGTTCAGGAGAATCAAGAGTGACTGATTGATTACCTGAAAGATGTTTGTTACTAGTACTTTTTGTAATTTAGTGAATATTCTATGTATTTGGGTCTCTTTTTTTCATAAGGTTGTTGGTAATAAGACAAATTGCCAATTGTTCAGATTTGGAGTTGCGTATGAGTTGGTGATCACATTGATTCCTTAATCGCTTTTGTTTTCTTGTGAGATGCCTCTGTTACCTCCTCTTTTAGTGTTTTGAGTAATGGTACTTGGAATTTTAAAGACTTCCACCACTAATCAAGAGAATTCTCACGATTTTATCTCAATTGACTTGATATACACTTTAGAAAAGAAAGTACATTAACATGAATTATTAATTTTCTGGACAGTGTTTATAACAATCTGTTACTTAACTAACGGAACATCCTTGATTTTTCAACATGAGTGAAATACATCCTTAAATTTCCCCAAATTTAGGGTATTTTCAACACTTTTCTCTTGATCTTTTATTAAGATCCTTATACTCATATAAGAGTTTGAGATCACTTGTTAAGTCATTTAACAGATTAGAGGTATATTTAAGTTAAATTAGTGAAGTTTAGGGGTCCTTTTAAAGTTGTCAAAGTTTGAAAACGAAATTAATAATTTCTACAAAGTTCAGTTGGACTTAAATATACCCTCAATCTTGCAATATATGTGAAATACACCCCTAAATTCTTGCTATGTTTAAGGTGTTTTCAATACTTCTCTCAGATCTTTTATTACGATATTTATACTCATACAAGAGTTTGAGATCACTTGCATGTAGCAGACAAGAGACATGTTGAAGTCAAGTTAGTGAAATTTAGGGGTTCTTTTAAGGTTGTCAAAGTTTGGAACGAAACTAATTGCTAGTTTCTGTCAAGTGCAGAAGTATTTTCAATACTTCTTTTGAAATATGTGATTTAAAATAAGTTATAGAGGTTTGTATGGCTATAAATCATCTCACTAATGATAAAATAGATATTTCAAAGTTAAATTATTACTAAAATAAACTATACACATTTATATGATTGTAAATTATTTTATTAGAAACAAAATTATCATTTCAAAATTAAATTATTATTATATTTTATATATACATAAAAATATGACATTTTGGGGGGTTGAATTAAAAAAAAAAAAGTGTGTTTCAGGTCTAATCTTAGAGGGCAATATTTAGAAGTTACATGAGCATGTTATTAAAAACTAAACAAAATAGAATCAAGTTAAAAAATCTGCATATAAAGACACAAATGGACAAGGTTTCAGATTGGAACTTGAAAGAATGAAGTGTCAAATGAAACTGAATCCCTGCTGTCAAGAAAAGTTCGACAAGGACAAAACCTAAGCTGTGAGCAAATAAAAAAGATTTAAAAGATTTTCTTCAATCTCAATTTATTTAACATATTATATATTTTCAATGAAGATTAAGAGATTTTGTTTTTTTAAAAATTTCATATTAAATTAGAACCATAAAAATTAATCGAAATGGATGTATCACTGGCTTGGGAATTAGGATACGTCATACAGCACCACTTCTGACTAAGCACCACTACTGTCTTTGCAAGTTAAAATATGGAAGGACGGCAAACTATCAATTAGTAATTTGATTAATCAGGTAAGAACGAAGGAGCAGGTATAAAATGACCCTTTTATCACCATGTATGGTCACTATCAGTCGAAAAAGACAAATCACAAGACCAACTAATCACTGATTATTTAGATTTAAACGCCGATTAGTTACCTAATCATGCAGGCAATGATAAACCAGAACCACAAAAACAAATGTATTACTTCAACTAAGTATTGCGTATAATTATATTGGGGCTCTAATTAGAATATGCCACTGTAGCACAGACAGTAGGACCCCTTTCCTGATTCTGTATGACTTCAAATAATTTGTAGTGAAATGGTACGTACAGGGCGGACCTACAAGCTAGAGTGCAACGGATTCATCTCAATTTTCTCGATAAAAAATTATATTTTTTTTAATATAAAATAGAGATGAGAAATAGCAAAGTGATATTAGATTATGTAATTTGAGCCTAATTTTTTAAAATTTAATTTTTTGTTGATGTATAATTACAATTTTTTTTTTAAAAAAAACTGTTCGAATAACTTGAAATCTCTTTTCTTTGATTTCATGGCATTGATCAAAGGTTCTCCAATTTAAAGAGGACGTTTTATGATCTTTCAAAAAATTCTTTTGGGAAAAAAAAGCACTTACATTATCTGATTGTATTTTGTTTAATGAAATTTTCTTTGCTTCTGCAGATGGCATCATATTTGTTGAAAGAACTTTTTTGGTATTAAAAATGAGTTATGGAATAGGCGAATGAATGATGACTTTTTGAGTAGTTACCGGCTCCTTTTATAGAAAAAGAGGTGTTTAATATTGTTTTAATTGATAATATTATCTTATTTTTTCAAGCAATAAATCTATTTCGAGTGATATTATAAATATGCTTAAGAAATATTGACAATAATCTTTTTATGGAGTTTATACTTTATATTATAGTTCACACATTTATTTTATTTATTTTTCAAACCTCGTAAGTAACAATCCTAAATTCGCTGCTACTCAGTACATAAATCATAATGATGATAGTGTGGAAAATATAAAGTTTCTCTTGATTGAGCCAACTGTTGAATCACATGATAAGATTGGATGCGTATGTACGAGTATTTGGGTATCAAAATTCAAATGTGGAGCCTAACTGTTTTACTGTCCAGCAATCAATTTTAAGCTCAAAATCAATTTGCTAAATTTAACTCACTTATGAAAACAGGGTATTATAAATAAAAATGGAATATTCATATAGATATCTTTATTTTAGAGTAATTTTTAATTTTCATCCTTAAATATGATAATCTATAATTTTTGTCCTTCAATATTTCAAGTAACAAATAAGTAATTATAAATACCTGTGATATTGAAATGTGAAATGAACAAACAACTTTTGGTGAAACATAAATTTATATTTTTCGTATCATAATATCTCACTAGTTATATCATTTTAAAAAATATAAAACTTGCGCCCTTGATACTAAAAACGAATAAATCACTTTTTGCGGCATAAGCCTATATGTTCATATCAAAACATCCCACTAGGTGTGCAATGAAAGGCATAACAAACTACGCCCCTAAGATCGAAAATAGCAAACAAATTTGTTTGTCGCATATATATATATATATAAAATTTATATCACAATGTCTCACATATTATGTTATATGGCAAAAGGACATAATATATTTTTGAGACAAAAAATACATAGACCCGCACATATACTCTACCATCTCACATTAGCTATGGAGTTCCATGGACAGTACAGGATTTGTGTTTTTTTGGAAAATTAAATTATTACAATGTATAAATATTGTATAAATAATGTTATGGATGTATATACATAATTTATATATATAATATTGATACATTACATAACTATTTATAGAATATCAATATATTTTGTATATAAATAACTATTTATTGGAAATTTCTTTTATCACTTTTACAGTCATGTACGAAATTTGTAAAATTTATTTTTAAATTATCTTAAGTCCAATCATTAAAAAAGAAAAAGAACATGAATTTTATGAGTCATTTATTGTTATAATTTCAAATGTATATAATAAACTAATTTATTCACAACAAATATAACCTTATTTTATTAACATAAAAGAAAAGTCAAAAAAATCATAAAAAAAAATGTATGACTATACAATAGGACTTGCCAAAAGTTATAGAAAGTATAGACTGATTATATAATATTCAGTACTTATACATGTACTATATAATAAATATACCTTATAGTATACTTAAAAACTGAATATAGTTTGATTATACATGAATCTGACATGCATACTTCTTCATCTTTTTTTGGTTTTAATTTGATCGAGCTCGTTATGTTCCCCTCTTAAGCATTTGCTCATAGTTCTCAGTGGACTCAAGTCTCTGGAGAAGCAACTGTTGCTTAAACTTCTTTATGAAATTCTCGGCGCTTTCATTTATGTCTTCCGATGGCTTGTTCTCCAGTTTCTGTGGCTCCGCCATCGGCTTCCTCGTATTCGTAGAATTAGGCGTCTGTATCTACTCCATCGGCCTTCTGTTTTTTCCTCAATTTTTTCGATTTTGGCTGTGCGGTAATAAAGGGAATTCTAGGAACTAGTCATTTTTAGCTTAATTTTTGTTCTGCTTAATTTTACGCCTTTTCTGTACTATGGTATGTAATTAATAATTATGAACCAGAAAGTGGAGAATACGATACCTGTTTAGTACTTTTTTTGCTTTTAATCCACGCCGAAAAGCTACATAATTGTTTTTGTTTTAAAAGGAAATATTCATAGTTCTATCGGCGTTTTAGGAAAAACAGAAAATATGTTATGGAATTAATAATAAGGTAAGCTCGGTAATTAAACAGCTTGATTATCATTTATCATGTGACAGAAACAAACCAAAAAAATAAGGCAAGTATAATTAAAGGTGTCCTTTTTTTCCACATAGATACCACGAGATGATAAAAGGTCCAACCAGATGTGTAGTGTCAAATTGTTTTCCGTCAATAAGAGTACTGTCAAAGAGGTTCAAGGTTTGATATTAATCTAAATAGGACAAAATGAAGTTTTAATCATATAACGACGTAGGAAAAATAATAGAGCTAATTTTATATACACGCACACACACTAAACTAATTAGTTTACATTAAAAAAAATTGTCAAAAATTATAAGAAATATATAGTGAGTACTATACAATATAGTTTGACAAATATCATAAAAAAAAATATATTAACTATACAATTTAAATTATTTATATATGCGCTATGCGCTAGATATACGTATAATATATTCAAGAATTAAATATAGTTTGAGTATACATGAAATACACACTATCTATACATGATTATACAATGAATGATCATCTCAAAGACAAAATATAACTTGATTATACATGAAATATACACTAATATTGAAATATAGAAGATATAAACTTGAGAAGAAAATTTTCTTATTATACTTATCCGCACATTACTTCTATTTATACATCTCTATAAATAATGAACAAAAATACCGAAAAACAATATTTACACTAGTACTAAGTATATTCTTTTGTTGGCTTGATCATGAGCATTGCTAATAGGGTCATGTGGACAGTGACGACTGTGCGCAGTACAACGACATCAAATATAAAATCCTCATGGATGAAATTTGAAACAGTTAAACTGTAGTACAATCACTTGAATTTGAAACAGAACTGTAGATTATCTTGGAAGAAGTAATTGACAGCACCAGTACTTAGGCAATATCTGTCCACGTCGAGTGGGTTTTGTAGCGTGTACTTCATTTTTATTTATTCAATATATTAAAAATAAATTTAATAATACTTCTTCATTTTATGAAATTAAATGATAATTATATTTGATTTCTAATTTACTTTATCATTAGTTATAATCACTGTCTTATTATTCGTTACATCTAAAGAATGATTTAATAAAATTATTTTAATAATTTATTATTTTTAAATATCATTACCAAATCAATAATTGATAACTATTTTTGGACAGAATCTCTTCTTTGTCTGCTTTAAATGAGAGGCAAAGCAATCTAATCTATGCCATCTCAAGATTTTCCATCACAAATAACCGATGAAATGTACTACCATCTCATTTAAAAATATATTTATAAGAGTATAATTTTATTTAGTTTGTTATATCTTTAGCATAAACGATCTCTCAAGTGCAAATATAAATATTTAATCTTATTGATAAAAAGTGGTGTGAGACGCGAACCCAGGCTAGCAGTTTAAATTGCTATTGTGTTGTATTTCGTTGAAGAGAGCAATTGCTCTTAAATTTTACAGTTCACATGCCAAGAGATCATGAAATATATCCATGAAGAATTTAATCATAGAACACATAGCTGCAATTAAATTTATTTTATTAATCAGAAAATGTAATCACATACAAAGACGAAACCCACAGTCTATGTATCATAACTTGTTAATTCCTATGCTTTTTGAGGAAAAAAATAATAAAAACGAGACAGAGGTCGTTATGTTCCCCTCTTGAGCATTTGCTCGTAGTTCTCAATGGACTGAAGCCTCTGGAGAAGCAGCTGTTGCTTAAACTTGTTTATGAAATTCTCAGCGCTTTCATTTATGTCTTCCGATGGCTTGCTCTCCAGCTTCACCACCATCTTCCTCATATCGGTAGAATTGGGCGTCTGTATCTCTCTGGTTAAATACACCATGGGCCTTTCTATTTTTTCCTCAATTTTTTCGATTTTGGGTGTGCGGTAGTAGAGGGAATTCAAGGAATTAGTCATTTTTAGCTAAATTTTTGTTCTGCTTTGAAAAAAAAAATCACTTATGCTTCTATCGGGTTTTAAATACCCATATTTATAGGTAAACACCAATATAGGAGGATTAATTAATAATTATGAATAAGTGGGGAATATGATACCCATCTAATACATTTTTCGCTCTGTATCCACGCCCACGCCAAGGAAATATTCATAGTTCAATCAGCGTTTTAGGAAAAAAGAGAATATGCTATGGAATTAATAATTAGGTAAGCTCGGTAATTAAACAGCTTGATTATCATTTATCACGTGACAGAAACAGACCAAAAAAATAAGGCACGTATAATTAAAGGGGTCCTTTTTTTCCCACATAGTTAACAGTAGATGATAAAGGGTCCAACTAGATGTCTAGTGTCAAATTGTTTTCTGTCAATTAGAGTAGTGTCCAGCTCATACTTATACCTCTACCACCATAAATAGGACAACATGAAGTATTAATCAGATAAGGCGTGGGAAAAATAATGCTGTTATATACCAGTTAGACATAAAATTGGTAAAAACTTATGTTGAGACACAAAATCTCACATTGGTGGTTAATGGGATGGGTGGTCTCCTTAGGCAATCCTCCTCCCTTTGAGCTAGCTTTTGGGATGTGAATTAGACCTAAGACCTAATTTTATCAACTTAGATATTAGCTCATGAAGAAACAAAGTATTCATAGAGTATATTACATTATAATGTAATATTCCAGCAGAGAGATTATTAACATGACCTCCCCTTGCGAATCTGATTTTTTGGTGAATTAAAGCAAATGTAAATGACCGCGACATGCTTCAATACCATGTTTTAGTGCTACTGTGTTGTTTTTAATGTGGCATAAAACATATGTAACCTTTAAAAGAGTCTTTGGTGTTGATGTATACCAAACAAGTGTCGTATGCTTTTTCAAGGGACAAATGAAGGATATCAAACGAATTTGATTAAGTTTAGCTAGTAAAGTATTATTTTAAAAATTAGAAGTAAATATTAAAAAATTGCAGTCAAATGGAATTGCTGGATATTTTTCATATATAAGCACATGAAATGTATAAGATTTAATCTGCTATCGAGGCTAGCCGAAAGCCAGAAAATTAGAAACGGTTAGTAGTACTTAGTACCCTTCTAACAGAACATCTTTTGGGACAATTTTATAACTTTTGTTAACAAATAACAACTTAAACAAACACCAGCTAGAGTGCAACCTCAAAAAGTTGGAATAACCTATTTTATTTCTTGCTTTCCAACATCACATTTTCAAAAAAGGACAGGACAAGATAAAATTACCCTCTTCTCCTTTAATTTGCATATAAAGGATCATCATTTTTTGCCATCCAAGAAAGATATATCCTACTTTTTGTAGACTACTATTCTATAGTCTAATTAAATCCCACATTTAGGTTAACAATAACTAATGTGACTCTATATCCCATGTTTTAACCTAATACCTCTTGCTAACAATGAAGAAAAAGGCACTTAACCACCAACTGGATTGAGAAGAAGGATATAGCTATCGAATGCATATAATTTCTATCCCCTCCATTCTAATTTATATTACGCAGTTTGGTTAACCATAAAGTCTAGAAAATATAAAAAGAGTTTAGTATAACGCAATGAAACTATTACACTGAGCTAATTCAACTTCCCGTTCAAGCAATTAATTCAAGTATGAGACTGAAATGAAACAGACTTTAAAGTAATTACACTTCCTGCTTATCTTCTCTTTCTTCACCTCCCGGATTGGATGTGAATTTTTTATCCCGCTCACTCAATTCTTACGACTGAAACATTTGATATTACCTTCAAAATAAATAAATTTTTGAATAATACAACTTAGAGAACTTTGAATAGTACAATTCTCAACAGACCTATTCTGATCTTACAAGTTATTTATAATTATGACTTACTGATTGACATATATAGATGACAACAGACACATACAGCCACACAATGAAACAATTCATACAAAACACACACGAAAAATTAAGAACAAAAAAGACGATATGAAACAGAGCTCGTTATGTTCCCCTCTTAAGCATTTGCTCATAGTTCTCAATAGACTCAAGTCTCTGGAGAAGCAGCTGTTGCTTAAACTTGTTTATGAAATTCTCTGCACTTTCATTTATGTCTTCCGATGGTTTACGCTCCAGCTTCTTTGGTGGCGCCGCCGACGCTGGCTGCTTCCTTATATTCGTAGAATTAGGTCTCTGTTTCTCTCTGGTAAAATACTCCATCGGCCTTTCTGTTTTTTTCTCAAATTCTTCGATTTTGGATGTGCGGTAGTAGTGAGGATTCAAGGAACTACTCATCTTTGAGTTTAATTTCTGCTTTGGACAAAGTTATAACTTACTATTGATAATGCTCTGCTTCTATCGGCTTTTGGGATACCCATATTTATAGATAGACGCCAATATACAGATACGACTTTTCCATTTCTATGATTCGTAATTATTAATAATTATGAGTGTGAAAGCGAGGAACATGATTCCCATCTACTTTTTTCGGCCTTTATCCACGCCGGAAAGCTATTTAATTGTTTTTGTTTCCGAGGATAGCAGTAATCTTTGATTCACCTTATGTTATTTTAACATGTCCAATAATATTTATTTAAAATATTATATTTATTATATTTAAAAAGTAATTTGATATTGCCTTGCTAAGTAGACCGAAAACAAATAAAAATGGATAGAGTAAATAGTTTGTAGCCTGTTAAATAAGCTTATATAAATAGTATATTATAAATTAATTATATGTATTATTTTGTAGATGATTTAATTACGTAAGATTGAGAGTTACTCATATATTAATTTCTAATCTTCTTCTTAGTATAGAATATTACATATATCGTTTTAACTTTTGCATGATTCAACTCCAATAGAAAAAGAAAACGTGGCATGGAATTAAGTAAGGTCTGTAGTCAAGTCATTTATCACGTGACAGAAACAAACCAAGAAAATAAGATAATTATGATTAAAGGGGTCCTTTTCCCACATAGTTAACAATAGATGATAAAAGGTCCAACTATCAAAATTGTCATTAATAATATGTTGTGTCATGTTCAACTTTCATCCAATATGTTTAATGATATGAATCTGAAATCAGATAACGACATGGGAAAAACAAAATAATCAAAGTAGGCAAGAATTGGTAAAAACTATTATAGATAGCCGCCTATTTAAATGGTTAAAAGTAACAGAAATTGCCCACACGAATGCGTTTCTTAAGCCGCGAAGTTTGAAAGGTTGCGGCTTAAGCAATGGAATAAACCGAAAGGTCGCCATTTCTCGGTTGTCACTTTAATCATTCTGGTTTATTCTATATCGAAATTGTTACCTGTCACATTTGACAATTTACTATGCTTTTATTTCAATCGATTCTGTTTACAGATTATGAGACGAATTTGTTAGTAATATAGTTTTCTTTTTTCAACTAGTAAACAATGAGTACTTTTGACTCCAAAACACATTTAATTTAGTCTAGTTATAATTTTCAACTTACAGGAATAGATTTAACAATTTCTAAATGGATTTAGATAGGTTGATGCAATTAACAGATATAAACGAATATAAGAAGAAAGAAAAGGGATAGATACTTTCGTTGAACATCGGCATGGCATCTTTTTAGTGTGCCATACCTAAATAAATGCCAAACTGTTGCTCTGTAGGTAGCAAATTATTACTCAAAGCATGTGGCATGGCTTGGATCTAACTCCAAACGCAGGCAAGTTAATAGCAAGTGACGTGTCAACACATGCGATTTTGACTTTTGACATTCAATAGAGCCTGCATGGGCGGTATGCCGGTGCCACTCGCATCTTTCAACTTTCAACATAATAGGCTAACTGAATCCGCCTAATTTTTTGGGATTCCAAATTATATTCGTAGTTGATTAAAATTCGTATTAGTATTATATATATATATGTTATTTCACCTTATATCCACATAAAATAGTACTATAAATTCCCACGTAACTTATATATGTATTAATTATACCAACTTCTAAATCATCAACTAAACATGCATGAATAACTTATTTTCTATGTACCTATCAAACATTGTATAAGCTATAAAAAAATTAATACATGAATAATTTATTTCTTAATCAGCTACCAACCGACTCCTTATAGTTTTATTTAGCCATCACAAGGAGTTTCCTTTCCGCAACCTTCAGTTTCTTAACTCTTAAAAAGTGTAGGTTTGGCCATATTCTCTTCCTTCTTCCTCAAAAGAAGTTTCTAGAGCCAACTTAAGATTCATTTTTTCTCCAGCAAATAGTGATTCTTAGTATGGGGATTCAAAATAGTGATCTTGGCACTATTATTGATGATAGGAACACACGATATTAGAGCCAGGATTTTCAATATGGAGATTCAAAGGATGAGTACACAAAAATAAGGGATTCATAGAGTATATTATATTATGATGTAATTTTCCAACAGAGATGGTTTAGACTTAAGATGAACCCCTCGCGTCCCCTAAAAGAAATCTATGCACTGTTGGTATGCATCGAATAATAGTAACAAAAATCTGGAAACGCATATGACAATGCACAAAGGAGCAAAGCAAAATATGTTTTCAGAGAAATTGAACAAAGGCCTTGGAATACTGAATAATATACAGTTTGGCTCAAAATTTCATATCCTACATGGATAAGTAAATTACATTTTTCTCCAGACATTTCGTACTTTTCTTTACCAAGTCTAGAGATCACTAAAAGTTCCCTGCACAAGCTATCTAGGCTTTTGGATATTCTTCTGATATTAGTGTAATTTTTCTGCAGGCAGGCCACAGTTGACCTTCATAAGTCTATGCGTCTCACAACGTTTATCGTTGCAAGGACATGTACTCATAACCTCAGTTATCGGATCCAACAATATCAGTACATTGAGATACAATAGAAGATTTAACTTCACATCATACATATATATATGGAAGCATTTCCTGTTTTGTTATCCTATTTGTTAGATATTTTACTCTCTTTCGTGAAGATCCAATGAAAAAGACTTGAGCACTTTATTTACAGAAGAAGGATTATCTAAAAGAAGCAATTAGGATCAATTAATCAACACTCATATTTTCTTCCATAAACATCAGTACTTGGACTAGCTACTGATCAGTACGTCGTGGATCAACTGCTCCACTTGCTTGATAAGTTAACTAGCTTTGCTCAGGATAAAGAATATTGATAACAATTAATTTAACAGCTTTCAACTGATATATGGTCCAGACCTTTGTACAATTAGAATAGAAGACATCAAATCAATCGACTCCTGTTGGATAAAATTGTTGGCTGAAGAATATTGTCATTACAGAGAAAGCAAGGAGGAGGATAATTTAAACCTGAGGTTGTGCCATATGCCTGCCAGCAAAAAGATAATGTAGGATCCCCAGAAAATGAAGTAAGTTGTATATCTTCCAAGTACAACTTTCTGCAGGGGCAGCTATCGCTGCAGGCAATTGTTATTGCCCTTTCTGTAGCTGAAGTTCCTTTAATATCCACAAAGGATATGTCGTCAATGTGAATGTTTGAAGTCTGCGCAATGGATTTTCACATTAAAAGAAGTCCACGGTACACTTAGTTATAGTTCTTTTCAAATAACACAATAGAGCCAACACGTTCACACACAAACATGGAACACTTGAAGAATGGAATAACAAAGGGACCTATTGATGGTCTATTTCTTCTTCCTAGATGCTGAACAGTGAATTACCACTTTCATTTAGTGCAGGGGTAACAAGTAATTATCAAAGCAGAGTTTAATGCAGAGCTAACCAGTATGCAGTATATATGATATTACTTACTCCGTTTCAATTTGTTTGTTTGGTTTTGACTTGGCAAGGAGTTTAAGAAAATAAAGAAGACTTGAAACTTGTGGATTAAACTAAAGATATGTACAGTGTACTAAAATGTCCTTTAATCTTATGGTCTTAAACATGTCATGAGGAAAGTTGAAATTAAAGAGTTGTCAGAAAAAGGAAAATGACATTCTTTTTTAAGCAGACTAATAAGGAAATTAAAACAAAGAAATTGAAACAGATGGGAATATTATATGTTCACTTGGTTCTAAAGTAATAACTCCATCATGGATGTCACTGTCTTCTCTAGTTCACCAGTAGGCGAACAATTTGCAATGTCCGCAGAGCTTTGTACTAAGCCCAATACATAAATGGCCTGGCTCAGAAAGGCTCGGCTAAATACCTAGCTAAAAATGCACAACGGACATGCAAGACTGAACTTCATTTCCACGCAACCAATATATAACACCAAGATGAGTAGGCAAAGAAGCTGAATTTGGACTAGGAATCAAGAAATGGAGCAGAAAATGTACCTTGTTTGAACAGGGATTCGTAGAATCACAATAATATTGGTCTATTATGATAGGATTTGAGACATTTTCCATCCAAATATTCTTGAAAGAAATCTTTCGGACAAACCCAGAACCACCCTAAAGAAGCATTAAGGGGAAACCAACGACGGGGTTGGGATATGTAACCGTGAGTCAGCAAATTTAACTTTAGAGAAATGGTGTTGAGATTTTAAAGTTTCATCTGATGCTCATATAGAAACAAGATTACCTGCCAAGTCTTTATTCTGACCCCGTTCTCAGTGTTGGAAATAGATGCTCCATTAACATGAACATTGTAAACCTGAGACCATGAATTTGACTTGCCCAAGCTTCCAATGCTAAAAGAAAATGGTACTAGTTAGAAATTTCAGCTGATACATCACTTCAACAAAACAGAGAAAATGTTTTACCTTATACCATGGCCTGGCCCACACACAATGTTCTTGACTTTGATCCGTGATGAATTGCCAACAATAGATATGCAGTCGTCTCCTGTATTCAATTTCTGAGTTGGTCAAAAAACAATGAAATATACAATAGGGACTCGAATGTGAGTACGATATCCTTGATCCTACAAAATCAGTGCACTGTTGATGATGAAATTGCCTCAACTGGAGTTCCCAGCAATAGTGAGAAAACATAAAAAAGATCAGTCATAAAGAAGACTTCATATTTTACCATCCATGATTGAACCGCAACTACTGGTCCACAATTTCAGATCCCCTAGACAATGCCTTATATTTGACCTCTCCAAACACACAGGCTATGTCCCCTAAAATGCATTATTAGAATCATAAATCTGAATTTCATCATCTCAAACATTCATCGTATTCGCTAGAGCGTAATCTAAGCCATGTTGAGCAATGGTACGACTAGGAACAACTATAATGCCAAATAGTGACCAGAAATGATCTATCTGTCTTTCCAATAGCAATGACTAAAGATCATCTAACCTGTGCCAATAGTGCAATCCCTGATATTGACCTGTGTAGATGAACTTATGTGGATTGCATCGGTGTTAGGGCTATCAGCTGGGGCTAAGACTACGAGTTGTGATGCTGTAACATGTTTGCAATCAGTAAATGCTAAATGCATTTGTTGACTATCAAAGATCTTTATGTTCCTGACTTTCAGGTTGTTGCATCTGTGGAAAGTTAAAGCCTGCACTTCCATTAATTAATGAATCCTCAGAAAATCAACATCAGATATAATTGTTTTTTCCTGAAACAAAGTTGATATCTACTGTATAAGTCAAAATTAAAATCACATAGAGGAATAGAACTGACCGTTGGAGCATGATGACATGGCTGACAAAATAGAAGAAACATCAAATTCATCATGTGAAAGAGTACCATAAATCAGAGTGTAAACAATGGCGAAGAGAATTACATTTGTTCTGTTGACCTTGCATGACTGAGCCCACCACTTCTGGCCCATACCATTTATAATACCTCCTCCTTCTATTGTCAGGTGTTTTACATTATTGAAATAGAGCCATTTTCGTGGATTCAAGCCATCCCAGACTTTAGGATCCTTTGGTGCTAAAATAGTACCTGCAAACTTGTGTACATTGGAAAAGACATCAGAATACCTTATAGTGAAATGAGTTGGACAAGATGCAATATCTCAATTAGGCACTCACCCGTAAAGACACCTTTGACCGGCAAGGACCAGCAAAATTAATTGGTCGAACTAAGAAAGAATATCCAGCAGGGAAAACAATCTTTGATCGTGATGGTGAAGAGCAGGCCATATCCCAAACATCTTTAAAAGACTGAAAACACAAAAAGAACTTCTTTACTGAAGCTAAGCACTTCTCATTCTGTTGATCGGTCCGTCTTCATAAAAAAAGTCTCAAAAACTTTGAGCTCACCAAACAATAAATGACCAAAAATTGGCAGCACTAAGAAGCAAAGCAAGCAGCTGTTCAAGTAGTTTTCTCATTACAATAAAGAATATGTGCTATTCTCTTCAGAACCTTGTCTAATTTTTTCTTATTTAACGTATCAATCTTACTACAGTACCAAAGGAATGAGTAAATCATGCTTTCAATAACAACCTTATCGTTTTGTTTGTACACCTGACTGCAGGGGTTGCACATCCTCAATATTCTAGGATCAGGGGTTTTCACAGCTACATAAAAACGTCTTTATTGGTGTATCTCTGTCATCTTTTATTTTGAGAAATAATAAGAGTTGGTAACTGACCGTGGGCTGTTTTCTTCGTGTTAGTAACACCAACATCCTGCCTATGACAATGCCCAAGAGGGGCTGGGTAGTTCGGGTCAAAGTTATAATTGAATATGGCGCTTTAGCCTTTATGGTAAGCTTGATACTAACACTTTCCTACATAATTTGGTTGTTCTTTCTTTTCTTTGTTTATTATTATTATTGCTTTCATTAGTCGTTACCTCAAAACACCTTATATTCCATAGAAAACAAGTTGAAAAATTAATGATCCACGATGAATAAATAAGTAAATAAACTACTTTTCACCAGCTCTTAAGTAACAAAATCATGAATAGCACAGTGAAAAATTCATCATTCATAACAAACCTCAACGTAATCATAGTGAATGCAGATAAAAAGAAGGGGACTCACATTAGTGTCATCGGTGATGCCATCTCCGGCGGCTCCATAATCGTTGACACGAAAAAGGGTTTCTGATTTGCTCCTCAGAGAAGCAGATGGTGGCAGGAGCTGTAAGAGTGAATCAAATCCACTCACATTTGCAGAAATCAAGAGGAAATAAAGACTGCAGAGTGATGCAAACAGAGCAACAGATTTGGAATGAGAAGAGAAATTAAAGGAAGAGATTAAGGAAGATCCCATCTTCCCCAGCTTCCATTAGTGGGAAGCACTTTCGTAATTTAACTAACTAGCACTAATTGACAAGGTCAAAATCGCTGTCGGCAAGATTTTTTTTTTTTCTGAAAAATGCCTATCAAGTCACAAGCTTCTTTAATAGTATATTAGATAAAAAGAATGTATCGAAAAGACCAAAGTGTATTATCAGGTGTCATTATTTCACATGGGGACTCGGTATAAATACTATTTTATATTAGTCAATTTTTTAGATTGGTCCTCAGTTATTAATAGTATTACGGTAATAAATATGATTAAGACTTAGCACATTAAATCTTTAGGGGTTGTTTGGTAATATACCAAAGAAATAGAGAAATACCGGCTATCAGAATCGAACTGATGACCATCGCATTTAACCTATGAGCTAAGCGGGTCATAGGTACACAAATATAAGTAAAACATTAGTTACGTTTTACTTTTTGCGAGAATTAGCTATTTTA
>JAOTQR010000069.1:25266076-25293994 GCA_025774065.1 Solanum ossicruentum | reverse complement strand
TGCAGATTTTTGTTTTCATAACTAGTTTTAGTTTCTAGTTTTGAAAATTTGATTAGAATCTTTGTGGTTATTATTTTCCACAAAGTTTTGTTCTACAAAAATTTTATTTTACAAAATATTTTTCTTTTACAAAAGTTTTATTTACTGCAAAAAGTTTTGTTCTGCAAAAGGTTTTGATTTAAGTATTTTAGTAAATACATATTGAACAACAGTAAACTCTATGGACATTGATGAATAACAAGACACTCACATTGTACTGTTGTAAAAGAGTACTTATAACTTGCATCTAATCAAATACAAGCCTTTTATGATTGGTGAAGTTAAACATTCATTTCCAGTCTACATAAATCATGAATCTGCGGAGCAATTTTTATTCCTTATTCATAAATCTATACTATACTACTACTAGATTTGATAATTCTACAGTTAAAAATTTCTACAGCTCTCACAAAGGAAAATTTCTGTTATCACCTCCTCATGATTATCATCAATGCCAGTGCACATTGTATGGAACCACACTTGGCAAGCATCACAATTTACCATTCTCTCTCCATCATCATCCTTGGCCCCACAAATGCAATTTACCTTTAACTTAATGGGCCCACCTTCATACCTCAGTTCAGTATCCAAGTCCAGCCCACACCCTCTCACCCAAACGTGTGCATCTTTGCCCACTGCGCAAGATACCATCCTCTGATCTTCTATTCCTCTCAAACCACCAATTTGTGTTACTACAAAGTTTTGCATAATGCAGTAAGTGTCCCTTAGTGCAACCTGTGTCACTCTCTTAAGCTCACCTATTGTAATCCATGGAGGCACGAAAACAACCACACCAGGTGACAATGGACGAGTCAATTCACTCTCTAACTCGTCGAAACTCGGCAAGACTTTACATGTTAATGCCATTATTTGATTATCTTGATTCTCAAGCTTCCACTCTTTAACAAATCTCTTGCTGTCCAAGACAACTCTAGTAGCCAAACTCACTGAGTCTGACCCTGGGTAACTCATAAGCACCGTTTCATACAAGTACACAAGATCTTCATCAATATTCATGTGTAACTCAATGTTCTCAACTCTGTTTGCATCAACAATATCTTCAAAGGCAAATTCAATCCTTTTAGTAGATGGGTTTTTCGATCGAAAAACAATCTTGTTTCCCATTATGGATTTGTTAATGGATTTCAGTACATAATCAATCAGGTTGGTGTCGCGGATGGTTGTCCTAGCCTTGTCACGCAGTTCCTGCCTAGACATTGCACTATCCCCATTGTGCGCTCTCAAAATTTTCACAATGAATTCTGCAGCTTGTTTCACCTTTTTCTCATTCCACCTGCAATCAGGATCCTTGTCCAAAAAGGGAAACCTTATTGATTCTTCTTCCATAGCAGCTTCATGGATAGTGAATTCTAATAACTTAGTAGTTGGGTTGATAGATCGACGAACAATCTGGTTTCCCAATGCAAAACATCTGATGGATTTCAGAACAAAATCAATCAAACCTGTGTCACCAATGAACTTTCTTGCCTGATTTCTCAAATCCTGCCTGGTCATCCTACAATTTCTGCCTACATTTGCTTTATTTTCTTTCAGAAAATTCACAATCACTATTAGCACAAATTCTAGCCGTCTAGCAGGCCATCTACAATCACTGTTAGTCATCAAATTCACAAATGTCTCCATGCTAATTGGCCTGTTTGTCTCTCTTATATCAGGATCACACCAATAATCATCACCATTTGCAAGCTTCATGTTGCTACGAAACAGAGCTTTAGACTTGAATGCAAGCATGAATTGCAACAACTCGCTGATTGTGATCAATGGAACTTCACTCAATTCTCTGTAGGTACCAATAATCTGCTTGATTTTACGTCTTTCTGTAAAATCCTTCCTGAAATCATTCAAAATTTTGTCAAGCCCCAGTGAGCTTAGAAATTGAAGAGCAACTTCATATTTCTGCTTTGTCACTCCATAGCTTCCTCGGTCAAATCTGTAATCCCATTTTCCAAACCAAGATTGTCCATATGCAACACCATGAAGCAACCTCAAATGCACACTTCCCTTCTTTGAGACATCATTCACTGAAATTTTCCTGGAAAATAACAATAATGAGATAAATAATTCTTCAGTTACAGCTTAAGAAATCCGTATAATCAAATAGTACTTCCTCTTTTCAGAAGGTTCTGTCAATTTAGCTTTGTTTACTTACATCATGAAACTTTAGAATAACTTTTACCAAGTTAGGAAAACAATTTCCACACACAAAAACTATGAAAATGATTAAGATTAATCACTATGATCTTCAGTACCTGGTTTTGAAGAGTGTACAAAGACGATCCCAGAGATCCATGAAATCACTTCCGGAGAGGAAATTTGAATCCTCATTAACGCCATTAATGGACAGCAAATGACCATAACCATTACAGTGAATCAAACCATGCAAAACATGAGTACCAATTTCAAGAGAATCGCTTCCCAATGGCTTTTCCCAGTTCTCATTTGCCGGTATTAGCAAATGATACCTTCGCTTTGACACATAATGATGTCCCCATCCTTCAACAACACAAAAATAACACTCCATAACAATAATAAAACAAAAGTACCATGACATTCATAACAAAAAAATGATTATTCATTTTATTTTACCAGAGAATTTGCAGTGATCGCAGAAAGGATGAAGAGAGAGTTGAGTGGTTTCTTCGATGGTATAGAGTGGGAAAACGGCACCAGTTGAGTTGGAAATCAACCAAGTTGACCAAATCGGAAAACCACAGAGTGTGTAATCTTCAATGGTAGCAAATTCTTGAAGGAACATCCGAATGTTGTCTCTAAAAGGTCCTGAAAAACCGTCTATGGAGTCTCTAATTGCGAATGTTTCGAAGATAAATGGCTTTCGGTTTCTCTTTCTACTGTTACAGGCTTCAATAATGGTGGAAGACGCCATGGCAAAAACTAGACTGACTCCTTTTTTTTTTTGAGAAAATCAGTTTGGATTTCGCGAGCATGGTTATGTTCTTTTACGTTTTGGCGCTCTGTAATGATGATGACACTTCTAATTTTACATATTTAGCCCTGTCGAAATGCAGAATGTGGGAATTTTGAACGTGGATTTTTGAAGTTTTTACAAGGGTATTCTGGTAAATGACGTTCTACAGATTTTTAACTTTTAAGTTTGGTTCACGTGGTTCAGAGCAATGCTTATTGAGTTGTTTTGTTAGGATCTTCCCGCCTAGTTGCAGAGGTGAAATTGTAACATTGCCAAGGTTTTTGAATTGAAAAAAGAAAAGTTGAATTGAAAACAAGTTGATGGAAGGGATAAATTTGTTTACATAATTTACAACAATAATATATGAGCACAATTCTATAAGTGTAGAGAGATAAATAACTTTATTTTTTCTTACGAGAGGTAAAACAAGATATTTGAGTAATCATGCAATTAATATGAAATTGGAAATATCAAATTCTAACCAAATAGATTAAAATTTGTATAGTCAACTAATTGTACTATTAAAATTTACCACGATAAATATTTGTAATCCAAAAAATATTAAATAATAATGCAGGTGAAATTGTGAAATTTAGAACGATACATTCCCTGAACTATCTCAAGGGCCTATTAGCTTTGTGATTGCAATTTTGGGCAGATCCTTTCTAGCGAAGAAAATATAAAATTAGCTGTCTTCGGTAGGGATCAATTTTTCTAAGTTCGATTGATTAATTTTTTAAAAAAATATTTTTTTCTAGAAAAGTATGTATAAGAAAATGATTATTTGAGTAAAAATAGAGAAAACAAGTTTCACAAGTGATATTTCATTTTGAATGTGTCATAACAACACGCTCATCTTTACCCCACTCTTGCAGCCCCCATTCCCACCCCCCATACATGAACCCAACGCTCATCTATGTTAATATTTGTCTAGATTATATATAAAAAAATTTGCTAACACAAAGATGAGTAAAAACCTATTTATATTTCAACAAAACATTCTTCTATCGTAGAGAACACAGCCCTAGTATTACTACTAACTGTTTAGCTTTAATAATGACTTCGAAAATTGGAAAACAAACGAGGATAACAACAGAGAGCTCCATAGACATGGCAAAATAACAAGACAACCCACGTTAACAAAAAGTCGTCTTCTATAAGATGTGTACAAATGCTGAAACCAGTATTGTATAGACTGTAGTTTTTACTTTGCATCATCAGATATGAATCCAATCTGATTTGTAAAACTATGTAGCATGTAATCACTTTACAAAATGACGAGTTTTGTCAAACTAAGATCTAAATGTTATCAACTCAGAAAGCAGAACTAGGAGATAACAAAATGTCTCCCTACATATGTAAAAAGTCACCTGATTTAACCAATTCAAAATTGATTAAAGAGCCAATGCGATAAAGTTCAAGCTCTTTAGTTCTCCAGAGTGTCTGATGATTAAGGGGAAGTACGGCTATTCAATCCAGTCACCATAGATCCGGCTGTTCCTTTTTAAGTCATTCAACTTGAACCATCGATCAGCCGGAGCAATGGTCACTGTTTCATTGGCTGGTACATTCCTGTCTGGAGCAGAAATGTCAGCACTTCTCTGCGATTCCGGTGGATTGGGGGAATCAAGACTCCTCAATTCTGTCAATATTGACAAGTATCACTAATCAGAAATGGTATTGAAAGTACGAGCAGCAAGTCAACAAGTGAGGCCAAAAACTATAGACAACTTAACGTGGTCGATCATTTCAGATCAAAAGATAGCAGGCCGAAATCATATAAGAAAGGACTGTACATGACATGTATGAAATAGATTTGTAATATGGTGTGCATCTTTATAGTTGACATCCAATTGAAAAGACATTATCGAAGTTAGAAAAAACGAAATTGCACATTAGCTTCTTGTTTTCAACAAAGTCTTGAACAATAATCTTCCAGGTGAACAACAGGCCACATGGCGCCAACTAACTAATGGACATTTACTACGATTTGGATTGTCTCCGTGGCTCAATGAAAAGACAACTCCATTCTACATTTCCTCAAGACGAAAATCATGATTTGTCCAAATATCAAGACACATAATATGCTTTATGCATCTCATTTTGTACAGTGCCAAATGTTTGCACTATCACAGTTTTGCACATTATAGCAGTTAATTCATATAATTATGAAAGAAGATAAAAACTATCAAGTAATCAACATAAAAATCAACTCAACAAACTAAACAAGAAGTGAAGAATACAATTGAACTAATGGTTGTGGAAATACCTGCTATCCCATGACCAAATGTACACTTTTCACCATATACACATGTACCGTCACTTTCCCGCAGGGTGCAAAGCTTGGTATTTATCTTTATAAGGAAATGCGCAGGCCTCTTGGGTTTTCTTGTCTCAATTTTTATGGCAGAGGACCCACTGCTTTCCTCAAACCCAATTCCCCGTGAAGGCACATCTGTAGACTCACCATCCAAAATTGTTCTTGCAGAGTTTTCCCTGTTTTCACCTTCGCCTCTAGCATGAATGTAAGGACACTTTTCGCCAAAACTGCAGATACCGCACCTTCTGAATGGTATGCATAATGATTCATCAGCATGAACCGAAGGCACATTTGACATGTTACCTTCTCCAGCCATTCTTGAATTCTGTTTCTTCAAAGATTCACATTCAGCATTAGAATTAGACTCGTCACATGTGTCAGAAACTTTTTCAGGCGTACTCATTCTACTACTGTATGGGGTTTTGTAAAAATCAGTAAAAAGAACTGCACATATGGGAGTATATAATCAAGATTGAGTGACCCAGATGATCATCTGCACTTCTAAGTTCTATCTAATTTCTGGTTTTTTTGGGAGATTGTTCAGATGATCTTTTTCAAGTGGAACATCAAAGATTGAAATATCAGCAATGACTGTTAACATGGATGAAATGAAGACATTCGATTTTAGAGATCTAAGAGTAGAAGTGTACAGTGGAGGGCCAGAATTCAAGAAAGCAGATTGACTCCATTCTTTATAGTAGCTCATACAACAATATATAAAGGCAAGCAATTAAATTACTATAAAGCAAAATAAAAATTATAACTCGTACGAGAAAATAAAGACAATTGAATGTCTATAGCGGCATAATAAAATATGTGTTTGCAATTGTGATTTTTAAATAAGGATTTATATATTTGTTGTGGATTTTAGATTTTGCTTTGTTTTCTTAAATTAGGAGGACATCAAATTTTATCGATTTATTAAAAAAATAAAATCAAGAATTTATCCATTTTTAGAATAAAAAATCAAATCAAGTTTTATTGATCTTTCTTAAAACTAAAAACCAAACCGAAATCAAGGACTTGTCCAGCTCAGGCTAGAGTCTTCTATTAATCTTTTCTGTCGCTCATGCCCAGGGGTGGACCTAGGCTGTGGGAAGGGGTTCAGCGAAAAATTACACTATATATATAAGGTTTTTTTATTTATATTTCTGTATATATATTAAATTTGAACCTCCTAAATAATTAGTAAGGTCTAGTATAGTGGTGAGTATCCTTTTAAATGAACTCTCACTTTGTTTATATTTTGAATCCCTTGAGTCAAAATCCTGGATTAGCCACTGCTCATGCCTGCATAGGTTATCTCTTATAAAGGTTAAAGAGTGAATTGAGCATTTCAACAGCAGTATTAGATATCCGAATCAATCATGATCAAACTCATCGGAATGCAATACAAATAGCTTGTGATTTCGATCTTGTACATCTCTTTCCAGAGGAAAAAGAAAGAAAACTAGGGTTGTATTCAGTACACAGGAAAACATGTTTTAGGAAATGTTTTTCCCATTTTTTTTTATACTCAATTAGTCAAAGATTTTGAAAAAAAAAATCTCTAAAAAAAATAAATATATTGAAAATGAGGAAAATGAGTTTCCCAATAGAAGCAGAAAAAAAAAATTATACAAGTGACATTATATATTGTTCATTTTTTATGACCTCTAACACACCTCATCTTCACTTCACCCAGCAATTACCAACCTGCGTATCTAAACCTCCACCCTCACCTCCTATAGGCCATAATATTTGTCTAAATTATATGCAAATGCATTAAAGATTAAAAAAACAATTACCTAACAAACGCAAATAAATAAGTAAAGAATTAAACAAACTTTCCCGGATTATGTAGTGGCGAACACACCCTATGAGCATTCCTACTAAACGTGTAGCTTTCCAAATCCGAGGAGCAACAGACTTCAAAAAATTGGTAAACATAGTAGGATTAAAAATAGAGCTTCATGGACATGGCTAAATAACAAGACACCCCTCATTAACAAAAGTCTTCTTCCATAAGATGTGTTTAAATGCTGAAACTGGTGTTGTAAATACTGTACTAATTTTTACTTGCATCATCAGATATAAACCTACTCTGATTTGTAAAACTATGTAATCACTTCACAAGATCATGACAAGGCAATTTTTGTCAAACTAAAACCGAAATGATATAACCCAACAAGCAGCATTTTAAACTTAAACTACAGTCTCCCTGAATATGTCAAAAGCCACCTAAAGTTCATGCTCTCTAGTTCTCCACAGCACCTGATGATTACAGGGAAGGTGGCTACTCAATCCAGTCAGCATAGATCCGGCTGATCCTTTGTACATCATTCCACTTGAACCTAAGCTTAGAGGGAGCACTGGACCCTGTTTCATTGGATGCAACATTCTCGGTTGGAGCAGGAATACCAGCACTGCTCAATGATACTGGTGGATTGGAGTAACCAACAACCTGCAGTTCTGTCAACATTGAGAAGTATCACAAATTAGAAATGGTATAAGGAAAAACAAAGAATATAACCAAGAAAACTAAGAAAATGGAACTTATATATATATAGAAAAAAAATTAAAGTTGCATAGCTCTACCATCTTATGTTGAAGTGCTGAATTTTACAAAATAGCATCTTCAAGAAATCTGAGGTATAGGTTTTTTCATGAAGGTCTAAACATCGGGCCTCGCATAATCAACATAAAAACTAGTATCACAAACACCATTCTGATTCTCTATACTGAAGACCAAAATTGTGAAGACTCCCACCTCCAAATTACACATAGCAATTTACAATGTCATACCTGTAAATTCAGGCAGGAAAAGTCGCTTTTTTCATGTAGTAACATCCAAGAAAGAACTGCAACCATGTGTTAATAACTACGCTCATGAAACTTTTGTAAGAGAAGCTTCACTAGCCACTAAATGCAATACTTGAACCTTACCCTCTATAAGAAATCAGTAACAGCAGTAGCATGTTAGTGGTTGAAGCCAAAAACTAAGACAACTTGCGCTAATGATCTTTTCAGATCAATAGAGTGCGGGTGAAACCTTATAAGACAGGAATATCCATAAAACGTATGAAATATTTTTGTAGTATATTTCCATCTTTAGAGTTGAAATCCGATTGAAATTATATCTACCTACATATAGACAGGCAGGTACTTTGGTAATAGAGTTGATGCCTGGTAGAAAAACATGCCTAACAGAAATGAGAAGGGGAAAATGGTCTGGTAAAAACAGAAAACTACCAGCTGAGAGCAGAAAGAATGGACAAGTTTTTATGATCTTTTCAGTTCAATAGATAACAGGTGAGATGGTCACTTGGAATTTAGGGAGGAGTGTACATGACCTGTTTGGACATAGATTCGTAAAACATGCCCATCTTATTGTAGAGATCCAAATAGAAGTACATCTACTAACACATAAACAGGTAAACACTTGAATAATAGAATGTTTGTCAATAAAATGACAAGCACCAGCCTAACAGAAAAAAGGGTCTGGTAGAAATCAGATAATAGAAGTTAGAAAACAGGAACTTGCACATTAACCAGGTTCACTAAGCATCTTGTTTTCAACAGTCTTGAACAATAATCTTCTTAAGAGTTGGAGGCATGCAACAAGCCACAAGGCAATCAAATATTTGGACATTGACTATGATTCGGATTGTCTCCCTGGCTCAATGGAAAGACAACCCCAATCTACACTTTGTGTAGACGAAAATCATGTCATTCTATTCCTCCATATATCAAGACTCAGACAGATATGCTTTATGCATGTTTGACAGTGTCAAAAGGTTCAAACAACAAAATCCAATACGAGTAGACATGATAAAGAACTGTGACAAGCTGTGCATAAATATAAATATTTTCACAATCAGCTTATGAAAGAAGAAGAAAACTAACAAGTAATCAACATGAAAATCAACTCAATAAACTAAGCAAGGAATGAACAATATAACAGGGGAGTAACGCAACCATTCAATATTGAACTATGCGGCGAAAATACCTCCTTTCCCATGAGCAAATTGACATCTTGAACCATAAGGACAGCTACCGTCCCTTTCCCAACGGATGCAAAGCCTGTTCTTCAGGTTTCTACGAAAATCCACAGACATCTTGCTTTCCACATTATCAGAATAACTCTTATTTTTCACTTCATTCCCAGCAGTCCCAATATTTATGGCAGCAGTCTCCCTACCTTTGCCTCCCTGAAGATACCTTTGGTCACACCCAACTCCCTGCGGAGGCCCATATGTAGACCCACCAGTAGTATGAACATAACGACACTTTTCACCAAAACGACAGTTCCCCCACCTCTGGAATTGTAAGCATATTGGTTGATGAACAAAGGTCCTACCAACATTAAATCTGTTACCTTCCAGGGCCATTCTTGAATTCTCCGCTCTGGGTTTCTTCAAAGAGCCACATTCAACATTAAAATTATACCCACATTTTTTGTCACTATACTCTTCACGTTTACTAGCATTTTCAAGATTATTAGCAAGCCGACTCATTCTCTTACTGTTTAGGGTTTCTAGGGTTTGTAAAAATCAGAAAAACAAACAGCATTTATACAAGTTTATAATCAATAGAAGAGAAAACCCAGATGATCATCCTGCGTTAACAACTGTACTTCTAAGTTCTATCGAATTTTCTTTTGGAGAATGTTCAGATTATCTTTTCAAAGATTAAAAGTTGAACATCACTAATTAAAAATTTTCGATTTTGAGACGATTCAGTTTTAGAAATCAAAAGAATGTACTAGTGAGGAGTCCTTGCCTGAAACTCAGTGAGCATACTGACTGAACAAATGAGGAATTTGTCTTTCTTTAGATAACCAGAACGACGTCGAAGAGAATTGGGATAAGATAATCGTTATTTAAAACAATTATCAACACTAATTTTTTTTTAAATAAAATAAATCTAATTCTGAGTAATGTGTTGCACAATTATTCAAAAAAATTTAACAAGCAAAAGTTAATGTTTGACGGTAGGATGTTCAAGGTTGGTTTGGGTCAATTTTCTTCTAATATATATTTTTTTCAAGGTATCTCCATAGTCGATATTGTCAGCGCATTAAGTGATAGAAAATTGGCCGATCAGCACACTAAGCGATAAGAAATTGCCCACAAAATTTTTTTCATTCACCGGACATGAAGATCGAACATCTAAACTCTTAAGGGATGAGGTGATGAACCACCACACCGACCTTTGTGATTCTAATGATATAAAGTTAAATTAATTGAATAGATTTATTACACGTTTTTGCTGAATCAAATTATATGCATGGTCCAAAAATTTATCTATTTTCAATGAAATAGTGAAATTTATTTTATAATTGATTTTTTCAGTGAAAAAAAATTAAGATCTAGTAATTGTTTATCAAGCTATTTTGATGATGATTGAATTCAAAAATAATGAATGTTTGATTACTCAAAGACAAATTACTTTAAGCATGAAATAAATTCTTGAAATTTTAAAAATAAAACTTATAAATCAAACTAAAAAATGAAGGCACAAAATTTATTTGTGTGTATGTACAATTATAGTCTTTAAATAGGTATATACATAGTCGATTTGATTCAACTTTTTTGGTTTTTTTTTCTTTAAAATCAAAATCAAATTAATTTTTTTCAACTTTTAATTTTAAAAATAAAAACAAATCAAAGTTTATCAGTTTTTTAAAATTGAAAACAAATAGAAAAAGAAGTGTTTATTTTTTCTTTGATTTGGTTGGAATTGATTTTTCAATTTTTCATAAACATTCTTAATTGATGAGGTAAATGAGAATATAAAATGTTATGTTCGTTAATATTTTAGTATTAATAGATATCAATTGTTTGCTTGATCCAACTCAAAAAAAAAATATTTTAGAGAATAATGCATCTAAAATCAAATATTTCGAATTGATAAGTGCATCTATTTTCACCAATTATTCAATTTCAAAAGGACTGAGTAGATCTAAAAGTTATTAACTTTTCATTATTTATCTTGAATCGAGATCTTTGAATATTTTCTAAAATAATAATATTTTGATAAAATAAAATTTGTGCACAATGATGATTTGACAAAGATGATAAAGAAAAAATGAAAAAAGAATGAAAAAAGAAGCAAGACAAAGAAGCTTGAACCCATAAGCTCTGGATTAAGGAAAAAAAAAAGCCCTATTCAGTGCCCCATGTTCTTTGCTGATTTAATTTTCAATTATATCTTTAATCTACTTTATAAATTTATATCATAACTAAATCTCAGCTTCAAATGAAAAAATAATAATAAAAGGAATTAATCCTATATCAATCTCGGATGTAATCAAAGATTCACTATTTTTTGGCTTTGGGATATGATGGAATAAAGCAAAATGGCTCTTTAAACTGTCTGCACTTCTTTCAATTATGAAATGCAACTTTCGACGCTCATCATGAGTCATCCGAAAATAATCGCGCTATATTTTTAAATATAGGGATCAGACTGCGTACATTCGACCTTCTTTTACTTCGCAATGGGTGAAAATTTTTGAGGCATTGGAGTAATGTTGTTATTGTAATCCCACATCACATACCTGATTTTGGCAAGAGATACGAATTGTTGCTCACTGCTTCTTGGCTACGTTGCAGTTGTTATGCCCTTTATATAAATAGCACAAGAGTCTAGATTATTGTAATATACATTGTTGTAAAATAATTATTTAAAAATAAATGAAGGGAATTCAAATTATATTGACCTTGACATTTATTGAGTAATTAATTTAGTGTACGTGTTTTGCACGTATGTGCTGTGTTAATAAATTTTTTTATATATAAATAGTATTTGTAATTAAAATAAATATAATATTCATATAGATAAAATTATATTAAATAAATATTATTAATTTGATAATAAGAAAATCAATTCAATTACTTATAATAGAGATATCTTAATAGTTTATGAATACATAAAGTAAGAATTTAGAGTTGAATAATTAATTAATTAAGATTTAATTTTTTAAAAAAGACTCCTAAATATAAAAGGAATTGTTTAATGTTTGTAAAGTAAATTTAATTACTCTTTTTTTTTTTAAATCTGCTATATTACATATATTTATTAACATAATATTTAATAGTCAAAGTTTTAGTTAAATTCAAAGTATTAAATATTAGAAACATAATATTTTTTCCTTTTTCCTTCGTGACCTAAACAATTACTTCGATAGGATAATTCTAAATCAAGAGAGAAATTTAAATATAAAGAAATTCTAATCCAAAAGTGAAACTAAATATATAAATATAAAATAATAAATTAAGAAAAATAATGAAAAGATGATTTTATCAAAAATAAGATATTTTAATAAAGGATAAAAAGTTCAAACAACATTTATAAGGAACCTTCACATTTTTCATATAGTACGAATAGATTATTAGTGTTGTATACTTGTAAAACATTGTAAAAGCAATATCTAACTATGTAATAATTATATAAAAAAGAGTGTTGTTAGTGTTAGTGGCAAATTACAAATACGATATTACTTACAACAATAATTTAGTCAAATCACCTTTATCATATCAACCAGGATTGAATAGTAGATTTTGTTTAGTCAGAGTTTCATTCTTCTGAATAACTAAATAAAAAAGTAGTAATCAAAATAATATTCTATACTTCTATTAATTTGCCAATTGTTAACTTTTAATTGTTAGAATTTTTATATAAAATAATTATATAAAATGTTACTCAAAAGTATATTTATTCTATTAATATTTCATATGTTTTTTAGAAAATTATATCAATATTGTTACTGTTTTTAAGGGTTAAAGGCAAAAAATACCCCTCAACTTTGTTTCATTATTTGATCTCACTCTCGCTGTTAAAAGTAAATTGAAAAATGCCCAGTCATTATAAAAGTACTCATCCATGCACTTATTTAGATGGAACTCCTTATAACATAATTTTGACCCGTTTTTCATATTACCCAATCACTCAACAAGTCAAATATGATCCGTCCTAAAAAAACACAAAACTTAACCCAACTCAATTCCTAAAACTATCAATTTCTCAATATCCAAAGTTACGACCTAACCTCTTCTCTTCCCAAGCGTTTGAGTTGGTTTGAATCTCTTGTAAACTCTATTATGGTATGAAATTTAAGTTAGTTTACTTGATTGTTTGTTTTTCTATACGTTTTTATGAGTTAGAATTTGTCGGTTTGCTTATGGATTTACGAGTTTTCTTTATGAGTTAGGGTTTATTATTTTAATTGTGGGTTTTGTATATTTATTTTTGACTTACTGATTTATGGATTTTCTTTTTATGGGTTTTGTTTTTACAACTTCGTGATTTATGAATTTGTTATTTAGTTAAAAGATTTAGGGTTTTTGGATTTCCTTTGATTTGCAGGGTTAGGGTTTGTGTATTTTCTTTGATTTACAGGTTCTGGCACGGGTTATGGTTATGGTTAGGATTGTCGTGTTATATGTTTTAGAATTTTTGGGTTTCCTTTGATTATATACGACTTAGTTCTTGATTTGCATGTTATGATCCATAAAGTTTTTTAATTTCTTTTACAATTTATTGGTTAATCTTTATACGACTTTGTGGGTTTTATGTTAGATTTGCAAGTTAGGATTTGTAGGGTTTTGTAATAGGTGGTTTAGGGTTTGGGGTTTTTGTAAGAGGTAGTTTAGGTTTTGGGGGGTATGAGGTGAATTGAAGTACTAGTTTAAGAATATGATGTGACAAATTGAAATGTGATCCTAACTTTTATTTATGATTGTGATCCCAAAATTTTAAAAAATTATTGTTTTTAATTTGTTTATTGTCTTTGTGTGCTTATTTTTTTTTCAAGAAAATCTTTAATTGATCGGAATAAACAATTTTTTTTAAGAAAATATAAATGGAGATGAGACATCAAGTTTAATTTTTAGGATAGAATTGGGACAAAAATCTGTGTACCTCTATTTGTGCTTGTTATAAATTTAGAGTTATATGTCGTTGATTATTTTTTGAAAGATAGGATACATGTGTAACCTAATTTACAATGATATTAAGATATTGTTGTACAGACAGCCTTATTCATGCTTAACTCTAACAAGCATTATAAAAATCAAATATGTTTGAAGAATTTATGTATTTAAAATTGTGAAATTTAATGATAATATTAAGCGAAAAAGAATTAATTAATCTTGAAGGTGAAATACGATCAACGCTAGTTTCTTTTGGAATGAATCATAATCAAACTCTTCTAGATGCAATTCAAATAGCTTGTGATTGCGATCTTGTACAGTTCTTTCCAAGGGAAAAAAAGAAAGAAATGTAGGGTTGTGTTCATTACACAGGAAAACCTGTTTTAGAAAAAAGATTTCTCAATTTGTTTTATACTCAATTAGTCAAAAATTTTGAAATATATCTTCTCTAAAAAGATAAATGTATTGAAGGGGAGGAAAACGAGTTATCAAGCGGAAATAGAAAAAACAAGTTCTACAATTGACATTACATATTGTTTGTTTTTTCTGACTTCTAACACACCTCATCTTCATCTCATCCTGTAGTTATCAACCCGCACCAATCTGAACCTCTACCCTCACCACCGATAGGTCATAATATTTATCTAAATTATATGCAAATGCATTTAAGATTTTAAAAAAAAAATTACCTATCGAACACAAGTAAATGAGTAAAAAATCAAACTTACTTTGCCAGATTACTTCGTTCCAAACACACCCTATGAGCATTCCTACTAAATTTTTAGCTTTCAGAATCCAAGGAGGAGCAACAAGACTTCAAAAAGAGAGCTTCATGGACATGGCTAAATAACAAGACACCCCTCATTAACAAAAGTCTTCTTCCATAAGATGTTTTTAAATGCTGAAACTATGTAATCACTTCACAAGATCATGAAAAAAGGCAGTTTTTATCAAACTAAAACCGACATGATATAACCCAGCAAGCAGCATTTTAAACTTAAACTACAGTCTCCCTGAATATGTCAAAAGCCACCTTCTCTAGTTCTCCACAGCACCTGATGATTACAGTTCATCAATCCAGTCACCATAGATCCCCTTGATCTTGTGTACGTCATTCCACTTGAACCTACGCTTAAACGGATGACTGGACCCTGTTTCATTGGATGCTACCTCAGCCGGAGCAGAAATGCCAGCAATGGACCCCGTTTCATTATTCTCAGCTGGAGCAGAAATGCCAGCAATGGACCCCGTTTCATTGGATGCAACATTCTCGGCTGGAGCAGAAATGCCAGCACTGCTCAATGATACAGCTGGATTGGAGCAACCAACGGCCCGCAGTTCTGTCAATATTGAGAAGTATCACGTATAAGGAAAAGCAAAGAATATAATCAAGAAAACTAAGAAAATGGAACACACATATATATATATATAGAAAAAAATTAAAGTTGCATAGTTCTACCATCTTATGTTGAAGTGCTGAATTTTACAAAATAACATCTTCCAGAAATCGGAGGTGTAGGTTTTCTTACGAAGGTCTAAACATAGGATTTTGCCTAATCAATTAAAATAAAAACTAGTATCAGAAACACCATTCTGATTCTTCACACTGAAGACTCCCACCTCTAAATCAACATAGCAATTTACAATGTCAGCTACCAGTAAATTCAGGCAGGAAAACTCGCCATTTTCTTGTAGTAACATCCAAGAAAGAACTGCAACCGTGTGTTAATTAACTACGCTCATGAAATTACTTTAAGAGAAGCTTCACTATCCACTAAATGCAATACTTGAACCTTAGTACCCTCTATGAGAAATCAGTAGCAGCAGCAGCATATCAACGGTTGAAGCCAAAAACTAAGACAGCTTGCGCTAATGATCTTTTCAGATCAATAGAGTGCGGGTGAAACCATATAAGACAGGAATATCCATGACATTTATTGAAATATATTTGTAGTATATTTCCATCTTTATAGTTGAAATCTGATTGAAAGTATATATACCTATATAAACAGGCAAGTACTTTGGTAATAGAATTAATGCCTGGTACAAACATGCCTAACAGAAATGAGATGGGGAAAACGGTCTGGAAGAAACAGAAAATTACCAGCTGAGAACCAAAAATATGGGACAACTTTTTATGATCTTTTCAGATCAATAGATAGCAGGTGAAGTGGTCACTTGGAATATAGGGAGGAGTGTCCATGACCTATTTGGACATAGATTCGTAAAACATGCTATTGAGACTGCTGATACTTAATTAGTTGTAACTAGTTAGTTACTTGGTTAGTTAATTTGTTGTAGATTAGTTGGATATTAATTCCATAAGGTGAAGTGTATAGAAGATAGTGTAGGGATTAGTTGTATATATATAAATATATATACACACAAATTGTACAGAGATTCAATCAGAACTTTCGTCATTTTAAAGGAAATTTTACCCTAAATTCTCTCTTTCTCTTCCTTCAATTCTATCCCTCAAATTGCAATATGGAATCAGAGCAATTGAGTTCGAGGAATTCGAACTCCTAATTTCCGCTCACACAGATCGCCATTGATGAGGCCTGAAGTTCGAGGAATTTGAACCCTTGAATTTGACTCACACAGATTGCTATTGACATAGCTTGAAGAAGATGGAAGTTGTAGCAACTGCAGGTGCACATGCAACTAGAGTTTCGATTGAAACTTTAGATTAAGTTTCAAAGAACCACAATCATCCTTTATACCTCCATCTATCGGATACTCCGGGTAGCATCTTGACTTCAGTTCAGCTTATAGGAGCTGAAAATTACTCGCTCTAGAGTAGATCGATGATGATCACACTTCGTGCAAAGAGTAAGCTAGGGTTTGTTCTCGGTACATGCAAGAAATCTCACTACAAATGCCCAGCAGACAGAAACAACTTTTTCCAACTGAATCACTTGCAATATCAGATGATCTTCCTGTATGTCAAGAGAATGGAGAATCACCTATGCCCACTTCTGTAGATGACATGTTCTTGGGCAGAGATCCATTAGGAACAGAAGCTACTTACGATGAAGAGCAGACTGCTCAGCCAGATAACAATAATACCACAGTTGTTTTGATACCAGGAGAAACTGAAGAAGTTACATGCAGAAGATCCACCAGAAATCATTATCCCCCTATTTGGATGAAGGACTATGTAACTCCAACAACTACAACTCATCATCACTCTCAGAGCCATTATGTATCTTATGACAACATATTACCCAAATACAAAGCCTACTTGTCCTGTTTCTCTACAGAAGTTGAGCCAAAGACCTTTCAGGAAGCAGTCAAGGATTCCAGATGGATACTTGCTATGCAACAGAAGGTGCAGGCCTTGGAGGAAAATAGAACCTGGGAGATAGTTGAGTTACCTGAGGGAAAAAATGTTATTGGATGTAAATGGGTGTACAAGATCAAAACAAAGCAGATGGACAGATAGACAGATTTAAAGCCAGACTAATAGCAAAAGGATATAGCCAAACTGAGGGGATTGATTACCAAGAGATATTCTCTCCAGTAGTGAAGATGATTACAGTTAGATCAATCATAGCACCGGCTGCCACTCAACATTGGAACATCTTTCAAATGGATGTGTTTAATGCATTTTTACAAGGGGATCTACTTGAGAAAGTGTACATGGAACTGCCTAAGGGGTTTTACACTGCTGAGAAAGATAGAAATCTTGTATGCAAGCTGGTGAAGTCCTTATATGGACTGAAGTAAGCTTCAAGACAATGGAATGCCAAGTTGACTGAAGCTTTGTTAAGTTCAGGCTATTCCCAGAGCCATCTAGACTATTCTTTGTTCACAAAAGGGAGGGGCACTAGACTGGTAATTGTCTTGGTATATGTTGATGATCTACTGCTCACAGGGAATGATGCAAGGCTGCTGGAAGAAACCAAACAAGTGTTGCACAGTTACTTCAAGATCAAAGACTTGGGTGAACTCAAATACTTCTTGGGCATTGAGTTTATGAGATCCAACAGAGGCATTGTGATGAACCAGAGGAAATATGCACTTGAATTGATAGCTGAAGCAGGCTTAGGGAATGCAGAACCTTACATGACACCTTTGGAATGCAATCAAAGACTGACCAGTGTTGAGTTTGATCCCGAAGCTCTGCATGATGACATTCCACAGTATCAAAGGTTAGTTGGAAAATTACTCTACCTCTCTATTACAAGGCTAGACATAGCCTTTGCAGTTCAATTATTGAGTCAGTTCATGCAAAAGTCTAAGGCATCACATTGGAAAGCTGCATTGAGGGTGATTGGATACATTAAACTGGAACCTGGAAAGGGGTTACTCATGAGTTCAAATCCACAGCCATAGCTAAAAGGATACTGTGATGCAGATTGGGCTGCCTACCCAAGCACAAGAAGATCAGTTATTGGTTTCATCTTGAAATTTGGTGATTCTCCCATTTCGGGGAAGTCAAAGAAACAACACACTGTATCTAGAAGCTCTACAGATACAAAGTATAGAAGTATTGCTGCCATAACTGCTGAAATTGTGTAGGTTACTAGCTTGTTCAAGGAGTTGGGTGTAGACTTAAAAGGACCAGCAATCATCCATTGTGACAATAAATCAGCACTGTAGATTGCTGCTAATCCAGTGTTTCACGAGCGTACAAAACACATAGAGATAGATTGCCACTTCATTCGAGAGAAGATCCAAAAGGGTGTCATCAAAACCATCTATATCAAAACTAAAGATCAAGAGGCTGACCTACTTACCAAGGCATTAGGAAGAGCACAACATGAGTTCTTACTTAGCAAGCTTGGATTATTGAATCTCTTCAATACATCCAGCTTGAGGGGGAGTATTGAGACTGTTGATACTTACTTAGCTATAACTAGTTAGTTACTTAGTTACTTGGTTAGTTAGTTGGTTGTAGATTAGTTGGATATTAATTCCATAAGGTAAAGTGTATAGAAGATAGTGTAGAGATTAGTTGTATATATATAAATATATATACACACAAATTGTACAGAGATTCAATCAGAACTTTCCTCATTTTAAAGGAAATTTTACCCCCAAATTCTTTCTCTTCCTTCAATTCTATCCCTCAAATTGCAATACATGCCCATCCTATAGTAGACATACAATGAAAAGTACATCTACCAACACATAAACAGGTAGATACTTGGGTAGTAGCATGTTTGTCGATAAAATGACAAACACCAACCTAAAGGGTCTGATAGAAATCAGAGAAATAGAAGTTAGAATTAAAACAGGAACTTGCACATCAACCGTGTTAACTAAGCTTCTTGTTTTCAACAAAGTCTTGAACAATAATCTTCTTAAGAGTTGGAGGCATGCAACAAGCCACAAGACAATCAAATATTTGGACATTGATTACGATTTGGATTGTCTCCCTGGCTCAATGGAAAGACAACCTCTTTCTACACTTTGTGAAGACGAAAATCATGTCATTCTATTCCTCCATATATCAAGACTTAGACAAATATGCTTTATGCAAGGAATGAACAATATAACAGGGGAATAACACGACCATTCAATATTGAACTAATTAATGGCGGTGAAAATACCTCCTTTCCCATGAGCAAATTGACATGTTGAACCATAAGGACAGCGACCGTCCCTTTTCCAAGGGTTGCAAAGCCTGGTCTTCAGGTAACGAAAATCGACAGACCTCTTGGGTTCCACATTTTTCACTTCATTCCCAGCAGTCTCAATAGTTATTGCAGCAGTCTCCCTGCCTCTCTGAGTAGACCCACCAGTAGTATGACTGTAACGACACTTTTTACCGAAACGACAGTTACCCCACCTCTGGAATTGTCGGCATATTGGTGGATGAACAAGGGTCCTACCAACATTTGACCTGTTACCTTCCTGAGCCATTCTTGAATTCTCCGCTCTGGGTTCCTTCAAACAGCCACATTCAACATTAAAATTCTACACACGTTTTTTGTCACTACACTCTTCACGTTTACTAGCAAGCCGACTCATTCTTTTACTGTTTGGGGTTTCTAGCGTTTGCAGAAATTAGATTTAAAAGAACTGCATTTATACAAACCTATAATCGATTGAAGGGAAAATCCAGATGATCATCCTGCGTTAACAACTCTACTTCTAAGTTCTATCGATTTTTTTTTTTGGGAGAATGTTCAGACTATCCTTTCAAAGATTAAAAAAATTAAAAGTTAAACATCACTAACTAAAACATTCGATTCGGTTTTAGAAATCAAAAGAATGTACTAATGAGGAGTCCTTGCCTGAAACTCAGTGAACATACTGACTGAACAAACGAGGAATTTGTCTTTCTTTAGATTACCTAAAACTACGTCGAAGAGGATTAGAATAAAATAAATCTAATTCTGAGTAATTTTTTACACAACTATTCAAAAAATTTAACAAGAAAAAGTTAAAGTTTGACGGTAGAATGTTCGTGATTGGATTTGAGTAAATTTTCCTCTAATACTTACAAAGTTACATTAATTGAGTAGATTTATTACAAGTATATTTGCTCAATTAAATTATATGCATGGTCAAAAAGTCTATCCATTTTCCAAAAAAAAAAAAAAATCAATGTAAAAAAATTAAGATCTAGTAATGATTTATCAAGATATTGATGATGATTGAATTAAAAAATAATGAATGATTGACTACTCAAAGATAAATTATTTTGAACATAAAATAAATTCTTGAGATTTTAAAAATAAAACTTACAAATCAGACTAAATAATAAAGGCAAAAAACTAATTTGTGTGTATGTACATAGTTTTTTTTTCCTTTAAACTCAAAATCAAATAAAAAATTTTCAACTTTTAATTTTAAAAATAAAACCAAATCAAAGTTTATCGGTTTTTAAAATTGAAAACAAATATAAAAAGAAGTGTTTATTTTTTTCTTTGATTTCGTTGGATTTGATTTTCAATTTTTCATAAACATCCTTAGTTGATGGGGTAAATGAGAATATAAAATGTTATGTTCGTTAATATTTTAGTATTAATAGATATCAAGAGTTGCTTGATCCTACTCAAATAATAATATTTCAAAGAAAATGCATCTAAAATCAAATATTTTGAATCGATAAGTACATCTATTTTTACCCACTATTTAATTTTAAAAGGATTGAGTAGATCTAAAAGCTATTAGCTTCTCATAGTCTATATCTTGAATCGAGATCTTTGAATATTTCCTAAAATATCGATATTTTGATAAAATAAAATTTGTGTATACAATGATGATATGACAAAGATGATTAAGGAAAAATGAAAAATTGAATGATAAAAGAAGCAAGACAAAGAAGCTCGAATGCGTAAGTTCATATTAGAGGTGGTAAATGGGTGAATTGGATTAGATTTGGATGAATTGAACCAAAATGGATTTGATCATAATCCATCAGTGCAAAATACGGGTAAACATGAATTTGGTCAAATATGATTTGGATAAGTATGGTTCCAATCCACTTTATTCTCTTGAAGCCAAAAAAATTAAATTAAAGGTAGATTGTTAATGTTCAATCTTAATCACCCCGACCCTACTCCTAAATAATTACTTTTGAAAAAAATTATTTTTTCAATTTTTTTAATAAAAATTTGGTTCTTCCATGTGCCGAAGTTTTGAGACCCCTACACCGAATTGAATAACTGAACTTTTTAAAAAAAACACCTGTGCCGACCAAAAAATTAAATTAGTTTGGTTTATTTCGATTTTTTTATTCTTCAGTATTTATGCTCACCCCAATACTAAATTTAAGAAAAAGCTAAATTTTTTTGCCCCCTCCCCCCACCGACACTGAACCGAAAAACTGAATTAGTTTGATTTGGTACGATTTTTTGGTATTTATATCGGCCCCAATAAAAAAAATTTTAAAAAAAATTTTTTTTGCCCCCCTCCCCCACCCTGACACCGAACAGAAAAAATATAATTAGTTTGGTTTGGTTTGATTTTTTAATTTTTTGGTATTTATGCCCGCCCCAATAAAAAATATAAAAAGTTAATTCCTTCCCCCTCCCCAGACCCCGACACCGAACCAAAAAATCAATTAGTTTGGTTTGATTCTATTTTTTGATTTTTCGATATTTATGCCCGCGCTAATAAAAAAAATTAATCCCCCCGACACCAACTGAAAAACTAAACTAGTTTGATTTGGTTCGATTTTTTGATTTTCTGGTATTTATGCCCGTTCCAATTAAAAAAAGTTAATTTTTTTTTTGCCCCCCGCCCCCCCGAACACCGAACCAAAAAATCGAATTAGTTTGGTTTGGTTCGATTTTTCAAGTTTTCGGTATTTTTGCCCGTCCCAATAAAAAAAAAATTTTGCCCCTCCCCCCACACCCCAACACCAAATTGAAAAATTGAATTAGTTTGGTTTGATTCAGTTTTTTGATTTTATGGTATTTCTGTCCGCCCCAATAAAAAAATTTTTGCCCCCCACCCTGACATCGAACTGAAAAACGAATTAGTTTGGTTTGATTCGATTTTTAATTTTCCGGTACTTATGCCTCCCTAATAACAAATTTATAGAAAGCTAACTTTTTGGCCCCCACTCCAACCCGACATCGAATCAAAAAATCGAATTAGTTTGGGGTGGTTCGATATTTCAATTTTTTTTATATTTATGCCCGTCCTAATAAAAACAAAATTTTGCCCCCCACCCCCACCCCGACACTGGACTGAAAAATTGAATTAGTTTGGTTCGATTCGATTTTTCAATATTTATGCTCATCCCAATAGAAAATTAGAAAAAAAAATTATGCCCCCAACCTCGACACCGAACTGAAAAAAAATCGAATTAGTTTAGTTTGATTCAATTTTTAAAATTTTCCGTACTTACTCCCACCCCAATAAAAAATAAAAAAATCATTGAGTAAGTAAATTTTTTTTATTATGAGTTGGGGATCTATGAGTCTATATAGGTACCCATATTTTATTTATTTTGATCATATTTGTATGAACTTTTAAAATAGATCAACTCATATTTATCAATTTAGAAAGTATGAGTGATCCATTAAAATAAATATTGATAAAATAAGTTCCTTTTACCTTATACGAATTGAAATTATCACCCCTAATTCAAATTAAGAAAAACAAGCCCTATTCAGTGCCCCACGTTCTTTGCTTTCAACTTGATCTTTAATCTATTTAGTAAGCTTATATCATAACTAAATCTCAGCTTCAAATGGAAAAATAATAATAAAACTAACTAATCCCGCATCACATACCTGATTTTGCCAAGAGAAAGAAGTTCGAATGCGTAAGTTCAGATTAAGAAAAAAAAAGCCCTATTCAATGCCTCACGTTTTTTGCTAATTTAATTTTCAACTAAATTTTAATCTACTTCGTAAATCTATATCATAACTAAATCTCAGCTTCAAATAGAAAAACAATAATAAAAAAAATTAATCCCGCATCACATACCTGGTTTGCCAAGAGATATGCATTGATGCTCACTGCTTCTTGGCTAAGTTACATGTGTTATGCCCTTATATAAATAGCACAAGAGTCTAGATTATTGTCATAAGATACATTATTTAAAATAATTATTTAAAAATTAAATGAAGGGGATTCAAATTATTTTGCCCTTGACCTTTATTGCGTAATTATCTTTGTTTTATATTTGTAAAATGTAAAATATAATAAAAGCAATATCTAACTATGTAATTATATAAAAAAGAGTGTTGTTAGTGTTGGTGGCGAACTATAAATACGATATTACTCACAACAATAATCTGGTCAAATTATTCTTATCATATCACCACTGAATAGTAAATTTTGTTTTGTCAGAATTTCATTATTCTGAATAACTAAATAATCAAGTAGTAATCACAATAATATTTTATACTTTTATTAGTTTTTTGAGATCGTGCATTCTACGTGCCTAATAAATATTTTTTAAAATTTTTGTGATCAAGTTAAAATTTGGAAAGTCAATTTGAATTTTTAATATTTTTAAGTAGTCTTTAAATAATACACATAATATATATGACATAGTAAAATTAGTTAGACACTTTAATAGCCATCGCAAAACCAAGTAGGCATGTTATTGTAATTTCATAGTTGAAGTAGAGGAAGAAAAAATTAAATAATTATTAACAGAAATAACACAGTAAAATTAACAAGACACTTTTATAGCCACCGCAATACTAAGCAGGCATATTGTAGTTACTTGCCTGTTTCAAGCATTGTAGCAACCAGTTGAAATGCTCAGCTGCCTGCTTGCAGTAAACAATAATTTAAATAATAATTAATAAAAATGACATAGTAAATTTAGGTAGATATTTTAATAGCCACGACAAAATTAAGTAGACATGTTATTGTAATTTCATTGTTGAAGAAATAATTAAATAATAATTAATGTAAAAAAAATTAGCATTGTTGAGGTTCAATCTCGGAACGTTGGAATTAAGATGTCAGGCTTGAACCATCAAGCCAATAGGCAACTACCTGCTTGAAGCAGCTGAAGTAGGCACAACTATCCTAGGCTACTCAAATTAACGGCTTATTATATTTAGGAATTAATTTGCCAAACGTTAGCTTTTAATTATTAGAATTTTTAAATAAAAAAATTATATAAAATACTCAAAAGTATATTTATTCTATTTCATATGTTTTTTTAAAAAGATTATATCAATGTCGTTAATATTTTTAAGGGTTAAGTATCAAAAATATCCCACAATTTTGTTTTATTATTTGACTTTACCTTCGGGGTTAAATGTAAGTTAGAAATGTCCCTGCAATTATAAAACTACTCATCCGTGTCCTTATTTAGATGGAAACCCAACTTATAAAATAATTTTGACCCATTTTTCATATTATCCAATCCCTCAATGACCTAAACTCGACTAATCCTAAAAAAACACAAAATTGAACCCAATTCAATCCCTAAAACTAACCATTTCTCAAAATCCAAAGTTATGACCTAACCTCTTTTCTTCCTAAGCGTCCGAAGAAATTTCTAAGTGTCTGGAGAAATTTCTAAGCGTTTGAGTTCCTAAACATTTGAGTTTGTCTGAATCTCTTGTAGAAATTATTAAGGTATGAAATTTAAGCTAGTTTACTTGATTGTTTGTTTTTCTATACGTTTTTATGAGAATCTCTTGTAGAAATTATTAAGGTATGAAATTTAAGCTAGTTTACTTGATTGTTTGTTTTTCTATACATTTTTATGAGTTAGAATTTGTCTATTTTGTTTGTGGATTTAAGAGTTTTATTTATGAGTTAGGGTTTATTGTTTTGATTGTATGTTTACTTTTTGACTTACTAATTTATGAATTTTCTTTTTACAGTCTTGTTTTTATAACTTTGCAAGTTATGGATTTTTTATTTGGTTGAATGATTTAGGGTTAATTTTAGATTTGTGGGTTAGGGTTTGTGTGCTTTCTTTGATTTATGGGTTATGGTTAGAAGGCTAGGGTTAGGATTGTTGTGTTATACATTTTAGGGTTTCTGATTTCCTTTGATTATATACGACTTAGTTCTTGATTTGCATGTAATGATTCATAAGATTTTTTTTTTACTATTTATTGATTAATCTTTATACGATTTTGTGGGTTTTTTGTAACTAGTTAATATAATGCTTAGTTATATTGGATTTTGAGAAATGAGTAGTTTTAGGAATTGGATTGAGTTAAGTTTAGTATTTTTTAGACCGAGTCGAATTTGAGTTGTTGAGCAATTGAGTAATATGAAAATCAAGTCAAAATGATGCTATTTGAGGGTTTTCGTCTAAATAAGGGCACAGATGAGTAGTTTTATAATGGTAGGGGCATTTCCAACTTATTTTTAACGGCAAGGGAAAGGTCAAATAATAAAACAAAGTTGAGAAATATTTTATATCCTTAACCCTATTTTTAAATAATTAGTTATTTAAGTTAATACAACATATAATGAAAAAAGGGAGAGTAATAAAATTTTGTAGACCACTCTAAACAATTGTTATAACCTTAAGCCTTAGAATTGTTTTTATACAAAAAGCAAATATATACTAGTTAATTAGCTAGCATAACTATAGTTTAAATTAATTATGGTTCGTGACAAATATTTAGCTGTAATTGCAGTTTGGATTTTGTACAAAACGTTTGTATAATCGCGCATAAGGTTTGTATAATGTTTGTATAAACAATGTGCGTGATTATACAAAAATTGTGCGCAAATCAAATTATATACCGAAATATATACAAACAGTCTGAATTGTATAGAGAATTATATAAATATTGTGCACGAATTGTATAGTAAAATATACAAATATTATATATAAAGGTTGCGCGAATTATACAAACACTATTGTAACTATAGTCACAAAATGCAATGATCCAAACTATAACTATAGAACATTATCAAGTTTTATATATTTGCGATTCATGAAATTTGCTCTTATATTTATGATAGAAGATCCAATTGTTTAATAAGTCCTAGCAAAACAACCTTTTGACACTTTTCACCATCAAGGATGTCTAATGAGAACAAAAATACTGTTGATGCAAAATCCAAGTTACCAAGTACATCTTTAAACAAATAAATTAAATAGACAAAATTCACAAATCAATCAACATCTTTCAATTTGACAATGTATAAAACTATAAATGAACTCGGTCCATCTATTGAACCTTATTTTAATTCGAGGAAAGAAGGGAGATGACACCTCCTCTATAAATTCTCCCAGACAAAAAAGAACAGAAACAAATTACAAATTTTAAAAACTTACTAAGCGCAATAAAAAAGGGTAAATTTAAATTCCGGTGCTAGGATTGCATGGGTTGTTTGCATAATTTGTACCTCCTGGAATAGTGGTGGTACTGTTTGGGTAGTCATCGTCAAAATTGATGGTGCCTGAGTTGTTTAAATAATTGCCACTAGAATTGTCAGTCGGGTTGTGTGAAGGATTCATTCCAAGAGTATTTTTGACTGCGTCAGCTGCACCTTGTGCAATGTGTGCTGCACTGCTTGCAGCTCCACGAGCCATGTTCACTGCACTACCTGCTGCACCTTGAGCCATGTTCTTCACTTGTGTCCCGGTCTGAAATAATTACGGAACGCAGCATTCACATTTTGTTCATTCCATTTATTAATTAGTCACTTAATGGAAATGTTAATTTTACCTCTTGAAGCAAGTTGGTTGCTTGGCCTTGGCCTTGGTTTTGGCTATGGATGTCAGATGGTTGGTTCAACCAGTCTTCCCTTGTCATCTACAATTAGTTAGAAAAAAGAAGTTAGTATTAGGAGTTTAAAATGAGAATTCGGACGAAATGGAGTGAATTTTGTATGAATCAACATAGGACAAGTTATCAAATGGAGCGTTCATTAAAGAGTCATCTAAGGTTATTTAGATCGAAATCCTAGTTCATGATGCATTAAACAAGGTGCTTAGTTTAATATGTTCATTACAAAGCAGCATACTTAGTGAAATTTTATAAGTGGATTGGGAAAGGCAAAATGTACGCAGGCCTTATCATCTACCTCGTATGGAATTCCTATTATCAAATTTAATTTTTAAATTATTTTTTTATATTTGTTTGATTATTAAACTAATTAAGCTAATAATCTCCTTTTCTTAATTATTTTTATATGTTTCATTTCAAACAATATTTAGAAAAGTATATTTTCCGACTATATTTCGTATGAGTTATGGATCAATTTTGTTACATGTTTATCCCAATTAAACCGAACTTTTATATAAGCTAAATAGATAAATCATAATTTTATAGATTGATTCTGCACTT
>JAOTQR010000069.1:25242339-25265976 GCA_025774065.1 Solanum ossicruentum | reverse complement strand
TTTTCTTAATTATTTTTATATGTTTCATTTCAAACAATATTTAGAAAAGTATATTTTCCGACTATATTTCGTATGAGCTAAATAGATGTTTATCCCAATTAAACCGAACTTTTATATAAGCTAAATAGATAAATCATAATTTTATAGATTGATTCTGCACTTCAAAATTGGTATCAAAAAGAGAAAAGAGTGTAATGAAACCTAAGCTCGACAACTTAAAATTAGTATCAAGAAGACAGAAGTGTAATGAGACCTGAGCTTGGCTGGGGACGTTGATACTGCTATGAAGGTTGTCGCTTCCTTGGTTTGCCATGTTGCTTAGTTTTGTTTATTATTGTTGATCAAAAGGCAAAATATGAAGTGGATTTTGAAGTTGTTGGATTAGTAAATTTATAAGCAGAATTTGTGATCTCAATTCATGCATATTCTAACACATGGCACAGTGCAACAACTTGATAATTCCTGGCCTGGCGGATGATTTTGATCGGACCACAACTTCCCCAAGGACATTACACGTCCGTTTATTTTGGAAAAATTATTTAGTAGAAAAAAATGTTAAACGAACTCGTTTACAGATACATGTTCACATTGACCAAAGGTAATTTAGTGCAATTGAAATGAGAAGTTAAAAAGAAATTCACGTACGTAGGAAAAATGGCATGATATATTTCTTAACTTTATCATTTAGCGTTTATATGTTTCGCCTTTTAAAAATAATTCATATCTATCTTTATCATCACACAAATAGTTCATATACCTTTTTCCTCTAATTTGAAAGGGAAAAATAGTTTTAAATTTATTTTTGTTAAAAAAATTCATGTATAAATACATTTAATTCTTTTTACACATACTATTTTTTATTTTTTTAATTAAAAATCTAATTTAAAGTCATTACATTGATGGCAAATTTATTTTTTCTCACTCGGTTTCTCGTAAAATTTATTATATATACCTCCAACTTTTTTAAATATACAAAAATAAATTACAATAAAGCTAGAAAAAAGTGATTATAAAATTTTCTCCTCTTTTTCCATTCACTTTTTTTTCTTCTCGTATTTTTATACTAAAGAATAAAAATAAAAAATAAAAATAAGAAACTCAAATAATAATAATAATTAAAGAAGTGGGAAAAAATCATGAAATTTTCTTAAATTAAAAATAATAATAATTAAAGAAGTGGGAAAAAATCGTGAAATTTTCTTAAATTAAAAATTATTTTTTCACTTCTATTAAATAAAAAAAATATAAATTATATATGAGTTATTTTTATAAAATAAAAATATATATAGAGATGGATGTGTGTGTGTGTGTATATATATATATGCTCTAAATGATAAAAATGGACGAGTATATCAAACCCATCTTCCTAATCAGCATCCAAAAGGTTCTCATTCTGGTGAAATAAGACACAAACCTACATTTACTTAACTTTCTTATTCTCGAACAGTGTTACATTTCTATATTTTAAAGTTAATTAATATAAGATGATCAATTCTAGTTTAACTGCATAAATTGTTTTAACTCAATTCTACATTTTGAGAAATCAATAACCTCTAATAATTAGTATAGTATTAGTATATGGTAGCAGGCAGGAAGTTAAGTTGATCCGAAATAAGTTTGACTACACAACGGAAGCTAACAATAGCATGGCACGTGTCCTATACACGCGTTAGATAATATAATACGTGTCAACGTTGTACCACACTACCAAGTCTATATAAACCACGCACAACCCAATACATATCATCACTACTATATTCTGCCATCTAATAATCTTCCCAAAGTATACTTTCTGCTTTTGTTCACATCTCCTCCTTTATTTACGTTTCAATTCGTAACTTCAACACTGCAAACATGTCCCACGAGCAGAGCTACAGAGCTGGTGAAACCAAGGGCCAAACTCAGGTACGTATGGACAATTACTCCTGTGTTTTTCTTATGTGATATCATTTCATTTAATATAAAATATTAAAAAAAGAAAGTAACACTACTCTGCTCTTGTCTAAATTTATGTTCTCTGGCGTATTAAATTGGGGCAGCATAAAATTGGCCTCCATCTGTTCATTTTTACCAGTTGTTATTTCGTTTTTGTAACTTAACCAAACTTCCACCAAATATTTGGAAAATTACACAAAAAATAAAAAATATATTTTAAAATATTAGATCAAAATTTTGACCTTTTTACCTGAAAAGTGATAAGTAAAATAAATGAAAGGAGTGTTTTTGTTGAATCGATTTTGGTATTTCCTTTGGTTTTGGATACGTACAGGCGAAGGTTGGTCAAACAATGGAAAATGTGAAAGACAAGGCTCAAGCAGCAAAGGACAGGGCCTCAGAGACGGCGCGTTCTGCGAAAGGAACGGCGCAGGATAAGACAGGTGGAGCAGCCGAGGCAACGAAGGAGAAGACTGGTGGAGCAGCTCAGGCAGCTAAGGAAAAGATTGGGGGAGCAGCTCAGGCTACAAAAGAGAAGGCTTCAGAAATGATGGAGTCGGGTAAAGAAACGGCTCGAGCTGGTGAAGAGAAAGCTGGGGGAATACTCCAGCAGACTGGACAACAAGTGAAGAGCATGGCTCAGGGGGCTGCTGAAGCTGTCAAGCACACTTTTGGCATGGCAGACACTGATGAAGATCCTGATGTCACAAAAAAACATGGAACTGTAGATCACTAGTAGGCTTGTCTAATATCGTACTTGGATCACTTTTTAATTTGTTTCTTGGATGGATTCAAGTGTTAGCGTATCTCTGTTTTTGGCAGCTCTTTGTTTGTTACTTTGAAGTTTCTCCCCTTTTTAAGGGGATATAATAAAAGTTTCGTACGTAGTCTGATCTTTGAATCCTTCAACACCAACATGCAAAAATTGGTGAAGCAACAATTAGTGAGTGACCAAGTATTGATCTAAAATTTAACCTGCGAATTCGGTAAAATGTGATCGATACGCCATTGAATTGAGGTCTACTAAGGTTCAAGCTCGACAAGCTCACTAGTTTAGTCGGTAACTACTTAAACATCGAGTTTCCGACCATTAAACATTGAGTTTTGAATACTGCTAAACAATGTTTGAAAATTCTACTGTGTTAAGTCTAGAATCAAAATATATTTGCTGCAAAGCTATTTTGATCTCACAAAAGTTTCCGACTACAGTAGTCGGAAACATGTAGTCAGTAACTACTTAAATGTTGAGTTATCAGGTCCCTTACTAGATAACAGTCAAGAACACAAACAGAAGAAATCGGCCGAAGGAAACATTACGTGGAAAAATTCACATAGGATTTACTGATCAAATCCACTGAGAGCAAAGTAAAAAAATACAACACATATTATTTCTCTATTTTTTCTTATGACACAGATAACTTGTGCAACCAGCATAAGTGATGAGCAACCACTGAGCCTGATTCAATCTAACTTGCTGAGCAACCACTGAGCCTGATTCAATCTAACTTACACCACTTGAGTAGTTAGACTGAAACAACATACACCTTGAGGCTACCATCCTGTCTGCAAGGTATGGTTCCACACACAAATTAACTGGAGATGAAACTGATTATTTGCCTCCTTAATTGAGAATAATCTTACACTTTTTAATACAATACAACAAACACAAGATCCGAGAATTACAAATCTGATCTATCAGGTCTCATATTTGGATTTCTTGTAATCTTGCACAAAAAGTCAAAGAGAAGTTTTTTCAACTAGAGAATATTCAATGTAAAATATGGTTGAAAAATTTGTCTTGAAACTTTGGACTTCTCTCTTTTATGCTATTGTTGAAACTTTGGACTTCTCTTTTTTATGCTATTGTAGGTATAGTTTATGGACCATTAGTCTTTCAATACAAGTTCGAAGGATTTCTTACCAACCACAATAGCGTTATAGGTTGTTCTCTACAACTAGATTCAATATACAAACTTGATATCTTACCGGATTCTTGATGTAGTTTGTTAATCATCAAAACAATAGCAACATACTGATATTTATATACTTAACATTTAACATTGAGATTCCAACCATTAAACATTGAATTTTGAATACTACTAAACAATGTTTGGAAATTCTACTGTCTTGATTCTCAAAACTAGCCCAAATCAAAATATATCTGTTGCAAAAGCTATTTTGCTCTCACAAAAGTGATCAGTCAGATAACTTTAGTAGGTGCGTACTAGTTTGGTATTGTCTCATTAGTTATATGTGCATTAACTAAGTAAAAATTATTTTTTTCTCTAATAAGACACTTGGTAGTGTCTAGAGAAAAAAAATAATTTTTACTTAGTTAATGCACATATAACTAATGACAGCATTAATATACATTATTCTTGTACACCCCATCTATCAAATCACCCCTCAAAAAATTTAATTAGACCATCTCAAGTTAAATATTATAGCAGCTTCTCAATTAGTAAAAAATCTCAAAGCTCTTTCACTTTCTGATATTGCAAGCTTTAATCGAAACTTCGACTCAACTTGAAATACCAAGTTTCATTGCGATTACCCATCTCTAGAGAATAAAATACAAACAGAAGGGTTGCAAATTTTATCTTCCAGAGGCACTCATAGGCAGATAAATAATTATAGCCCTTTGGTGCCTCAAAAATCAGATGATAATTTTTTATACTCCTTTCCTAAAACAAAGTCACCACATCACAGCTACTTTTCTCTCGTTTGTATATTCTTTTGAGTCGGTATGTGTTGATATCTGAATCATCACGTCCATTTGGATCCGTTGCCCCATTTTCCATGATGTGCACTTGTCCAAAATATGTGTTGCATTCTTCATGAAACTGAATGAATTCTTTGGTTAGAACTCACTCGCTCATGCCGTCACTTCCTTCATGATCACTAATATCACTAAAAGCCTCGGGTTCCTCAACATCTGGGATGCTTTCGGTTTCCACGGTAACTTCAGAGCCCTCTTCGTCACTTTCATAATCTTCATAGATGACGGGCTGTATGGCACCTTCTTCATCATCACCACCATCAATAGTCTGTGAAAACATAAATAAATTTGTCAAGATTCTGTGTGGAAGAGGTTGAGAGGGAGGATGTAATTGAGGGATTCACATTCCACATTATCCTTACCCCTGCGTAAAGCAATTCTAAGGAGCTTGATAGCTGAAGAGCTTGGTGAAGTGTTGAAACTCTGGCATCGATAAGCTGCACAAAGACCACAAAAGTACTTTTGGATACATTCTACCAGTTGCTATAGGTACTCTTATCAACATACTGAAGAGTTACTCCCCTAACCTGATACAAAGAGTTGAGTGCAAGCAAAGAGGATTCTTGAGACATTATTCCACTAGCGTGTTGTAGAAGCAAGCTTCGCAGCCAAGGAAGGGCACAAGCCAATACAGCACCCCTGTCAAGAAAAAGTACCATAATCAACATTTACTTGACCAATCTATGACATGGGGACTTGCAAGAAGGCAATTGCACATTGCAAAAGTAGAGAGAGGTTTTTATTATATTGATAGCATTGGACAATATGTTAACAGCAAATGACAATTTAAGCCACGATGAGTCTCGTAATAGCATTCATCCCTTTGGTGCCATCAAACTTGATATTCTCAAGGTGGTCAGGACAATATGTTAACAGCAAATGACAATTTAAGCCACGAGATGAGTCTCGTAATTAGCATTCATCCAGTGCCATCAAACTTGATATTCTCAAGGTGGTCAAAATGCAAAATTTAGACAAAATACCCATATAAAGGAACATCCAGATTTATGAAATTCACAATCTCCTTACCTTGACTGGATAATAGACAAGAGTGACTGTAAAAGCTTGAGAACATCTGAAGGATTTAAAAGAGAGACTGAATTTGCAATGACCTGCATAGTCAAGATACATCCCACAAATTAGGAAATAAACCATCAATCAGATGCTAGAACCCTGAAAATAATTCAGTTGAAATATAACCTTCTCATCTTGTCTGTATAAACAATCTATCAAAAGTGCTCGATCATCAGCATGAAGTGCTTGCTTCAGCAGAACATGAACTGAATCAGCACTTGGAGGCTTCGTTTGAGGAGCAGATTCTAGATTCTTGTTGCTTTTATCTTCACTGTTGTCTTCCAAATGGAGCATTGCGAGTTTCTCGCCCATGGTTGGCTCGCTAAGATCATCAATCTGAACTCCATCAATAGGTTCACCATTACCTACATACATATCATCAGACAAAAAGGTTATTCTCTAGAAGGTAGTGAATGCTTTTCAAGTCTCTAATATGAAATGACCCCTTGTCGTAATGCTCAATACACAGAAACATCATAACGATGACACAAAGGCACACCCACTAAAGAACAAAATATATGACCCCTTTCAAAGGGAATGAACAGGTTCTCTACTGAACACGAAGACACTGATGAGGTACCAAACAACTCCTGAGGTCTATTCTACTGGAAGCAGTCTACATGTAAATAATAGTCCAAAACACAAAGTCCATCTAGGAAGCCCTAAAATGTCAAGACACCCAAAATAATAATTATATCCAATGCAAGTTCGAAGGCCAGAGATTAATACTTACCATCCATCTTTACTTGTCTACTATACTAAAAATAGACATCCAACAACACTTATCCATTTTCTGAAATTAAGAGATAATTTTACACTTAGTTCTTAATTTACCCTTGTCATTAATTAAAGGCATTTCCCTATTACATCTGTCAAGACATTGTATTTATTATATTCAAAGGGTTATTTGGTAAATTTACCCCCCAATCATTTATTGCTTCTTAATCCCTCTGTCAAGTCAATAGTGGATAAGTAGTGTGGGACTGAAGGAGTACAATGTTGTCAATCTTTAAAAAAAGAACAGAAATTAATGTGTTCAAAGTCGAAACACATTCACTTTTACTTGTCACTTTTTAACGTATCAAGAGAACTCAATTATTTTTTTCATAATTTACCCTCATTGTTAATTACTTATTCTCCAAATCAATTATTACGGGTATTGTGCTAAAATATTCATATTAATAATTTTTTCGGGGGGTTGCAAAGTATAAAGTGAACAACAGGAGGATGTTATTCCAAGACTTAAAACTCTCCCTTTTGCTAGTTAACACTAGACCTGACGATTAAGTTTGAAGTTGTGAAGCGATATCAAGTAAATGGACCAGTACAGATTCATTATATACTGAATTTTACTTTTTTCTTAGTCCTCCAAGATATAAAGATCTGTAATCTGTAATGGAGATCACCAATAAGCAAATGATTTGAAGATCAATGGGTCCGGGAGTCGCCTAAAATACATACGATGAAACCCAAATTGAGCAATGCAAAAAATCATGCAACATATCATACCATTATCTGTGATACTCGCTTCACCAGTGAAATCCAGATCAGATGCTGGTCGTTTGTTTGTCACTTTGCTTCTCTGGATTAAGTTAGCACCTTCCACTTCCATATCTCCACCTGAAAACAGAGGGAGGAGCCATTAGAAAGATTATAAGGATAACTCTATTCTTGAAACTGTTCACATCATGAATAAAAAGTGTCGTGCACGTGATACATGAAATTATCAAAAATCCTTGTTAAATCTAATAGAGTGACGGTCTCATTTGCAAAAAAGCTGGCAACTTGACAAATGTTTTTATCTCTCACAGTGACTCTTTGACCATAGAGTTTAAGAAAATGTAGCTCAGCACTGCTTGGCCAGTCAGGTGTACAAATGGAAGAGGGGAAGGGGGTGACACAGACAGGGAGGGTTGACACAGACTTCTGTAAGGGAGGGTTGAGTTTCCCACAAGAAAACAGGAAAACATAAGTGATATTAACAACACCTTTTTTGGCATGGCCATTTACTTGAGCTGCAGCAACCTCTTTCCCGGTCTGCTCTCCTGCTGCTATGACGATATCCTCCCCCGGACTTGAAACGTCTACTGATGTAAACTCTGGGGATTCAACAGAGCCATAAGCAATCACAGCTCTCAAATGTGAATCTCTATCTAAAGCATGCAACCTGGCAGCAATTATGGGTACAAGATTCTTTTTAGCTCTTCCAGCTCTCTCATCCGTTTCCCCTTTGCTGGGTTTTACTGTGATCTTAATTGGCTTTGCAGCTTCATCAGTGACAGACTCAAAGTTCCAAACATAACAAACACCCTTCTCTGATGTTGCAAGGACAACCATCCCATCTTCTCCCTTGCAATCATTCCTGCATTCAACCATTACAGGAGGATGTTTCATGGAAACAACATGCCCATAATCTGCAGCCCTTTTTCCAAAATCAAGTTTCCACACTTGAAGTTGTTTCTCGCCAAACCCCGCAGTAACAGCAAATTGGGCATCATTAGATAACCAAATATGTTGTGCAGCAGCCTGTTACAGCAACTTTTCATATTTTATGGATCTTTGTAGACTTCGAATAAGATCACATAATGAAGGCAAAATTTAAGACAGCTTACTGAATCAGGAGAAAACTTCAGCAACTCTTTCCCACTTTCTGGACTTAGAAATCGCAACTTATCACTGGCAACAGCTATAATTTTCTCATCTTCACAGTGAGAATAAGGAAGTCAAATATAAGTAGTTAAAGTAAAAAAGAAATATAAGACATAAGTTGGATACAAACCAGTTGAATGAGCAACTGAGGAAATGGGCTTCTTTGACACTTTGAACTCTTTGATGACTTCTCCAGTCTCGGAGTTCATCTCAAGTACTAAACCATTTGCAGCAACAGCATTAATCCTACGACCTTTGCGCACAAAAAACAGACCACTAGCTCCGCTGCATTCAAAAGCAAGATATTTCTTATTTAAAGTTATTAACCATTTTTGTGATAACAAACGCATCCATCATTCAAGTAAGGGCATTGATTACTGTCTAGGTGTTTTCTCGACAAGTACTTTTTCATTCAACAGAAGAGCAAAAAGTATGTTTTGTCAAAAAAAAAAACATACCTAGGAAGGGCTCCATCTTTTCTCCACCTTATCAACTTAGTGGAAATGTCAACTGCTAAAACACTTCCATCACCTGAACCAAGAGCTACTAAAAGACATTGTTCTTTCCTGCGCTACAAATTCAAAACAAAAAAATACCACATAGTTGTGAGATTATAAATAGCCTAACAAAGTTGACACTATTATCAAAGTGTTATAGTGAAACAATGAGTGCATTGGCCTAATATTCAAATTCACCCATAGAGGTGGAGAGATCAGATCTTGTTCAAAAAACTTTGGCTGATTTTTTTACCACTACATTATTACAATAATCAAACACTTTTTTCAATGTTCTATGTGATACCTTCTTTCCAATAATACAGCATGCCATGTAAGAAAAACTGTCTCCGGAGTTCTCCGGTCTCCACTGACCAAATAGGCTTCCATTACTTGTGTTCCAAACCTGAAGAACATGCAACAATTAATCAAAAGGTATGTAATAAGTAAAACAAAGAAAACAAACACAAGGTAACTGATAAAAAGAATATAAAACACAAGGTAATAGCAACACACAGTGGTAACGATTACTGAAAAACGCAATTGCTGGCATAGCAATGAGTAACTGACCAGTAATTCTTCTCACTAACTCAACTCTGCAACTCTTAAATGGGAATATAACACAAATGGAAACAAAAAGCATGCAGAGAATTGAATAATGGAATCACACATGCTCCTGACCTAATCTTGATAATGGCTGAACTTTTTTACTTCATACTTTTCAAAGCTAATTTACAATTTAGGACTACTCCACTTCAAGAATAACTTGCACTACATAGTAGCTTTCAGAAAAATTAGGTTTTGAGAACTCCAATGATAGGATACAGTATTTCTTTTTGAAATGGAAATAGCGTTCTTCCAAATTCCTTTTCTTTACATATAATAGGAGAAAAAAGTGTTGGTGTGGCAGAAGAAGCTGATTTTGACCGCTGACACAATATCCGATACTCTCCCTGTGTTCCAGATTATGTGACCCTGTATCATTTCAGTTTGTCGCAGAAGAAGGACCTCCTTTCTAACTTTGGAAATAATTTAACCAAAACATTCCATTTACCTCTAATAACAAGTCTTTATAGCGAACAAATATTATGACATGTTTAAGACCACAAGGTTCGAAATCTTATAGCCCACAGATATTGACATGTTTAGCATCACAAATTTTAAAAATATTTCTTTCTTTCGTTCTTAAGCTTTGATCCCAATCAAATATGTTCACATAAATAAAAAGGGGCAAAGTACATTGAATGCTTTACAACAGTGGCGGAGGCAAGAATTTCTGCAAGGAGGTACAAAATATAAAGAAGTAACAGTCAAAATTCATAAAAATTGCAAAAAAGATAAACAAGGCGGGGCGGGACACAACGAACAAGATTAATCATAACCCACAACAATTTAGCTCACCTTCTCTCCCTTCTTTAACATTTTTTTCTACTTTTCCCAAACCCTTTCTTAATTTTTTTTTTGTATGTGCGTTTTCTTTCCGGTTTACAATATTCTACTTAATTTTTTTGAGTATTTAATTTTTTTTCCAAATTAAGGCCCTTTTAATAATGTATTATCTTTGAAAATCGTCAAAATTCTTATACGATAAAGAGACTAATATAATTTATGAATCATGAATAAAAGAGAGAGAAACAAAATAATAATAATCTAAATGTAATTTTTATTTTTTTGGTAAAGGATAGACAATATATATACATAAATGATAGTATTTTATTTAAATATGCTATATTAATTATAAAAATCTACTATTACGAAAATTTTCCAAATATTATAATATTAACATAAATATGTTTTGGTGCAAATGTCAAATTAAGCAAGTGTATATAGCTGGGCCTTACTTTTAACAATGAGAAAGAGGGAATAATGGGCCTTAATAGAGCTTTTACCTATCCATAAAGTGAGCTTCTGAGCTAAAGCTTAAAAAGGGGAAAAATTTTAGTTACAGGGATTCGAACCAGAAACCACAAGGAGAAAATGAACCCCCTTAACCATTGATCCAAGCTTCTCAACTATACCAAGGGGGTTCATTGAAGTGTTTATTTACATACATCTGGAATTTAACCTTACAAATATAATGTGTGTCGACGAAAGGAAATCGGGTGAACTCCCTCCCGCCCCTGCTTTACAAACATATTATATTTGTAGAGATTTTCCTACTTCATATTCTTGTCTACCTATGTTCTAAAAAAGGGCATGCATGTCTTACTGAACTGGTGTTCTGAGATAAAAACTATTTCGATGAAGACTAAAACACCTTTTTTTATAAGGTTCCATGAATACTGAATCACTTCAGTTGCTTAAATGTCTAGGGAGAATTTTCTTTTTTTTTTTATTTGCACCAGGTATCCGAGTCTCTTAGAGCCCCGACTAATTCCGGGGGTGCACAAGCCCTCAGCAAGGAGTTTCCCGCAAGTGCACCACGGTTAATTCAGGTTTTACCCAATCCGATGGCCCTCAGAAATTGTTTACACCCAGTGGGCTTTGATCTTGAGACCTTGAAAGGGAGCAAACCCCAGGCTCAAGTTTATTACCACCAGGCCAAACCCCTGAGGGTTTAAATGTCTAGGGAGAATTGTAATATCTTTTTGTCTACTTGCATAATAACCAACCATAAAGATTTTGGAGCACTGGCTTGCAATTTGGAAAATGGTTGTTTTCTCTTCCTTCATTAGCAATAAGTTGTTCATTCTACCTTTTCTTCACTGTTAATAATCTTTCTTGTTACCAGGCTTCTTAATACATACTGCTGAATATAGTACTTTTTGCATCAGAAAAAGAACGAGTAGGCTAAAAATGCTAGATGTAGCCCAGTAAAATCTTGTTTGAGTGAGCCATCAACTCTTTCCATCCTTTGACATTGTTCAAATGTTTGACGATATGAAATGTTCAAATATGTATGCTCAAGTCATGAAAAATTTCTGCTTATTGCTTTCTACATAACTTAGTTAACCAATCATAAGAAAGTCATTCAGACTACTGTTTCCAGCTAAGAAAGAAAATACTCTTCTTCTGTCAAAAACCTCTTCAGATAGTATGCCAATTGAGGTCAGGTACAATCAGATATTATAATATTTTTGGTGATAAATAGACTGTGAAGACATCTAAGTTGCAAAAGGAGGACTTATACTAGGCACTGTCGCAAGAAACAATACAACAGAATTGATATAATGTCATCAAATGATCTAAATATGTACATTTTATGGAGCACCATAGACTATATAGCGAAATCATTTTTTAAATACAGTCACATAGGTGTCTAGAGGGAACCCCTCCATAATGCAGTACTATTGATACATATATATACTCTAAAATGTTAAACAATCAGCTTCTTAATTAAACCACACCTCTCCTACCCAATATTCTAAAAACATAAAGATCAGCATATTAATCGCTAATAGGCATAGCCTTTCATTGAAAACTCTATACAAAATTGGATTTAGGGAAATGTAAAATTTTCGAATTTCGCACTCCTTCCCAAAAACAGTTTGAAGCCCGCGGCAAGGTAGAATCCCAAAAATACCAAAATGGAAAAAAAAAACACATCGTAACTAACAATGGAAAACGAAAGTGAAGTAAACATCATTGGTACGATAATTCCCCCAAGTAGAACAAACTCAACTGGCTCGTTAAAGTAAGAGAGCTTACTCTAACAGTTCCATCGGGAGACAAAACAGCGAGATATTCACCGCCGACAGTGAATGAAGTAACCAGCGATTTTAGCTTCTGCCTCGCCATGAATAGCCGCTCAATGATAACAACAGAAACTGAGTGTAGGTGGAACGAAGTTGGAGGCAGAGCACGGAGAGAGAAGAATCACGCTAAGCAATTTGATTTTGCCTGCAGAAAGGGAAAGAGAGGTTTTGGCAAGATTTAACGCAATAAAAAGTGATTCATGTTTGGGTTTCATATTTGGGCCGTTATACCGAATTTGGGCTTGGACCCGCGACGTTCAAGGATAGCCCTCTTTTCGCTAATGGACGCAAATCTCCATTTTTTTCAATCCTTATTAAAATATTTCTAAAATATAATCTTAAAAAGAATGCCTTTTGAATAATGTTAGAATTATATCTAATATTTTCTATTGTTCAACCTTTAGACAAAGCTAGAATATATCTAAAATTTATAATGACTTATAATTTTTTTATAATAAGATCTAGCATATTTTCATGTGATATTGAATTTGTTCAAAAGAAATCTTTAGAAAATAATTTAACTGTTATATTGTAGAAAAAAATTAAAGAGCCACTTACCAACTAATTGTATCAAAAGGGGGACAACTAGGAGAAATTTTACCTACTTTTGGGATTGTTTTTAGTATTAATCGTGTTGACAAATTATTTAAAGCTTATCATGCACTTTAAAAAGGTAAAATTTTATCTAGCAATCAAGAAATTTTCTCAAATCTTTTAAACTCCATAAATTATCATAAGAGTCCAATTGATGTTTGAATGGTGGAAATTTCATTAACATGTGCATCATTTTAGTGACTAAAGCACAAGAAAACTACATTAAAATTGATCAGTACTAATATTCTTTCTTTAGTGTACTTGTTATTTTTTCTTCCGCTCTAATGGCTTGAAGCTAAAACCATAACAATTGAACCTCATGACACAAAACTGAAGTTCAGACTACATTCGAAATATGACATTCATGAAATTTAAATAAAAAAATTAGAACTTCAAAACACTAAAATTGAAAATGTTGAAATCTGAATTGAAAATGAACTCAAGGATATAATGTTCTAAAGGTTTTTAATGAAAAAATTGAATTTTAAGGATTCAATGTTGAAAATTGAACTCAAGAATACAATGTTCTAAAGGTTTTTAATGAAAAAATTAAACTTTAAGGATTCAATGCTTTGAAATTTTAAATCGAAACATGAAAAATTGGAGGAGAAGAAAAAGCAAAATCTGCATTATTAATTTAAATTTTGTCTAACAGTTAAATAATTCTTCAAATATTGACTAAGATTGAAATGACAATCTTTAAAGTGGCTATTTGGTGCTCTTTTTCGCACCATCTACACTTTTCTAACTTGGCCAAATACCTTTTTATTAAATTAAAGGTGCACAAAATCTCAAAACTTTGATTTGGTACTTGTGTTCATATGATCAACACACCTAAGAAGGACGAGCACCACGAAAAATCTCGATTATAACATTAATGCATGAGTTAAAAACATAAAACCAACAATTTGATCGTTAACTAACCATTACATCGTCGCAAACCCCTAACATCAAGAGTAGATTAAGCAATTCATGTATATCTACATTGCAAATAGAGAAAATTACGTGGATAAGTAAACATATTCTATTAATTAGTTAATAAAATTATAAACTGAAATAATTATGGCTCGTGACTAACATCTTTATATAATTACAATTTGACTTTGTACATCGAATTATATCAAATATACAATCACTGAAAATTATACAAACGTCGTGAGAATTATATATTAAAATATATAAATATTGTAAATTGTATAGCAAATTATACGAACGTCGTATGCCAATTGTATAGTTAAATATACAAATGCTATACAAAATTACGAGTTGTATAACTAATTATACAAATGATTCACGAATTATATAGCAAAATATACAAATATTATGAATTATATAGCGAATTATACAAACGTTTCGCGAGTATAGCGCAATATACAAACATTGTTATACCTATAGTTATGGAATATAATTACTCAAATTATAGCTATGAAATATAATTAAAGTACTTTTGAGTGACTATATACGAAAATTCTTCATGCAAATACTGTGTTTTAATTATTCTTATCGATTAAAAAGATGTTAATGGTTTTACAGTATGAGCTCTCTCGCCTAACAAATTAGCCTTTTTGATTGATCAAATTCAATCTCGACCAAAAGGATGGAAGACTCCAAATGGTGGCTAAGATCGAAGAAATAGTGTTAGGCTTCATGACCAACAAGGCTGTTGATCTTCAAGCAGGCAAATATTAGATACATATCAATCGTCCCTTATTGAATAAAAAGAGAAAGAAAAGTAACACATTTGATCACTCGATCAAAAATATTTATCTAACTGATCTACATATATTATACACATGAATTTGGAGATTACCTTTTTGAACTGAGGTCTCATATTCATTGTACGAACAACCACTTCTGTTTTGTTTATTTTCTGAGAGACAAAACTAGACAAGGCATATATTTCATATTAATTCTCACCTAACTAAAATTTATTTTGCTTTGTTAGCTAGACAAGGTCCTTGAGCTGTACATTTATTTTTCCAGTAGAAAATGTAATCTTTAAACATTATAGTGAGCAAGCAGAAGGCACTAGTTAGTGTTGTTCCCGATAATAGAAGATGACGGTGACAAAGTCAATTGGGACCCCAAACTTAAGAAAATGGACAAGTGGCAACTGCCCAAAACCAAACACGAAAGTGACAAAAGCTTACTTCTTGCAGTCCGCTCTCACGCTCTTCCTATTTTATATAGGGAACTATCAAAAAAGCAAATGATTCTTTTCTCCAAAACCAGAATCCAAGCAAGAACCCTCCTTTTCTTTTACACCTTCTTTGGATGGTTCTTACTTACTATTACCTAATATTTTATAAAATAAATGTATTTCATTATATTATATTGATTTGATAAATATTATGTTAAACTAAATTTTATGTTTACGTCAATAATTTTAAAAATAAACCAACAAGAAAAGAAAGGTATAAGATGAAGTTAAAAAATAAATAAATAACACGATCACAATGAAGAGTTGTTTGGTAGCCGGTTAGAATTGTGTAGGTATTCATAATGTATTGGTTAGTTATGAATGAATCTATGCAATACTTTATATAGAAATTAATCATTCGTATATTAGTTATACATAAATTAATTATTCCATATTTTATTTGAATAAAATAATACAAAGATTCTTATATAACTCATACATGTACTAGTTATCTGAGTTTCTAAATTGCAAATCAAATATCATAGTTTTAATTTTATACATGAATAATTTATCCTTTAATTAGCCATATCAAACATAGTACTCCCTCCGCCCTAATTTGTATAGGTTAGTCTGACTTGACATGAAATTTAAAAAAAAGAAGAGTGATTTCAAACTACAGCCTAAAATGAGTCATAGGTATTTGCATAGTTAAGTAAAAGTTTTAAAGTTAAATTATTGTTAAATAAAAAAATATTATTCTAACTAAAATGAAAAATAAATTATATAAATTAAAATAAAAAAAAATATTTATGTAAAATTTCACACAATATATAACTCACGTCTAAACTCACTACCAAAAGTAACATTAAATGAGAGCAGAGCTGAATTGACCCGCTTGCTTGCATCATGATTTCATGACGATTTAATGGAATCAAGTAAATTAAGTACAATAGGTTAGGCTAACAAAATCCAAATAAATACTACTAAAACGGAACGGCTATATATTAAAATCTGCGTAATTTGAAATACAAAATCCCTTGCTTCACGCTCTCTCTCTCTCTCTCTCTCTTCAATGTACCAGTATATAAATAGTAATATCTCTCTTCTTCCTCATTCCATATATGTGAGTTGCTTTTTTCGTTTTTTCCTATAAGAAGTCATTCCATCTGCTTTCTTAGGATTGAAAGACGAAGGGGGATGGCGAATATAGGGATAATGGACAGTGCCTATTTTGTTGGAAGGAATGAGCTATTGACATGGATCAATGCCAGGTTGCAGCTCAATCTCACCCGCATTGAAGAGGTATACATCATGCCCCCATTTCGTGATTTCTTTCGTTTGAATGGTTTTGTCTTTCTATATCTCGAGTTTTTTTGGGGTGAATTTCAAGGTTTTTGGTGTGGAATTTGATTTGTGAGTTGTTTGATTTTTCCAAATATTTTTTCTGTCGGTTTCTGGGTAATGAGATAGATGCTTCAATTTTCTCGAGGAATTGTGCATTTCCTCGATTTTTCCTTCTGTTTTTGCCGTCATTGTGTTATACAAGCCTGTAAAAGTAGGATGTTTATGTGTAAATGAGGGAATTGGATATTGATATTCATATGACGAATTTAGCTAGTTTGATTGAGACATTGTTATTGTTGTTTTTTCTTTGGCTGCTTTTTTGTGAAATTTTTACTCAATTGTGTTTTAGAGTTCGCATCATGTACTTTTTGTATAGCTGTGAGTTCACCGATATTCATTATTTGGGGATTTTAGTATCGAATTGGACACGGCTGTAGAATCCATTTACAGTGGACGTGGTTGATTTTGATAGTTCAATATTTACTCGAGGAAGTTGTTTCTATAAATCTTCATTGCCTGCTGGTCTATGACAATGATACTAAATTGTGAAGCCTCTGCGGTTATTTAATTGATTTTACATTACCTAGTTATCTTAGTTCTCAAGGTAGCATATTTCAAGATAAATGCCTGTTAATATTACTGGTGTAACAGTTAAGAGGAGTAGTAGGGTAAAGTGCAATGGAAGTCTTTTGAATTATAATCCTGGACACCAAGGTGATGCAATGAACATGATCTCTCAAGTATTACATTTATGTTCAACCTATATTGGTGTTAATGATCTGCTTAATTTTTTGTGAACATCCACTTTTTGAGGAAAGGCACATGAATAACATGCTAAAGAAGGGGGTAGAATGATATTACTTACAGTATGATTAATAAACAGTTTAATACAGACATGAATGGACCATATTATCTTGCTGCTGTTTAATCATGTAAATCAATTATTTATTTCTCATTTTTGGTGGGGAAGAAATTAGCTTTTGGTATGTTCATAATAAATCATGGAGTGTCCAATCAAAATGAGATGGACAAGGAAATATCACTAAGAAGCTCTGGACATTGAGGAATGTATGGCCGAAGAGGTCTAGTCATACAAAAGATAGATCAATTTTTTCTAGTAGGAAGCCATTGATCCTTAAAACAGATTAAATTTGGTGTTCTTATTCTCCTTTCAAATTTATGTTTCTAGATGAGCAAATGCCTATGTGGTTTATCTATGAAGTGGGTTTGAGCTAGTATCACAGTTTGCTTTGAAGGTTCTAGTTGCATCTTTTGTAGTGAGTCGAAAAGATTAGCCTACATTTTCAGCAACCTTCAAATGTTGAGTTATTTAACATAGTAAATATTACAGGTTATACAGTAGAATAAGCATAAATGATAACTTCCTTTTCAAATGTTGATGATTATGTTTTATTACATATTTATTATGTTAGGCTGCATCAGGGGCTGTGCAGTGTCAGATGATGGACATGACCCATCCTGGAGCTGTTCCAATGCACAAGGTGATTGCGCATGTGATGTTCTGGTGGTCCTATCATAACATGTTTGATTTGTTGTGGCATCTTTTATCGATCATATTTGATTACAGGTCAACTTTGACGCAAGGACTGAATATGACATGATCCAAAACTACAAAGTGCTGCAAGATGTTTTTACCAAGCTAAAAATTGACAAGGTAATTTCCTACTAAACACATTTCAAGTTTTATGTTGATCTTTTTACTGAGAAAGTTTGGCTCCCTTCTTTCTTCCAAATGTGAACCTCTCAGGGTCATTTCTTTTTGGCTTTTTTTCTTTGTCATATGAAGTGCGGTTAAATCTTTCAACATACTTGTCTCACCTAGTGTTTACTTTTCTGTATTTAGCACTTTGGATATGTGATTGTGCTCATCTTATGTTTCAGATAATAACAATAATAATAATGTATAATAATATCAATAAAATAAAATAAAGAAATTGGGAGATAGCAGGTACCTGGTGGAATAGTTGAGCTATGAGGAAGTTGTCTGGACACCTTGTTTACAAAAAAAATAGAGAATATTTTAGAAAACATTCAGACATACTAATTCAATGCTGAGTTCGAGGAATGACTCCTTTTAGAGTTTCCATGCTGTATTACCTGCACAATACCATATTCAAGGATTAGCCTCGGTGAAACTAAATAACCTGTGGAGAGGAACTAGATGATTCTTTTTGGTAAAATTTACAGTTGGTTTCCATTCTGCTTGCAGCATATTGAAGTTAACAGGCTTGTTAAGGGTCGTCCTTTGGATAATTTGGAGTTTCTGCAGTGGCTGAAGCGCTATTGTGAGTCTGTAAATGGTGGTATTATGAATGAGTATGTGCTTCTTCTCACATACTAGAGTGTTTTGTTACTTCTAAAACTTGGATGCCAGATTCTCATTAGTTGTCTTTCCTTTTCTGGTTGTGCAGGAACTATAATCCTCTGGAACGCAGAAGTAAGGTTGGGAGGGAACGAAATGTGAAGGGTTCTCAGAGAAATGCAAAGTCATTGCAAACTAACAACTGCCATAACCCTGGATTAGGAGAAGGCATTGCTAAGATTTCAGGTGAGCGACAATGATATTTTCCTTATCTATTCTTGGTAATTATTGCTTTTCCTAAACTATGTTTTTGACTAGTAATAAAACAAGGAAGGTCAAGTCCAGTAAGGGGTGAGGTTAACTCTTCAATGGAGATTCAGGCTTTGTCAAAGGAGGTAATAATCTTTTATTTGTGTGAAGTTGGATCTTTTAAAAACCTACTGCTTAGCATCAGCAGATTGATTTATTGAATGAATGATTGTCTCTTCTAATTTTCAAGTTCAATTTAAGCTGGCTTAGTCAATCACAGTACTTGTTTCTGTATGGTCAAAAGATACTTGTATTCTAACAGAATCTTGCTGAACTTTATGGACTGCCAAACCACACCAAAATGTAGAACATTCGAAGCTTAAGATGGTTCAGTTACGTATTTAAGGGATCACATGGCTCCTTTTTTTTTTTTGTTTTCCTTTCTTTTCGACAATAGTTTCGGTTTTGACAGAAACTTCTAACTGTGGTTATAGATGTTATGACAGCATAAGGCTATGCCAAGATTTAACTAATTCTCAGCTTTAGAGAATCCTTAACTTGTCCTGAGAGATGACTTATTTAGTAGTGGAAAGAAAAAGCCGAAATGGAGGGGAATGGATATTCTGGATTCTCATAACAGATCCCAACTAGACCGCGATTGCGGTACAGTTGTTACGGAGTGTTATTGTTTTTCTTTGCTTTCTCTAATTAGTATCCACTTGATTATATAACTCTTAATTGCTACTTTTCCTGCTGTAAACTCACTGTTTTTGTTGCCTGGTAGTGAATGCTTATTGACACTCGTATCTTAATCATCCAGGTTACAGATCTCAAGCTCTCTGTTGACCACTTGGAGAAAGAAAGAGATTTTTATTTTGCAAAGTTACGAGATATTGAGATTCTCTGTCAGACTCCAGACTTAGAAGATGTCCCAGTAAGCTCTTCTCTATTATCTCAACCAAAGCAGAAACGATTGTGATGTAGTTGACTAGCTACCAAAGTTCCTCTATAGCATGGCTTTCTTGTGCATGTCTAAGTTCTAACTGATAACAAGCAAACATCCCTGAGAAGGATCAGTATATATGTAATTGTACTATGTTTGGTTATTGGGCTAAAGGAACTTTGTTCTTTCTATTTCATAACCACTGATAGGAACTTTGTTCTTTCTATTTCATAACTACTGATAGTTTTGAACCCCTAAACTCAGTCCCTCTCTAGCTTACAAAACTACACCAGTTGCTTGTGTCATGGATTTTCTTCGTTAATGTTTTTTATATGTATAACATGGAAAGGAGTAGTTTGTTTCACTTTGCTTTCTTTTGAATTATGCTGGCTATGGAAAGTGTTGCAGAGAAATTAGTTGACCCTCTTTCTGCTCTTTTCCCATTATTTAAAGATTTAAGTGATAGTGCATTGGGTGGCAGTCATGTTTAAGCATAATGCTGAATACACTGCTCCTTTTGTATCTCACAGTTAGAGAAAAGTTTCTTCATTCTGTCATTAACGTGTATTACGAGTTATCTAATCATGTGGGGTTGGTATTATTGCATTTCACAGATGGCTATGGCAGTTAAAAAGATATTATATGCTGCTGATGCAAGAGAATCAGCTTTGGCCGAAGCTCAAGAAGTTCTAAGTCACTCTGTGGATGGAAGTAAATACTGAACCGGAAGTGGAATATGATAAGTAAGATTTGTGTGCAGTAGTTTCTTAAATGTAGAAGTTATTGGTTCATCTTTGATGAAATGTTGCTAAGCTTCTGGTGTGTACAACCATGTTTCATTTTTTGGCTTTGAAAAAAGTCGTTCTCTATGTGTACTTGATGGAGATACCTCCAATGAAGCAGGATTTGTATTCAACGTTGAGAGTACCATATTAGTCAACTTTAATTGAAAGTGTGTACCATGAAGGTACACCTTCCACAAATCAAAAGCTTCTTCTATTTTTCCTCTTATATTTCTAATTCTCTTCCCTTTTTCTTAGTTTTCAAATTTCAAGTTCACCACCTTCTGACTTTTAAACCAAAACTATTAAGTATTGTTAGTTGAATACTTGAATTGTTATAACTTCTTCAGCAGGAAAAAGAATTTCCAGAGTTAAAAACTTGGGAATGAGCGTAAAGCTGAAAACAAAAGGCACTCATTGCCGTTACAGTGAGCTTGTTATCATGTGATTCCACATGAAACTCTGACATTCTACGACAAAAAAGGGTAAGTAGACATATATTAGCAAAGCTTAACAAAATATGACCAATTGTATAAGACTCTCCTTACCATTATGCTCCAGAAAGGCACAAGGGTACAAGCATCTTTGTCTGATGTACCAAAGAGCAATGCATTATGTATTTTGTTATTCGCCGTCCATGGCCATGCTGGTCAAGGAACAAGTTTTAAAGGTGAATGTAATGATTTGATACAAATAAATGAGGGGACGTGTTTGGAAAATGGGCATAAGGATAAACAGTCAAGAAAAAGAATGAATATGCTACGCTTCCGCAGATAACAAAATAGAAAAAAGACTATTGCAAATCGAATTCACTTCTTCTGCAAATAGCAAAATTTAAGTATGCCGTCTACTTATTCAAGTACACCTAAGTACTCAAAAGAATACACCCAGGCTGCTCTCAGAATTCTTTTTGCCCCAGAAGAAATGTAGCTGTAAGATTGAAAAAACTCAATTGTAAGGGGTTCTTTTTTCTATTTAAATTTTGGCATTACTGATATAACAGTCACATCATTAAGTGCTAGCCATCTAAATTGCATCAGTGAGAATGCCAACTTATTTATTTGGTAAAAAAACTTATCATACATAAAATAATATTTGCAGTTGACACTTAATTATTTTTATTTTCTCTTCACGACACCGCACTTCATGTTTAGGAAGGTGTGAAAACATAATCATTCTAAGGGTTCTCAAGTACTCCCACGAGTTTAAGAATAAGGAAATGACTTCCTTAAAAAGAAAATATTTTCCTAAACAGCAAACACACCTAGGTTGGGAATTAGTCTCAAAAGATGCCGGCCAAAATGAAGTGCTCGGATAAACTTGAGAAACTGCGAATTCTCCTGGAATAATTTGGTATTATGTATTTGATCAGAATACTGATATTGCTAAAACTTTTATTTTTGTATCATCATCTAAATTGACTTTTATTCTTTTGTAACATCATCTAAATTGACTTTTATTCTTTTGTAACATCATCTAAATTGACAAGATCTACATTCTAGGAGCGAGACAAACAACAAAAAAAAATTCCTCCATACTTCTTTACAGAATTGGGAGAAAGAGAACGACATGAAGTGGGTTAGCATAGTACTTCAACAGCTCAATGAATTCCTCCATACTTATTATCATGATTCTTTCACCTATCATCATAGAAACAGCACCCTTCCGTTCATCCAAATATGTTCCAACACTTCAAATAGAGAGAGAGAGAGAGCTTCATTAGTATCAAACGGTTATACAGGTAAATAAGACTCTTTCCTTGAATTAATTGGCGTGCATTTCCTGTTCTCAGATGAACTTTTAGACATTGATGACATTTCCAACTGCACATGCACAGAGATGCAGATAACTTCCATTAAAATGTAGTTGGAGTTGCAAATTTTTCATCAATAGTTATCCACTATTTCTGGTTTCACATGATGCAATTGAAGTAAATATACTGAGTTAAGAATATTTAGTCAGATTATGGTCCAATATCATTAGTGAGTGTAAACCACACATGGCAGCATGGACATGAATCAACCTATCATAGGAATACTATGTCACTTTGGTATATAGTTCTAACAAGAAATTTATCATAAATAGCTTCTCTCGTAAACTTCATGCACTGGGAGGGGTTTATCTTTAACAGATTTCTCATTCTTGAATAGAGAAGATGGTACAAGTTACTTTTCTTTCATTTTCATAAAGAAGGAAGAATTCAATTCTCTCTAATCTGGGCGATTTGAGCGGGGTATACCCTATAGGTCAATACTCACTAGAATCAGATGGAAGTTCGTTTTGGCCAGAAATAGGACAATCATAAATCTATGTTCGGGTCAACCCACCTTCCCTTGTACAAAAGTATTGGAAAAAAATAACATGTAAAGCTATATTCCAGAAATCAAATTGCATAGAATTTCTAAAGATCAAAGAAGTTGCCACTTATGCTAGATTAAGTTGTTTTTCTGTCTTCCCAAAAAACGTTAGAGACAGGAATAATAATGGAAAAGAAAAAAAATTTTATATATATCTATATAAGAACAAAAATCGAGCCCACTGAATGCACAGTGTGTCCTCAAGGAAATTATTCCCCTCAATGTACCCGAGGTGTTGGAATCTTTCCTCCCAGGATAGAACGATTTACTCACCAAAAT
>JAOTQR010000069.1:25223021-25237753 GCA_025774065.1 Solanum ossicruentum | reverse complement strand
ATATAAAGGGCTTCACTTGTACATGTTAAGATACACAAATAAATATATCTTCTATATTTTCTTTATATGTTTCAACAATTAGTATATAAATGTTTCAATTAACTACGGAATATATTTAAGGATGTAATGAATAATATTAAACCAAAAAGTCTACCTGCGTAATTAGAGATTTGATGACTTCCTTCGCTGCATTATTTTTGTCTATTTCCATTCTAGCTTCTTCAGTTTTCTCTTGTAGTTGCCTTGATTTTTTCTCAAGCTCAGCCTCTAAGAATAGAGATCTCTGCGTAAGAATCTCTACCTGCATGGGGTATATCTCAGGTGCAATCGAGCACATACAAATCAACCTATATTACAAATTTCTTTGTTTGAAAGAATAAGTAATACTGCATAGAATAAATTAGGTTACTATAATTTTTAAGCTGGCTGCTATTTCTAGTCAGTTGGTCCTTGGACTATTTCAAGAAAAGCCTTTGCAAGACAAGTACCAGTATCTAGTGCAAATATTAGAAAACCACAGTAACACAATCTTTCTCAATGGACAATAGGATATTGTGCACGAAAAACTATTTTGGACCAGTCAAGATTACTAAAACAAAGTTTTCTCTTGATATTGTTACCAACCGTTATCCTGTTGTTCCAACCATTCTAAAAATGTTTCCACAAATAGGACTGCATGAAAAAGACGTCATCTATCCAAATAGCTATTGATATTCTCTTAGGAGTTCATATATGCCTGCACTGTGAGAATTGTAGTTCAAGAAGAGCTGGATTATTAGTTAAGTGGTGTAGAACTCTGAAGAGTAACTATTTGGTTTCAAGTAGTGGAATTCAAAAATAATTTCAATCAACTTAGAATAAAGGATAAGTTGCTGATCCAATTAGCGACTTCTATCCAGAATGACTCTTTTGAAACAATTTAAGAACAGCTCAAATTATGAAATTATGGGTGAAAATAGTATTAGCTAAAGAAAAATCTCTAATGCAAAAGACATAATAAAATAAAATGGGAATAGCAGAGCAGTAAATTGGAACTGTGCAGGAAGAATGTTAACAGAAGGGCAGGTCTCTTTAATAGATGCTATATAAAAGAGACAGGAAAAGTTGGTGCAGGATAAGTGTTCTAAAATCTCAAGTCTTTTGGTTATACTAAGAATATATTAAGTCTAGTGAAGGAGAGCAACAAAATTAGAACATCAATATAAACTGAAACCAAGTGTTACTGAGAAATTGAACTGTCCAGCAGCATAGTATTCAGAAGTCGTAATCATATCTGCAAGGAGATATGATCTAAAAAGGGAACTGTATCCTCGACAAGTTAGTCTTCTGGGGAAGTTGATATATAAGTTAACTAGTACTTCATAAAAATAGTCCAAATGTAACTACAATCAAGACTTTTGAATGACATACAATTAGTTAAACAGCAACTTTGTGAGCCAAACCAGGATACCCTAGGTACAAATACGTACAATTAATCACATGCAGCCCATCCATTATATATACTTCTTTTATTGCTTTTTCCTTCATTGGGCCAGTGGGTGCTGGTTCCACCAATTTCCGTAACAAGTTCAAAGGCATCCCACATGTTCCCTAACGTGATTGTAATTCTCACATATAGAAAAAAAACAAAAGTGATGAGTAATTCTGATATTTTAACAAACATGTGTCTTCTACTTCAATGATTCTTCTAGGTATGACAAAATGCAGCAACAGTGGCCTGGAAGATTTGGGCACTATTCTGGTGTGTTTTGAGGGGTAAGTGATGCCAAAGAATTTGAAAAGCTTTAATGTCAGGCTGACAGGGACACGGGATTAGCATCAAAGTGAAACAGATTTGGGAAACTATCCCACTGGGCATCATACGGACTATATGCCTAGAAATAGATAAGAGATGCTTTGAGGAGGTTATACAGCATCTATCTTTTGTAAAATACAAATGCATTCAGAGCTTACACATCTGGTGCAAGGAATAACTATTAGAAGATATTGATCCTTTTGTGAATTTTTTGGACTCTGAAGCGAACTTTTTAATGAAGTCTGTCATACTTCTTTGTACTTTCTTGCAGTACCTTCTTGGTAATAGCTTTAATAAAATTACCCTTACTTTATCAGGGAAAAAAGGAATGCAGCACAAAGAAGCTTGGTAAAAAGTATTGGCCATTTTTACCTGCTCCTTCAATATTGAAATTTCCTTTGTCAGACTTTCATTTGTTTGCTTCGAGTCATCAAGATCCACTTCGTGATTTGCTTGTCCAGCAAAAGCAGATCTCACAGACACAGAATAAGCTGAACTTGATTCAAAAGAAGCAGGAGAATCATCTTGAGAATGACTTGTTGATCCAACAAAAGAAACAGATAATTTCTCGGGGCAATCAGAAAAAGATATCAATGGGCTTGATGTGTGAGATACTTCACTCTGAGTATTGCCATTAGGAGTTGGAGAGACATTGTCAGAGTTTGAATCTTGCTTCTGGTTCTTTCTGAAATGTTGATTGTCAGACCGTCGGAATGAATGGAAGGAGGACAGCCTAGAGAGAAGGCCTTTTTGTTTAGAAGGCGAGGTCTCTTTCTTCCTCTCTCCAGTATTCTTCTGTAAGCTTCCAAAAGTGGCCTTCGGTGGTAGACAAGTCAATCCAATATCCAAGCCCTTGTTCAATTTAGTAAAACAATCTTCACACACACGATAAGGTTTATTCATTTTTGGAGCCAAAGAAGCTCTTAAAGATCTTTTACTGGTGCACACTTTGCAAAAGACAAGCCCACAGTTGTAGCAGTTATGACGTTTTCGTCTGAGATTAAATGGACGCTGGCATCCAGCACAAATGGAATTATCAGCAATTGACACTTCTGTGTGTAGACAAATGGCAGCAGTAAAATTATCTCCACAGACCACAAACTTTACTTTTTTTGCTTTCAGTGCTTCAACCAGTGTAGGAGTGTTCCTATCATGATTGTCTCCATGTCCTAGCTGTCCATTTACTCCCTTTCCCCACGTGTAAATCTCAGAGTCTGAGCTCAAGGACACAACATGGAAAGAGCCACAAGCTATTTCTTCAATGAAACAATTTGTAAGTTTTCCTTGAACACGAGAAGGAAACTTTCCGGTACTTCCAGGAATTCCTAGTTGCCCATAATCAGCTTTCCCCATTGTATATACTTGTCCTAATGTTGTCAAAGCAACTGTAATGCTATGGCCACAGGCTACTCTACTGAAGTTAATGCCATCCAACTGTACAATGTTGCATGGAGTGAGTCTAGAAGCATTATCTTCGTGTCCAAGTTGTCCATCATCCCCATTTCCCCAGGTGAAAAGCTTCCAAGGTGGGGAATTACTAGAACCGGCATCGTCAAAAGAGAGCTCTACCACAGCTGCAGTGTGCCAATGCCCACATGCCACTCTAACTGTTCTTCGTCCTTGTAGAGCTTCAACTTCCCTAGGACTGCCAATGCTACTACGATCCCCATGACCTAGAGCACCAAATGTTCCCTCACCAAAAGTAAAAAGTTGGCCAACTGATGTTATAACTGCTGAATGCCAAGGACCGCAAGAGACATATGAGACATGCTTACCAACCAAAGGACCCCTTACTTTTTTGGGGATCCAGTGACTGATTCCAGTATCATGCCCAAGGAGGTTAAAGGTACCCTCACCCCATGTATAGAGATCTCCACTGATTGTTGTGGCACAAGTATGATAATCTCCGCATGCTGCTGACGTAACATTCAACCCACAGAGAGTGTCAATAAGCTTTGGGCTAGAAATGTCAGATTCCACTCCATGCCCTAGTCTGCCACTTAACCCCTCTCCCCAACTAAAAATCTCTCCTTGCTTTGTGATTAGTACGGCATGTCTGCTCCCACAAGCAACATATTGAGCATCAAGTAGTAATGCTGATTCCAAGGTCCTTGGCAAAAGTGCATCCCTTCTTGCACCTTCAGATTTTCCAAGTCCACACGTCCCACCACCTAGCAGGCCATCACCAATTCCTTCTCCCCATATTAAAATGTCACAAAGTGTATCAGTATTTGCTAAAGATCCCTGGCTAGATGAACTAATGCCACTGGAAAAACTAATCCGGAGAGTATCTGCAGAGCTCTGCCCAATTTCATCATCTAAGTTTCCATATGATCTTGAGTTGAAGGAACTAGTGACAAACTCTCTGTTGGAAGAATATTTTGCGGTTGAATTATAAAGTAAATAGTCAGAAAATGCTCTTTCTAATCTCTTTTTTGGAGGACTCTGAGATGGAACTGAACCCAATGAATTTTTCGTTCGGTCCTGTCATGAGAAATAAAAGGGAGTCAAGACCGTAAATCGATTAACTTACTGATAAAAGCGTCATAGTAAGTACCTCATAGGGTGTACTGCTACTTCCACTACTACTTGCCAAAGCAGAGTGAGAACATCGTTGTGTCACAGAAGACGAACCATCAGAATATGCTGCATCATGTCTTATATCGCTCGTCCACTTTGGACAATTACTCCGAGATATCAAGGCCCTGAGAGCAACAAACCAGACTTCTGTCTCTTCCTTATCTTTGCAGATCTGCCAAAAGGTTCAGTTTGTTGACTAGATTCTATCACCTAAAGATATAAAATTTTTCAAGAATTCTCCATTTTTGTATCAATAGTAATGGTCTACAATTATCACCGTATTCTGGATCATCCTATTTTGTTAACTCTGAGAATTCTAGTCCATATACTTATGGAAGTAAATAACACATGCTATAATGATGATCTTTATGGTAACCATATCTAACCAGTAAATGAACATTAACTTTTTGCAAGGACAGAGATTCGTATTATCCTTCTTCATTAACCCATTCAATCTCTGGAATTTAAAGAATGGAAATCCTCACTCAATAGAAAGGACACAAGCATCTGCATCTCTACAATATCAGTGAAATGATATGCAAGTATAAAGACATCCACTTTCTTAAATGCTGTATTTTAACCAATGAAATGGGCAGTTACTACAAATCTACAATATATTATTCCTGAACCAAGCACGTGACTCAAAGTGCATATGTCATTAAAATACAGATGAAGACTGGCTGGTTGTTGACCAATATAGAAAGTGTCTCCTTTCGGCAATTACGCATGAAGATACAATTTCCAATGTTCTACACCATCTCCATATACTACTTGCATAAGTTATTTCATAGATTTACATTTAAGAAAAAACAGAAAGGCAACTAAGGTATGAAATAAAAATGCATAGCCAGAATTTCTAACCTCAAAAGAGAGCCGACCTATTAACTGTGGAAGGCATTCAAAAGCTAACTGTTAATCAATTAACTAATAGTGGCTCAATAATCAAAAATTTCTGTTAGATTGGGGGTTATCTAAATGTCAAACTTCCCTGTACACAGAAAAGTAGTCATATCTAACTGTTTGATGACTATTTTCTACTCAAAAAGAAATATATATTCTATTTTATGGAAGTGACGAAACTTAGAAGGGAATGTGGCGTGTTCTAAGACTGTAAGTATTACTTACCAAATCCAAGGAACTTTTCCCATATAGAAGTGAAAATGACTGATATTCTTTCTCAGGTCTAGGAAACCGCTGAAAATTTGCCTACAATGTCATTTTAGATTAAAGAAAATGCAATCAGCCGCACAATACCGCTTTGTATGAAGTTTGATGTGCGTGATGTTGATAGCTTAAGATCTTACAGTTCGTTGACCGGGGATAATCCTTGAAACCTGACTCAATTCAAGCTGCTTCTCCTTTTCGACATACCATATTAGCCTTGTTTCGTCCTGAAATTAGTCTATCAGAAGCAGTTGATGGATGATAATTTCAGAATGGGTTACAAAGCTTCAGAGGAATACCCCTTATTTGAAGCAGCGAAATAGGTATGTGTAAAAAGAATTTGTGTAAAGGTGTTGCACGCACGCGTCTGTGTGTGTGAGAGAGAGAGGGGGGGAAGGGAGAAGCAGCAGAACAAAGAAAGAAGCATAGAGCTGGCCTGGCTGCCTGGGATGCTCTAAACATCCTTCTTACCAAGTTCCAACACTTAAAACTTCAACTCAATCCCCTCGTGGCATGAGAAAGATATCACAGTACAGGTCAAGCAATTACACCAAGCAACCATGTAGCTTGAACAAAAGAAATATAAAACTGAAAGTGTAGAGCTATACGTAACCTACGCTCAAGGATTGAAAACCCAACCACATTTATTTCACCATCAGTTTAATATAAATTGATGAAAAAATAAGCAAAAAGATTGGGAAATAATGAACAATCTAATACAAAGCCCATACAGTAGAAAGACGAAAAGGGCAGAACTTTGGCTTTCCTCTGCGTCCATACTTCAGTAGGTATGATCCTCTTTTTAAGGCTGTAATGGCCTGCAAGTTGCAAAAACAAGGATCTTTAGGTTGACAATTACAAACAACTCATTCATAGAAAGCGTGTCAGCAACAGACATTTCCTTGTTCTTGACGTGTGCGGTTATTAAGAGAATATATAAATTTTCCACCATTTAACAAAGGAAACTTAAAGGTCCAAATCTTAGTTTCTGGAGTTCTGAAGTAGAAGAGGGAAAGAGGTCTGTTTAAAAGAGGGAATATGGGATCCATGTAACTGTTTGTGGAGTATAATATAACTGAAAATTTTCTGCTAAAATCATTTTTGGAATCGAACTGAAAAGGAAAGGTCTACAAAGAGCATTGAACAAAGGGATTATGCATTTTGCTAATGCTGGAGTGGGAAGACAGACTACAACTAAAATTTAGTGCAAATTTATAAGCTCCTTTTATCTGATATTTCAAACCAAGAACATATATGCTAATGGCTCTCAAAATGGCCTTTTCATTAAGGGCAGCATATCTGTCGATTTAATAAGAGTATTCAAGAACTTACTTTCCATATAATTTTTGAAGTTTAAATTTCAAAGTAACTTTGCAATACAGGATGATCTTGTCTACCTGGCACGAGTCACTTTTCCACATTGACAAATTACATTTTTTCAAGTTAACCGTGATCAAATTTTCAACAAAATACTTGGACATATACTAAAGAATAACTAGGTTTTATACATTTTGGAAAAGATACTTACAGATATACTTGGACATATACTGAAGAGTCACTAGGCTTTATACATTTTGGAATTCTGCCACTAAAATTGGCAATAGGAAGAACTAAAATTCCATGTTATGATTGATAAGAACATGAGGACACATAATGTCCAAATGAGCTCAAGTACACTATAGACCTTTTCCTCTTTAAACAGTTGACTTCAATATGGGTATGTTTTGTGTTCCCTATCCCACATCTTTACGGTGCACAATTCTACTTCCATTATCATCTCCCTTCCTGCCAATCATTCATTGACCTTCCTTTGTCAACTCATGATACAGAATGCTAACTTTTATAGATGGACCTGATCTTCAATCAACTGGATCTAATTTGTGACAGCTATGCTTTTATCTCCTTTTAACTGAGAATAACATTTTTAGATTTCTACAGAAGATAATCAGGTTACATGTTCTCCCAGAAAAAGAAGAAGCAAATTGGTTGTTTTACAAGTGAAACCAATTAATAACAGGAAGTACAGTAAACAGTTGTCTGTGGTGGAGCAGCCAGAAAAAGAAATAACTAAGCATCCTTTATGTTATCTTAAGTTTGACTTCTAATTTTAAAATTATGGTCATCATGGATGTATTGCAGCTTAATGCAGATATTAGGAGCAGTTGTTAATATATGAATTCATAAGGAACTTCCACCCTTTTTGCATCATCCGTCTTGATAAGCAAACATAATGTAAACGTCCCGAGAACAAAAACATAGGTGTCGATATAATTATTGTCATGAACCTATTCATTGCATGATTAGGTGTACCAGAAGGATATATAGTGTATTCTTTTCCTATATTGACTAAATGAATACAAACATTTATAGTGTTATTCCGGAATAAGAAGCCAACTTTCTCATAATGGTGGTGAGATTTTTTCTGTACTCACAAAAGACCTATTCCTGGAGGTAAAGGAAATTTACCAAGCACAATGTGGAGCTGTTACAGTGAAACTAATTGTTTGTCCTTCTTCGATATCTGCTCTGTTCTTAAGCAGCAAAGAACAGAAAAGTTTAGCAATAAATGTCACCTGTTCCACATTCCTCTCTCCAAGACTGTTCCTCTGTAGGTTGTTCATTAAGCAGTTATATGAACTCTAGCACCTTGATCACGACAATACCAAACGTCTGGTAGCTGGCAAACGAGCTCCCATGGTTCCTCCATAAGAAGACTTCTAAGTACAAGAGAGTAAGGATATTAATATCATATAGACTATTTCAGAAGAACCAATAAACATAAAATAAGTAAAATAGATTTTGGAAGAATCTCTACACGAACTGTTAGGAAATGGCAATTTTCCTACCAAAAAAAAAAAAAACAAATGCAGTAGATGACATGCAGGCTTCTCTTATCATTGTGCTGAATAACCAAAAATGTTTTTAAGATTATTAAACTACTAGTGTAACCTTATCAAACAAATTAGTTGCATCAACTACATTATAACAAACTGTCCTAGCATTTAGCAATTACACCTAAAATCTCAGCAAAACCTCTTTGAATATTCAGAACTACTGTTCATGACAACATCCACGTCCTATTTAATACTCCACAACAGAACTCCCTAACTATAATCACGAATACATATCAATATCACGTAAAAACATACACCTATATTTTCCGTTCAAAATTCAGCAGAAAAACAACATCAGAACCAACAAGGAGCTAGGGTTTAGATCAATGCTAATAATTTACACACCTTTGAACAGTGTATTCAACAGAGAACACAACGCTAATTTAGCAAATGAAATTCAAGGAAAATGAAAACAACTCACAGTTTGTGCTTCCACTAAGATCAATACATAGCACTCACTGTCAGTCGAGGTGAATTAGGCTCTCCGCAATCGAACGAACAGAGGAAACACAAACGATTTTCGAATCAACAGCTGAAGCGAAGCCTCAGATGATTTCTGTATAATGAAAATTTATCGGATCGAATCGTCTGGAAAGGAAATGAGAATTTAGTGTTGTTTTTCCTCTCTCCTTTTACCTGTGAGCAGTACGTAAGTAATTGCGTGTGATCGAAATGAAATATATACGTAGCTGGGAATTCTTTTCTTTTTGATTGTTGAATGGTGAGATTATTCTTTGTTGATGCCACGTAGTCAACGAAATCTGATTCTGTTGCGGCAAGGAAGTGGGGACTCTACTATTACCAGGCACCTTTTCTGTTACTCCCCAGTCTTGCCTCCAATCAACTAACTTCCCGCCATTTTCTTTGTCACATTATATTTAGAAAAATATATTTTTTTTTCATATTTTACATTTAACATTAATTATTTATTTTTTAAATTATTTTTCAAGACATAATATTAAACATCAATTAATAAGGATAGTGTCTTAAAATAACAATATAAATTATTATTTTCTTAATGGACGTGTCAAGTCAAAATGTAACAAGTATAAGTGAAAGAAGAGATTAGTATCTTTAAAAAATTATTTACGACACAAATATTATGATATGTTTAAAATAACAAAATTCTTAATAAAAGTTATATTATAAATTTTTTATCAAAAATATGATTTTAAATAAAAATATGTAGAGGTCATGAATAAGGATAGAAGGTAATCAAACATTGTCTTACTGCCAATCTATTCTTGTAGTCTTTAGCTTGGTGGTAGTCCAAAGAGCATTGTGTTTGTCATAGTATTAATTCTACGTATGTAGTCTTTGGCTTTTAATATTTGTTATTTGTTGTTCACTTAGTTTAAGTGGTCACACCTTGTTGTTGATGTTATAATTTTTTAATATACAACAACAACATTACCCCGATGCCTCAAAGGCTTCCACCCATTACAGGATAAAGAGAAATCGGATGTACAATTTTTTAATATGCTCCACATTATTTTTCTATTATTTGTCATATTTTTTTCATTATCATTTTTTTGTTCCATTATTATTTTGATTTTCTTCACTCGAGTCAAAAATCTTTTCAAAATAATTTTTCTACCTCCAAAACACAGAGATGAGATATGCCCACATTACTCTAATTTCACCAAACCCCTCTTCTCTTATCATAGCATTTATTAGGCTAAAAGATTCTTTACCTCTTTAACAATTTATCAGGCTAGAGGATCTCTGTGAAAAAAAAGAAATAGATTTTTCTCCCATCTTTAGCTTATGGAGGACGAACTTTAGCTCCTTTCTGCAATGATTCCAGTGTAATAGTGACATATTCCATACAAAATTCCAAGGTTGGAATAATTAGATAAAGAATTTGTGAAAACATATAACGACTACTGCCTTCATTCCATAATGATGTATGACCGGATTTAGCCAAATATAGAGTCAAATTTAACAAGTATAATATAGTAATGATAATGGAATTAGATACAAACTAAGCAATGATCGAAAAGTTGGTGTGATATTAAAGGTAATACATGTTTGATGAGTGGTTCTCTTATCTTTTATTAAAAAAAGAACTATCAAGACCCCCCAAAAATCATTCTTGTAAACTGAACTTCAATATCAAATCAATTGGGATTTAGGTTATGTTTGGTAGATTGGAAAATATTTTTCAATTTTCTAATTTGGTTGACCTAAATATTTTAGAAAATATGTTTTCAAATCAATTTATTTTTCTAAATTTAACGAAAATGACTTCATTCCAGAAACTAAGGAAATCATTTTTCAAAATTCCCATCTAATCTCAAATAAAAATATTTTTTTACCCCATCCCTACCTATATGTCATTTTGAACATGACACATCAAAATGTTTTCATTTACTAATCAAATAATAGAAAATATTTTTCACTCACTGACCTAACATGAGAAATAAATTAAAACCAACTTGTTTTCTAGGAAAACATTTTCCTTCATACCAAAAGTTAATCTGTTATTTATATTTGGAGATACCAAAATTTAATGTTTTATTTATATTTGTTGACATCATATTAACAAGATGGGCATTTGGTCTAGTGGTATGATTCTCGCTTAGGGTGCGAGAGGTCCCGAGTTCAATTCTCGGAATGCCCCCTTGTCTTCTAATATTTTTGGGGGTCTTCTCCCTCTGTATTCTGCGTAAACAACTTCAATGTCACACTTTGACAAAATAATGTCTGAATTTATCTTTCTTTTCCCCATTTTACACGTCCTTTCTCAAATGAAATACTAAAGGAAAGTACCAAAAAGTTTATCAAGTTGTTCACCTATTGTTTGGTATAGTTATTTCATTGTCCAAATCACTAGGCGCAACTTGTCTCTGATATGGGACGTAAGTTTATGATCCACAAGAAGTTTCAGATTTGAAACCAAAAGTGTTTTTAATTTCCTTTTTTTTCCCGTCAAAAGTTCTTCGACGGAAGCACATTTTGAGAGCGTACACAGAAAAAGTATCCAAAGCATTGCTGAAGTTAGCAACGTCAAAGGTCCCAACACCTCTACAGATTTGACTACCTGAAGACTATTATTAAGTTTTAAGTGCTAATACACTTTCAGCAGCACTTCCAGTTTCCTGTGTCAAGGGGGAGGACAAGGCAGCAATCGCGTGCCGTATATCAAAGTTGCGTAAAGTCACGCAAACAATCACTGTGAGTCCACTCAGGCCGTGCTAGTGATCAAAATAATAGAAAGACTCGGGCAGCTCTTTACAACAGCAGATATTAGTTGAACAGTATTAGTTTATAACAGCAGAAAAACTAGACAAGGTTGAGCAGTATTAGTTTATAACATAGGTTAAGAGGATTGCGAAAAACTCTATAAAACAAAAGACAGTATTCCACATGGAGAAAGACCAAACATCAGCTTCAGGCCACCTCTTTACAACAGCAGATAGATCTCTTCCCTTCCTAAAGCGCTGGAGCAGTGGAAACCAAACGAAAAGAACTGCAGTGTACAAGGCTCAGTATCTGTAATCGTCATCATAAAACACATAATTGGCATGGGCCTTTCGTTCTCGTTCGGCCTGCAGGGAAATAAACTGAAATGAGCCAGTCCTTGAACACATGAATTTTGCGATTTCAGAATACTTCAAGTCACTTGGCCTCTGAAATTACTCAAAATATAAACTAACATCGAACTGATTATCATACCTTGTGGATCATCTCCTCAAATTCTTGGGTTCCATGTTCTTGTATATATTTCTCTGCAGCAGTTAGGATGTCATCTGGCTTACTAAAGAAATCCTTCTTTCGTGGCACATACCAGATGTTAACTGCTTTTCGTTGGACGATGTAAGGCCTAATATAATGCTCATATACAAATGCAGCACCATTGAAGTAAGGTATGACCAACCAGCAGGTTGCTATCAGTTTTGCATATGACCAGAAAGGTAGCCTGACATAAAAAATGAATAAAACATATAATGAAAAAAGTGCACATCTGACATTTGGAAAAGATTTAGTGGGCATTTGGATTGACTTTTAAGCTCTTTTTTAAGTTTTGGAAGTATTTGGGTAACTCAAAAAGTGCTTAAAAGCACTTCTTTAGGCTGAAAAAGTACCAAAAAAAAGTCAAAGGTCAAAAATAGGGTGTTCCAAACTTATGGCTTTTAGCTTTTAACTTATAAGCCTCTTCAAAAAAACTAATCCACACACCCTCTTAGTGATCATCTACACTCATTAGAAGCAAACTGATATAAAAGTGATTCATATACTATGTCAGACAACTGTGTTTCTAACAATTCGTTATGCTCTCTACTTTTCCTTTCAATGTTAAATGTGCTAAATCAAAAAATATGACACCTTCGAGAAAAGGGGACAAATATGACTAGAAACATGACTTATATTTCAGAGGAAGAAGGGGCGAGGGGAGGGAGTGTTCCCAACCTTATCTCAACATGAAAGTACCTTGTGCCCAAAAATATGCTTTCAACCAAGGTAAGATCAACTACACTACCACCAGCTCATTTTTGCATTGATCAAGGCAACCCAGTTTCTTATACAACCATAAATTGTTAAACAGATATTATTTAGATCACTGCTCTTGTTTCAATTATACCCGTGAAGACTCCACTATATTAGTGCTGATCCACTTGGTAATGATTCAAAACTATTGTCAATCATGACTGTTACTCAAAGATGTCATTGTATATGATTTCAGACGAACATTTACTTAACCATCAGAATAATTTTTCACCTGTCCTAACAATGTTTCAAGCATCATTATTTAGAGTCCCCATTTTCTCTCTGAATATGGTTTATTAAAGGACTGTTGACTTAATAATTCCTATTCCTTCTTATAGCAACCAGCAGATGATCTTTCTCTTTCTTAGGTAATGCATCATCACTCATCACTTGTTTGATAATCTACAACACCAAACTTTTTCTTTGTTTTTAATAGCCATTGTGTCGGGACCAGCTTGCGCACCCCTAACTAATTCCACAGGTACCCGTTCTCTTTCATCGACACCTATACCGAGCAACTATGTCCACCAAGGATTGGACAAACAGGAACAAATCACCTAGTGTTAAGCCTCTACATGTACCAAGTTAGTAGAACATAAAATATTTGTCACATTATCACATAAAAGTATATAGTAATTCAAAGCCTCTGCATTCATTTATAACAACTATTTAGAGACTAAGATGGAACCGAATTAGATTGGCAGATGAAATCCAATGCTCAAGGACTTCATGATTAAAAAAGTTCTAAAAAAAGGTTAATCACAGCCATCATCTGTTTATTACTTCCATTCCATCCCGTTGAAAAAACCAAGGAGAACATATATCTCTAAAAGGACAACTATCATAGTGCTCCCCATCTACAAGTGAAAAGAATACATAAATCTAGACCTAAGGAAATTACCATTCAATAAGCTTGGCAAAGGTCAGCTCAAAGAGTGTAATCATAGAATACAAAATCCAATATGTAAGCCACTGCTGATCATCCACAGGAGATTTGGTCTCAATAGCCCTAATTGAGGCATACCTGTCATATAACTCAAAACCCAGTATCTTTATGAGGCCGTAAGGGTTAAAAAAAATAAAAAATCACCAAGTGAGAACCCACTTACAAAGGATACACCAAACTAACCACCGGCCTGCAATTTCAGACGCAAAAGAGAAAACAAAAATTAGCTTACTATTATTTTTAGTTATAGTAAGATAATTTTTTTTAAAAAAAAATTCAAAATCCTAAATTGATCTCCATTATCTATGAATTAACTAGGGGAAAAAACACAAATACTAAGAAAAAGGAGTAGGTAGCGAAGAGATACCCTGCAAGAACATCAAAGTTGCTGATTATGACCTTGAGTAAGCTTCCTATACCACCTCCAGATCCTCCCATTTTGCTGAAATACAAAATTACTAAAATTATGAGTTGTGAGTCTGAGATTTGACTGTTGTTGTAGCAGTGCAGAAGAAGAAAATGGGTCTGGATTTGGGTGAGTTGTTGCTTAGTGTGTTCAGAGAAGAGTAAAGTTGCAGACACTTGTCTCCTGCCGTTCCTATTCGAAAACAAACAAAATAATGCACCTAGGTTTTTTTTTTTCTATTATAAAGTCTGTTCCAAACCGACGAATTTCCAGAAAAATTTTGAATTAATTATTTCGTTTTAATTTTACTTTGTTTATCAAATTGACATTTTTCATACGAACTGGTCTTGTCGTAGGCAAAAATGTTTGTTTTATGAACTTATAAAAAAATAATTTATTAATTTTGATAAATTATTTATTTATAAATATTTTATATATAGAGATTTTATTACTAAT
>JAOTQR010000069.1:25210750-25222352 GCA_025774065.1 Solanum ossicruentum | reverse complement strand
AAGCTTAAAAGTGTCTCAGGATAACTTTGGCTCTATTGCTGTCGCAATTATTTAGCATTGTGCTTGCTTCTCACGTTTCCTTTTTTCACATTTAATCTGGTATTATATAACAATAATATTAAAGCTTCCACATTTAATTTGATATTATAAGTAAATTAAAAGCTTTCCATTAGGAAAACAAAAGTCAAATTATAAAAAGGAAAAGAAGAGGTCAATTCACTGTATGTGGGAATATGGTTACACAAAATATCAAAGTCCGTTAGAACTTATTAGGTAGTCTATGTTTGATTATTTTTTTAAATTTTCAATTTCGCAAGAATTATTTTTCAAAACAAAAAGAGAAGTATTTCTTATCGTCTGATTAAAATATAATTCTGTCAAAAAGTGAGACAAAATTAATAATAAATTTTTTGAAGTACACACCTGGACGTCAAAACATGTGTTGGCTGAATAAAAAATTGATAATGTATTTGCAAGGATATATGCGACCGTCCAACAACTCAACCAAACTTTCGGGGACCTGTATATTTGTCCTTCTTACCGGTTCTTCTTTTCACACAAAAGGTCATCTTCTGGTATGTTCTAGTGAAATCTCAACTTTAAAAAGTGAGTGCATCTCAAATGAGAAGAATGATTTCTTATATTTGGATAGGTTTAAAATAATTTTTTAAATTTAGTTTAAATAATTTGATAGGTATAATATCTATATTTACGAATTTTGGACCTCAATTTTGAATATGTTTAAAGTAGTTATTTAAATTCAATTTTATTAGTTTTAAGTTATCAAAAGTGAGCATCTTTTATCTTTACCAAATATTTGACAAGTTCTATCTACGTGAAACAACTGTTTTTACCTCCTCAATTTCTATCAATTACCAATGTCAAATATTTGACGAAAATTTATGCAACAATACATCCGAGGAACTATTTCAAACCTACTCCCAAACACAAAAGTCGTTTGTCATTCTGCAATCTCCTGTTAAAATAAAATGGACTAGGACCAATTTTGCGACCTCAGGAACCAGAGCTTGAAAATGACTTCCAACAGCAAGATCATTGTAACGATTCAACGTCAAAATCCGTAGATATCACCATCAAGCGCCTACTTACAGGTTTTGCTTACCAACACATTTCTGTATCGATCACTACTATGGTATGGTCGCTCCCAACTGATAATATCCCAACACTCGACGGATAGACTAGGTTATCGTCGATCAAATTACAACAAAAAGGCTATATACGATGGAGAGCTGCAAATCCAAAGTGTTGCCAAATCTGCTGCTGCTTATCATCTAAATAAATCTACACTACCTAACTAATTATACACGTCATTCCCAATGAATGTCTCATTTCTTCTAGACTATTCTTATTATGCACCATCTTGAACCTCCTGTCGCAACAACTGAGGCCGCTTTTCAAAGATTTGGGATGGCCATATATCAGATGGAGTGGGATATCTGGGCTGTGGTTTCTTCACAGTTGATGAGGGCATAGCCCTGGAATCTGCAGCATCGGGTACTGGATAAGCCTGGGGATTAGAACTCAAGGGAAAGACGTATACAGGGTTCATGATCTGTGACTGCTGAAATGCATGCTCTGAAGAAGGCAATCCCATATAGTTAGTTTGTGAGGCAAACTCTGTGTGCTGAATTTCAGGAGGAGCAAGATTTAGGTCAAGATTAGTCTCAGCTTCCCTTGCTTTGATCTCGCTCTGCAGTTTGCTAATTTCAGTCTCCAGAGCTGAATTTTCATCCTCAAGCTCCTTTTTCTCCACACTCAGCTGCCAAGAAGACAGGTTTAGTGACTGCAGAACTAGAAAAGAACAGCAGCAGAATAAATGAGAATCTGTTATGCATAGACAGCAACTGACTGGATCCTACATCCTGGATGAAGAATGAAGGAAAAATCAACAATCATGAGAAATGAATCCCACTGTCTTATTATAACATCATTTTTTGGTAATCTTCCTCAAGTTTAGACAATGCAGTCATGGACAATAAAGCAGAGATTGATTGCCCGACTGGAGAGCTCACATTAGATAATTAGAAGGCCAACTCATTTCAAGGGGGTGCAATGCTTCTCAGTTTTGGCCTCATATTTATCCAACATAGTGTACATACCATATCCGTATGGTAGCACAATGTTCTGTGTATCCAGGTTCAAAAAAGAGAAAAATGGGCAACATCTCCACAAGCTGGCAAGATCCCCAGAAATTAAGACACTTACATATTGAGATTCAGCAAGCAAAGTTGAATTTTCTGTCTTCAGATGATTGATCTGAGAAAGCATGTCCTTCACAAATTGCGCAGCTTCACTCAATACAGAGGCTTTTCCATTCACCTGCTCAGATAGTTCTGCAACAATAAGGCACCCATATCTAATAAATTAGCGAACTCTTTACTGAAAATGTACACTAGAGGAGTCACTTCCCGGATTTGTCAGAAATGAACATAGGTAAGATATTAGCAATCAAGAAATTACCCAGAGCATCAGCCAAACCAAGAAAAAGTTCATTCAGATGCTCTCTCTTCAGTTTCTCTCTCTCAGCTTTGTGAATTCTTTTTGGAACTCTCTTCTGAATCTTCTTGCCGAGATGAGAGCTGTAACAAGAGAGCTTCACAATCAGGACTCGTCGTAGATATATCACTGATAATGATGCAGAGAACAGTCAAAACAAAGCCAAAAAGACTTACATAAGCTGAGTACACAAATTATTATTATTATTATTATATTTATCCTGAGATTTGGGAATTTTTAGGAGGATTCAAAGAAATAACTTTATGAAGAGGCAGAAATACTCTCTAAATTTTGTGAGGAACTTTTGCAAGTTAGTCAGTGAGGAACTGATCCTGTTGCTAAGACTTTCAAAAAGGACTAAAATTCTTGCTGAAAATCACAGATATTGGAAATAAGAAGCAACAATTCCTTGGCATCATAAATTAAGCATCTAAGTCTACTATTTAAACTGCCAAGTAGCATATAGTAATATAGTACCTTCCAACTTATGGCGACACGATGTCTACAAACAAAAATTATTCAGCATTATGTGTTTATCATGGGAAAAGATAGATGGGGCCTAGCTGGTATCATCAACCAGAAAAAGATCCCTACTGAACTGACAAGTACGCCAGATATCTATAGTACCAAAGAGAAAAGGATCCCCACCCAATCCAGAATAAATTTTGTTCTGTCCCTGGATATACGAAGTCACTCAACTGAAAGGAGAGGGAACTCCGGCGGGGAATACGTGTCAAGGGTGTTTGATTTCGAACTTTGACTTTATCTGACCCGAACTGGTCGCCTTGCGCAGCTTTAGAAAGGAGAGGATGATATAAATCAGTTCTCTATCTATATAAGGAGTCTATGCCCTTGAAAATATAACAAATAAGAAGCCAAGCTTTGAATAAGATTCAATTTGTACAGTCAAAGAAGGGTACCAACAGTTATGCTCCAGCAACCCCCAGATAGACAACTGGCCTTGGAAACTCATTGGAGGACCAAGCTGCCAAACTAAGGTAGTTTGTTTTCCCTGGAAAGCTCTATATGAGGCATGTCTTACCTGAGGCAATATACAGAAAGAAAATACAGCTCCCAAACAGATGCTATATGTGCAAAAAAGAGGCTGAAACCAACAGAAGTCTTCATTGTGAGGTGGCTCCAAAAATATGTCACTTTTTTTTTTTGGTCTCTTTGGCCTTAATTGGCCACACTCCACTCAGTTAAGAATGCTTATAAGAACTGGTGCCTATGGAGAGTTGACAAAGACATCAAGAAGATCTGGATCATGATACCTACTTGTATTTTTGTTGTACTCGGCTATAAAGGCACAGGAGATGTTTGCTGGGGAGTCAACTTGTTTAGGTATTTTGAGGGCAAAGTGTGTTTACCAATTTGTATCCTATTGTTAATGCAGAACAACTTCAGGACCTCCTGAACTCGTTACTTCTGGCTTAGATAGTTCGTATAGTCAGCTAGAGATGTTTTGTGAGCTCAAGTGATATCTATTACAAAATATCACATTACAAGTTTTTTTAAAAAAAAGAGGCTACAGGCTTATGCCAATTTCCATACTTTAAAAGAAAATAAACGATATGACATTCAAGCATCTAGAAGAACTGACCTATCTAACGATGTCTCCACATCTGTGATATCCTTTTCAACTAATGGAGCAGGATTTTCTCTATCCATCTCTAACTAGAGTCCAACTTGTTGGCTTTGGTGAGAAACTCAATTGGCTGTCCTGAGAAAAGAAGAAAAAGGAACAAAACAATAAGGTACTTTTGTTTAAAATTGAATGCCAGTTGGTCAAATGATGAACAAACAACGTGATAAAGGTGTGACAATCCAGCAAAATTCATTTGAAGTTACAATTTTGAGCGCTAATACTTCACTTATTCAGTAGATTGCTCATTGCTGATCACTACTTAGCCATCTATTTCTTTGCTATAAACAGCGGAAAACAAGATAACTCATGCTAAGAAGAAGGCTTTAAAAAACGCTCTTTGTTTCAAAAGCTTTAGTTGCAAATACAGCATTTAATCCCATTTTTATATAATCAACTCTATCAATAAGAGCATTCAGTCCCCAATTCTTCACGAAAGCAAGAGCAGAATTTTGTAAAAGAAGCCCCATGAAATATATCGTGCACTAATAGTCTAACAAAAACCTAATAGAACCTCGTAAAAGCAAAACCCTCGAAGAATGAGCATGAAAATTTCATGAAATTAACTGAAAAAACAAGGAGATTCATAACTAAACGAGGCATCTCAAACACACCACAGATTAGGCTTAAAGATAAGAAAGTTTACAAGGATCGATTAAAAGAACAATAAGGTTAATCAAAAAGTGAAGCAGGTAGAAAGAAATATACCTAGATGGAATTGACGAAAGAGGCAGAGTCGCAAACTGAAATTAGGGGAAGAAGGAATAAGGACAGATGCTTTTTAATAAGTTATCTGTGGGCTTGGGACGTGTGGCGAGCAGGTGGTAGTGGGAAGAATCAAGTGGGGAACGCATGAGATGCGTGCCACGCGAGCTTTGTTTTTTGGTCAAATAGAAAAGCTCTACACGTTTATGCTTGCAATTTCCACTCGCTTGGCCTTTTGCCCCATGTCATGTCATCTGTATTTACCTTCACACACGCCTCTCCTCTTCCTTGCTTCAATCCCTCACCAACTATTAAACCAAACTCTGTCTTTATCCGCTTGTTTATTCTCTTTTTTTAAAAAAAAAAATTTCCCCTTCATTTTATTTAGGACAAGAGCTTCAAATTCTAACCATGAACTTTACAATGTGGTTTATTTGTTTTTAATAGTTAAGAGAAAGATCTATTTTTTTCATTTATGGATTTGTCCTTATTGATTAAGGATATAGACTTTTCAATGTATCAGTCATTTTTACAAGGAAAAAAATCATTTACCCTAAAACTTTGAAAGGTAATTCAGACTTTCTCTTAAATTTTAAAAAATAAGTTCTTTTTATGACAAACAACTATTGTTTTCTTCGACATTCAAAACTAGGTTTCTAATCCCCAACCTCAAAGTAATTACCCTCAACGCGTGAGGTCAGTCCAAATAGTGTTCAAACAAAAATCAATTACATTACCTAATTGAATTCCCGTATCCATTAAAAATTAGTAGACGCATTCTATTCAATCTTTCTTATATCAACAATAGTGATGTCAGAGCTCCACGTGAACCTTCTAATGCTAAATACATACATGTACGTAATATTTAACTTCTAAATCATTTACAACATCTAACAATATTATGCCAACCAAGGTATGCCTAAGATATTGTTCGAGGAAAACGGTTTCGTCCGAATTTGAACAAACTTACGTTTATAAATTTCAAGTATCATGCAGAACTGTTCAAATAGCAAACAATTATTTGTAATATCCAATTTCTAGTTCCTTTTATATATATAGTGGAAGTGAATATAGCTGTACATCAGAATTCGTATGATCCCATCGATAGGTGAACATCTCGACTAACTGAAAAAAGAGTACTACTCTTCTTCCTCCACTACTGATATTGACTGGTTCAATTGTCTATTCTCAGAGATTGGTTCACGCTTTCGAACAGCCAAGCTGGAACTTGCGGACTTTCATTCTCCCATCCAATGCAAGCGCTAATATGTCATATTCCTCAACATACCAAAGCTCACTGACAGTTGCCTACAACAGTTGGAAGTAAAATGTAATGAAGATCAGCCATCAAGTTCTAAAGCTTCAAGACATTAACAAAGCAGGATTGCTTTTTCTAAATTTGAGCAACACATTAGGGTCTAACTAGGCACTTTAAAATGACATGTCATATCTTCCGATGAGAGAAAAAGACTCTTGGGAACAGTTCTATGGTATGGATGACCACCAACCAATTCCTATGCTCTAGAAGGCTAGAAGCACTATATGCACACCATTTGATCAGAGTAAATCCTATTTGCAGGATATTCAGATCATACGTTTCACATTTATTTGCAATCAGCTAAATCCATGTTACAAGGTCATATAATCCCAAGCCAACACTTCATCAAGTTTACAAGGAACGTTCCAACACCTTTTACACCCGAACTATTCACCTCCATCACTTCCCCGAAAATGCTTTAAGGAGCTGTGTTCTCTCAGTTAGGGGATTTTTTAGGTAAATAACGGAGAGCAAAATTCGCTTCTTTACGAAAGTGGGGAGACAACAAAACCACACATACTCAAAATTGCATCAAATCTTGCAAAATGTCATCCTATTTTGAGATTCAAGCTTCAGATTGTTTTCTTCTCTTAGAACACATGCTGAAGTGTATGGAAAGCACCTCATAATCCTTAAAAAAGCAGAATCATGAGCTCTAGACATGGCCACATCACACGGGCGAGAGGGGCAATGCATTCACTATTAGGCAATAAGGGTTAATTTAAATAAAACCGAAAATTACCTTAGTGCCACGGATTTTGCTGTTTAATCTATTCACGAGCTCATGGAGAAATTGGAGTTCTGAAAACTTATTTGCTTCCTGTAAAAATAAAGTTGAAAGAAGAAGAAAAATATTCAATTAACCAGAGTGACTATTTGTTTGGATGAAAATTAACCAAGAGAAAACTCGTGATAAAACTTTTCAAGGGAAAAAAGAGCTCTTGTTGAAACGATGTCTAGTCTTATTGTAGTTTATTTGAAGCTCGGACTGTGACGGCAATTTCCCAACAAATTATTACAGTCTCTTTAATGGAATCACCCTCAGTCATGTTTGTGACGAGCCTGTAAGATTCCAAATGAACTTCCTTCAATCAAACAAGCATTATTTATCTTTACCTTATTTGCAAGTACAAGTTAATAGTTTCTGTTTTCCTTCATCACCTCACATTAAAGAAAACTGTTCTTCTCTCTCAATAGGAAGATGCCCAACACTATGTAGTAAACTGGAATTCTGGAAGTGTGAGACTGATATCCATCAAGATTTTATTGTTGCCCCCCATCCCCTTATGTTTTAACTCTTTCTTGAACTATGAGGGGGTGTCAAACCTCACAACTTTTGTCACTGCAAATAGTTAATTAGTGTTATTTCCTTTTAGTACCAAAAAAACGTATTACAGAGGACTAAGCAGTGATTTCCAGATTAAACATCAATAAAACAATGGACGATTTAAAATGCAGGAAAAAGATCAAAGATGCTAGTAGTAAGCTACCTCATGCCAACTGCTAGGGTGTCCAAGAAGCCTGGCAAGTGATGTATGAAGCATTACAGCATCATACTGCAGCACCAAGGAAGTGTAGTCAGCAAATGTTTGAAATCTTGATGTATAATTTTAACAGTACTATCTTGAGAACACGATAGTGTAAATCAAAGAAAATAGTCCTAAAATCTACAGGGGATGAACCATGAGGGGAAGAATCGCGCAACAGCAACAGCTGATTTATCATTAACATTTATGATGGTTTTACTGCCAACACTACATTTAAAGCCTTGAGAATATATGTGAGTTAATTAGCACTAAGTGGTTGAAGTGCAGAGATATTAGCATGTTAACCAAGATGTAACGCAGAAATAATTTGTTGAGCTCTCACAAGTTGCTTCACAGGTGCATGTGGGAGTGCATTTCTCAATTTTTGTCTGATAGTTGCTGGATCACTGCCAGACTCTACCTACAAATAAAAACATAAAATGTAAGTGTAAAAAGGAAGAAAAATCAATTTCACCTACTTATATCTCCATGATATTTTTTTACCTTAATGATAGCAACATGTGATGACCATTGCAAAGTGGTGCATCACTTGTAGAGTGGCAATTTGAGTCAATCATAAGCCATTCAGAAGAGGAGAGGAACAACATAAATAAACAAATAGATAACTCATTGCTATGGTCATTGAGATAAAATGTTCATGATTCATGAACAAGGAAGAAGTCTTTGCCTCATTTATGTCACTAGATAGACTCAAATTCACATCCTCTATATTGAACGTCATTAAAACAATGTATCTATTGATAATGAAACTATAGGTAGAACACTGGTTTTACATACAAGACTGAACTACCAGTTGGAAAGTAGACCTGAAGTTCAGCTTATACATTAATATTCTGAAGTCCCTAATTATGTTACATGGACGCATAGATAGTGTACCAATAAGGATGTGGGTGTTATCCAGGATGGAACAGTGCAATCTTCATACTAGCTTTCAGCTGATATTGAAAAATACAAGACAGACATAGCTAGGGCATACCAAGACAGATCTATGCAGATGAACAATCAATGTAAATGTAGGTTCCTAATCATCTATTCGCAAGCATTAGTAATATTATATAGAGCGCAAGATTATATCCAAAAGCAAAGAAGAGTTTCCTACAACTACCTAAGAAAGCGTGAAAAATCAATGTTCTTGAAATGATATTTCAGAATGGCCTGCATTTACAATAGAGGAAAAAACAAAAACTGCAGCGTTGAGCCCTGGCAGTATTCATATCTCAAATACTTACTTTTTAGAGACTTACTGCAAGGCACCAGAGAGAGATTAAGAGAAAGAAGGGGAGAGATAGATGTTTATTAAAATACCTGCCAACAACCTACTAAAACCCCAGTTGATGTCAGAACCACTCTATCCAGGGCAACTTTTAGTGGGCAGATTGACTCAGAAACAGCTCTAACAGCATTTGCTTCAGCTTCAATCTGAGGAAACACTGAACACTCTAAGAATCATCAACATGACAATTCAATGAGAGAAAAAGGACGTAAATTAAGATATGGTTTCATCCAAAAGCATTCTTCTACCTCTGATTCAGAAGCAGGGACAGCAGTAATGTGATGGGAACCGTGGAACATGCTAAAGTGATATAAACTAGAGTTCTGAAACCAAATTGCTAAGCAAAATGTGTATAAGCATCCGAATTAATATAAGGAGAACGCTTAAAAAAAGGGTTAACACATTCAACTAAATATTAATCAATAAAAAGACAGCATACCTTTATCAAAATGTGGCGAGAATATAGATCTCACAGCCTCCCTTTACAAAAACAGGTGAGAACAAGTGTGAACATAGGGATTAGAAGTTCAATATGAAAAGTAGAATTCACATAATTGAACAAAATTGTAACAGCTGTCAATATTGTCCTTCAAAATGGACAAATTTTGCTTTCTTAAGGTTAACTAAACGTAACCGCTTCTTCAGTGATAGACAGGAAATTTTGTGGCTGATTTTGTACACAGAAATCATAAAGCAAAACTTACGCAATGGGGACAGAATACTCTGGATTGAGATACAAAACATTTGCTCGCACAGGGGGGTTTGCAGCCTATATGCAGAAGCAAATTAACCACCTTCAGTTTAGACACACAAATAAGCAAATGGATGAATGTTGATTAACAATGAAATTAACCTTGAGTACTGGAGTGACTACTCCATCTTTGAGATTAAACAGATCTGACAGGGAAAGTGATTGAGTAGTTTCTCCCTGTTTGAGGAAAGCAGCTCCGTGATCCTCCAAGTCTTTCTCCATTTTGTCATACAATCTCGACCTCTGCTCAGCATTTGAGATAGACCATTCTGTTCCAACCATTTAACTACTTGTCAATTCAAGTAACAGAATTGGGTTTGTTGGGGCGTGCCTAACACATAGCAATCTAAGATGTTCAAAATGGTTTCTCTATAAATTAGTTTCCAAAATGTTTTATTGTCTTCTGAATTAAATGTAAAGAAAAAAACTGCAAACATCATCCTTTTTCAAAAAGGGCGACACATCCTCTGGAGTCTTGTTCTGCCGAGGAGACTCCAAATAACATATCATCAAAATGTAGCATCATTGATAAATGGAATGGAATGCTCCTCCATGAGAACCACTTATCAAAACTATATAAATAAATACACTCCTCCACGACAAGCATATAGAAAAATACTCAGAATGAGCAATTTACAGGAACATCACCGCCTCAACTTTCATCTAGATTAACAGTTTTACCAAGACTAAAACCTCAACTTTCACATACATTAACAGTTTAAACATAACTAGCAGAGAGATAAACTTATCGCAAGTGACTCCGATTTCTTTGCAACAGAAAGAAACCAAAAGCAAGCAAAAAACCTCCCAATTACAAGTCAGAATCTACCATTTTATTAATTTATTTTTAAAAAAAATCCGGAATAAAAAAACTTTCAGGCTTTACACAGAGAATCACCAAAATCCTCCATTTGAGATCTATGTATCAATATCTCTGCCTGTTTTTCGAGTACAGCGTATGTCTCAGTCAACTATCATGACATACTATATCTAAATTCCGGCGTAGGATTTTGTGCATTTATACCCACAAAAATATGGAAAGTGAATCTGAGCTAATTAATCAAGGATAACAAGAAGCTAAATTATCGGCGAAGTATAGTAATATAGACGCAAACTTAAGGATTAATAAATTATCTATAGAATTAATTACTTACTTTATTAATTAACAATATAAGCCTGAGGAAATCTGATGTCACAACAACCAAAGCAAAATATGTATTAAAAAAAAGGAAACAACTTGATGAATGGATATATATAAATCTGCGCTATTATTACCTGTGGAATTGCGATTAGCCATAAGGAAGAGAACATAAAAGGTAAGTGCAGAGATTAACCAGATCCAAATCGCCGGTTTCGAAGTGGAACAACCGTTCCTAACCCTAGCCATTAATACTTCAAAATTTCAGTCCAGAAATTATGTTCATTCATTATTTCCTCAATTTCTCCTCATTTTCCACAGATCAGTTCATTAGCTTTCTACTTTCAGCACTTCGCCATAGCTTATGTAACTTTACTCGCACTTCACTGTTCATTCATTCATTTCACCATAGTCTAGTCTAGAAACAAAAGCCACACACATGTCAACTTGCCATAATTTGTAACTGTTGTGGCAATAAAAGCATTTTAATATTAAAAAAAGTAGTTATTAAGTATAGTTCTGGTTGTAACCACCACCAAATAATATATTTTCATTAAATATTTTCGATTCAAATTTTGATCACTAAAAAAATAAAGTATTTTATTTCAGAGTGAATTGATTTCCATCAATTTCGGATGGAGTCAAAGATTGACTATTTTTTGGTCTTGGAGTATGATGGAATAAAGCAAAATGGCTCTTTAAACTATC
>JAOTQR010000069.1:25193568-25206722 GCA_025774065.1 Solanum ossicruentum | reverse complement strand
CTAAAATAATTAATACTAATAAAGATAAAATTGAAAAAAGATAATTAATTCTCTCTTAAGTCTTGATTATTTAAATTGATAACTATTTTTAATATATATGACAATTAAAATGATACAATAAAAATATATAAACTAATAAAAGTGGATGAAGGGGGTATATATTATATTAATCAATGACTAAACACAACAAAATCAATAAATAACTTGACACTCGGTCCTTTTTGGTTGATGAATTTATTGGTTCTGAACAATATACATTATTGACAAGAGTTCTGAACGATATAATAATTGAAAGAAACATTAATTGAGTGTAAGTTTTGGGGAAAAGTCAACAAATAATTCTTTTTAAAAATAAAAAAAATAAATTCTTTATGAAAATAAATAGAAATATTTTATATTAATTGCGTTATTCCCATTCTCCATCACACTTACTTTTTCTCACCCCTATAGCCACATTATCTCACTTCACTTGTTCTATCTCCACCTTCCATATTATTTGATTAAATTATATAAAAATATTCTAGAATAATTTTTTTTACTTATTTATCAAACACTAAAAAAAATTACTTATTGTTTGAGAAAACATCTCTCTTTCTCCAACCTAACACATCCTAAATGTTTAATGTTATATATGATATGACATCTGCTACTGTCTTGTACCTTTTTACAATCATGGACATGCAACTGCCATTCTTACACTCTTTGATCAGTAGGGTATACCTATCGCATACCACTTAAATGATATATTCTACCCATGTCCTATCGAAACTCAAATTTAAATTAATCAGATTAATAATTTTTGAAAAGCAAATATAGAATAATTAAAACAAGGAATATATATATAGAACTTGTTCGAGTTAGCTGATTAAGAGTATGTTAGTAAGCATATTCTAGGGCTAAAAATAATTTGGAGATATTGAAGCTGATTTTAGTAACAAGCAATTATATGTTTGAGTTAAACTCTTGTTGAAGCTAAATAAGCAGTTAATATATTTGATTAAAAAAATATTACTATAAGGAATAGTTTTCTATTAAAGTGATTAAAATATCCTTAAAGCTATCTAAAAAAAAGTATATTTGCATAAAAAAGAAAAAAGGAATGACAAAAATAAAATAGATAAATAAATAAAATTATATTTTTAGAAGAGTATTTCAAAAACCACAAAGATATTAGTAATATATAAAATCATGAAAACTTAATAAAAAAAAATTCTTATTAATAAAAAAAAATTCTTATAAGTTGAGGCATGAGGGTGACCAAATTATAACTTTTACCTGATTTTTAAATTTATAAACAGTTCACTTATAATTTCATATTTTTTTTGGAATTTATCAAATACACAGATAATTTCAATTTTTTGGAACAATTATCTAAATACTCTCCTTTATTTATCAGACTTTTAATTATTTTCACCCATTTCCAAAAGTTTAAAAAAACTTTTCTTTTTCATCTGAATATGTTAATTTATTAATATGGATATAGTAATTCATTAATTTGATACACTAATTCTAACTCTCAAATTATCTCTGTGTTTAATATATCATGCTTCAAAAATTACATGTTGATATTTAAAAATTCTAATTTTTATATCCGGAACTGGATTAATGTATCCAAATTGTCATGTTTATTAGAGGATTTCTGTAAATTGAAAAAAAAATAGAAAAAATGATAATTATCTCTTTATACCATGTGATTTATGTAAACTCCACTTAAATTTTAATTAAGGTATACACTCTCCCACATTTCCTTTTCTATTTTTTGTGTGACAAATCAATAAAAAAACAAAAAGCAAAAGGCAATTATAGCTAAGAAGAAGAGTCAAAAAATCGAAGTAAGTGAGCAATCAACATCATTTAATTATATTGGGAAAGTCAGAAATCATATAAAGATTGGGAGATTACATGGCCAAATTTAGCAAAATTGATGTGTATTAGCAACTTAAAATCAATCTCCCCACCAATTTTGCTTGCCGACTTGCTGGATTATAACTAATTAATTCCAAAAAGAAGACAATGGCTGGATGTTTGGATGGTCTAAATCAATAATATTCTAAGGGGTTACAAGATTTTCTACAAGGGACCACTCTGTTGTACATTATGGTTTCAATCCATGTGCTATTATTTTTTTGTAGCACTATCACAAAATTTTCTTTATTGATATTATGGAATCAATGACAAACAAATTACCCCCTCACAGTCACACACAGAATTTCACCCAACTGGAAATTTCACCTTTGACAGGCCAGACTACTTGCTATTGAAAATTTGTTTTTTGTGTATTTAATTCACTTCATATCACCAAGAATATGATCTTAGATAAAAAAAGTGGAAGTCACGTATTAGAGTAGAAGGTTAAATAGACGATTAGTAGAGATAGAATGATGTCTGGACTTGTGTTATAGTAGTTTAATAATATGTAAGACTTATTTAACATGAAAAATACGATAAGTTATTTACTATAACAAATTAAAATATTCTGATATTGTAACCATTAATATTCTTTAATTTACCATATCACTGATTTAAGTTAAATACATTGTCAAATATCTGAAATTCTAATATTCATCTCTAACGTAAACTAATCACCTATATCAAAAACAACTTATTTATTACTCTACTATCTTCTTAAAGTAGAGATAAAATCAACGTAAATAAATATAGTTTACACTTTTCAGATCTTTTACCTAGATTACACTAAGTCTGTTGTTATTTTGACGTATAGCTATACTCAAAACGACTCCTATATAGTTGCATGTATAAAGATTTTAAATTTGCTCCAAATTAAAAATGGCTTCCCACATGAATGGGGGAGGCATGATAGAATAAGGTTTTCCCCAAAAAAGTTAAGTTTGAAGATGCCAACTGTTACAGTTCAGATCGATAGATAGTCTCTCTTTAGTGCTTCCATGGTCCACCACATACTTTTGGATTCAATCAGCATCCATCTTGCCACCTTTTATTTTTTTCTTCTGACAATTTCAATGTGTTTTTAAAAAGAAGTGACTTTGGCTTTTATCATTTATTTCACATTTGAAAAGGCAACTGATTTAATTATGCAGACACTTTGAGAAACAATAGAACATGCACGTATGAGAGGAAATACGTAGCCGTAGGAGAAACTTTTTTCAATTTATACTTTTTGTTAAACTTTTTTCCATCATATATTTACCTTAGATATATGAGGGAGTTTTACCAGATAACATATCGACATGCCTTAATTAAATATCCAAAAGGAAAGAATGTTTATTCTTGTAACCTAGAGGCCACATAAAACTATGTTTCATGCAATTTGAACTAGGTATCTTTGAAGTTGTCGGCATATCTAATTACTTTATACCAAGCTAATATGAGATAACAACTATTAACAGATATTCGGTAAAATTAATCAAGATGAGTGCCGTATACTATCTTCATTCCAAGGAAAAAAACTAGATATTAATTCTAGTACTAAAATAAGTCAACTTCACTTTTATTCAACTAAGATATGCTTTAAATAAAAAAAATACTACTAAGCAATTATAACCTTTATATATTGATTAGCAGCAAATCTAATTTTAGAAAAGTACAGAGGGTAGTTGTGTCCAACAAAATATGGAGCAGTACGAGTTCCAGTACATGAGATTCACAATGACTCATCATATGATGGAGTGGGATGTGACACATTACTGTATTATCCCTCTGCACATCAACTTTTCATCGTGAATTCTTTTTAACTACTTAACTTCAATTTCTTTTTGGTATTAACCGAATATTCTTAAAATTGAATAATCATCTCATCTAAAATCCTAACTGGTCAGAGAGATTACTTAATATTTTTATTTACATAATTATATTTTCAATATATCTCTTTTGTACATGACCAAGCAATTGAGATTCTTTTTATAATAGATGATGGTAAAAACACGATTTAAGAATCTTTTCATATTGTGATACCATATTAAATTGTGGATTATCTCACCTAAAGATTTTAAACTGCTACTGAATTCTTTTTAATTTTCTTAATTATATTCTCAACAAAAGCTTGAGGATTAGGTCTTGTGAGTAGTGATGGCAAATGAGTGAGTTAGGTGAAATTCAGACGAGTTAAAAATGAATCAACATAAAATCGATAATAATTCAACACCCTTCCATATTTCATATATTAATCCATTTGATTTATTCTTATTCTAATCACGAATACTCATATTTCTATAATTGAATATGAATTTTAATCTATAGTTTATTCAATTAAAAGAAATTCTTACTCATCTACTCAAATATAATAGTTGAACGAATTTTCAAAATATAAATTCATTTTATCGGAAACAGTTGTAAGTTATGATGGGAAACATTGATACAACATGGTGATGCAAGCTCATGTTAGATACTCCCCAATATAACATTTCTCCAAACTTGGACATGAGAACTAATCATTCAGCTGAGCCCGTTAACGGCGGGCCCACAAAGTATGAACGGTCCAGATCATGGAAAGAGTGGGTCAAGTCCAGTAGGGTCATTTAAACCCACCACCGATCTTTATGGTGCCAGGCCAGTAATGTTCACCATTAGTACTATTATTTATTACTCTCTTTGTCTAAATACGTGTCAATTTTTAGTCCTATTAAAATTTAAATTTTAAAATATTTATTTTATTTTAAATAAAATAATTTTTAAAATTTTATATTAAAATCAAATTAAATTAAACGAAGAAATATGTGAAAGAGAAAGAATGATCCACATGTTTGTCAGTGATACCAATCGTACATTGGTTTAGGAGATTACCAACATGTGGACCTCACCACCTGAGCCAACATCTGGACCTGATAAGGTATGGGCCCTCACCAATCACAGCCCATCTCTGTCAAACTACTTTTATTTTGTTTTTTATATTTTTCTAAATCTAAAAACTAGAAAAGAAAATATCTTTAATCGTACTTTTGTTGCTTGTTATTACAACAGAGTGATTAATGGCAATACCAAAATTTCTTGCCACATCTTCTCCAACATTAAAGGGCTAGCAAGACTATTCTATATCTACGTTTTTTATTGTAGGCCTCCAGTCATAGGTCTTGTCGAGAATTTAAGGGTGATCCGTGATCAATATGTTAGGGGATTAAATTTATATTTTATACTCACAATATAAAAATATTTTGCACTGTCAATATATAGAATTAAACACTATATTATATGAGAAGAACATGGCAGAGTTTTAGGGGTTAATTGCGGCAGGTGAAAAATCTTTACAACTGTAGTTGTTAATTATTTGCAAGTAAGCAAAGGGTTTAAAAATTCTAATGACATGACATAATCCATATCCAGAACATACTGTAATAATGTTTGTACATGTAACTTTAGAAGGAAGATAAAAAGGAACAATCAATGATGATAAATAACAAACCATTCTATAATTGGAAAAAAAAGAGAATTTTTTTGGACAAAATCACTCGTCAAATATTCCCCCTTTGTTAAAACTGTTGCGCTCTTCAAACTCGTAAACCAAATTAATCACACGAAAAAAAAAGGTGTAAAAAAGAAAAAGAATGTTCAGAACAAATTTAGTTATAAAAAAAAAAAAGAAAAGAAGAAGAAGAAGATGAAAAATACTCTATAAGGAATTTTAAGGCAAATAATCAAACCTCTTTAAACATCCAAACTTACAAACACAAGTTGGGAAAGAGTGGATGAGTCTGATAATGAATCAATCAGCAATCAATAGCTATGAATGATGGCTGGCGGTATCGGGCCGATCATCCGTGCCGCCACCGTGATGCGAATGGGCTCCACTCGCCTGAGATTCCGATACACTGCCACCTCCTCTATACGGATTTAGTCCGGCGAACATGCCTAGTTGGCCTTCTCCCAATCCATTATTACCGCTGCCACCGCCGCTGCTGCTGCCGAGTTGCTGACTAGGCAAAAGCGCAACAGGAGTGGGGAAATTCATAAATTGCAGTCCACTTGGCATTGTGCCTCTATACAGAGCAGCAGCTGCACCAGAATTGCTTACTGATGGAAACGGCCAAATCGGATCGCCTCCCATGACTTGGTTACTAGGGATCGGATTCGTTACCATCCAAAAATTAGCCGGAATTGAAGAGTGGCTTGTTGGCATCGTGCCAGTACTCGACTGTAGCAAATAACTTCCCATTTGCTGCTGTTGTTGCTGCTGCAGCTCCAAATCTAAATCCGACCTCCGTTTTCTACTTAAATTTTCCTCCGCGGCAGCCGACTGCGTTAAATCGATTGAATTGTCACGCAATTCAGGCTTTGTTTGTAACTGCATATTAGGGCTTAAATTCGCCGATTGAAAATTCAACAACGTAGTAGCTGAAGTATCAGTCGACAATCCTATTCCCGGAAATAGCCCTCGTCGTTGTGAGAGTGAAAAATTGGGATTGAAATACGAAGATCGTAGCTGTGAAGGTACGGACATGCTAGAACCCGAGCTACGTAGTGAAATATTAAGCGACGTGAAGTTTGCTGGAATTGTACCAGTTCCTGTAGCGGCGATTACTGCTGGTTCGGCTTGTTGAAGTAGCCACTCTATAGTTTCGCCATCGGACTTGTGGCCGAGCTCCCGTGTGAGCTGGAAAACCCTAGCCGCACAAAGCGCAGGCATGCGGATTCGTCTTCCACGACCATCAACCTATCGACATGAAATATAGTTAGTTAAGATTGGATCGAAAAGACTTCTCATAGCTCAAACTTTTAGATGAGATAAAAATTCAACAAACCTTAGTATGGCGGTCTTTGGTGGAGGTTCGTTTCGGAGGCGGCTTTTTAGATGTATCAGTACCAGAAGCTGAGATTTGGAGAGAAGAAGCTGATGAAGTTGTTGATCGAGGTGTATTACTAGGGTTCGTATGAGTATTATCTGTGTTTGAAATGGCAAGAGAAGTAGTATAAGCAGCAGCGGCGTTGGATGAGCTCGAACAAGCTTCGTCTTCTTTTTTCCCGAGTAATTGAAATGGGAAAGTCGTGATAGGGCGGTGTTGGTGGTGTTGGTGGAGATGATCATCACCTCCTCCATCCATGATCACAAAGTAGTAATGACTCAAAATTTGCTTTAAAAAAACCACTCCTTTTTCCTTTTTTTCCCCTCTCTAGGCCAACATCTTTTTATGAGAAAATAGTGACAGACACTATATTTAATTCTTTGTGGGTCTGTTTACGCTTCTTTCTCTCTCTTAGAATGAATGAAATGAAACAAAGTGTTCCCTTTTATCTTTTCTTTTTCTTAATATATAAAATAAAATAAATTCCTCTTTGTATTAGCTGGGAATGAGTATGTCTCTTTCAAGTCTAGATAGTTGTATGGGATTTTCTTTAGGCATTTGACGTGTAACATGTGTTAGTTCGGATAAGAGGTGAAAGAGGGAGAGAAAAGCTTTAAGCATCAACGACAATGAGTGGGAATTATAAGCTTTAAACATTGAACAAAAGGAGAAAAACGAAATTATTAATTTGCTTTTCTTTGGAGCCTCCTTTTTTAAATTGCCTTTTTGACAAATATGCGTGGAGCAAAAATAAAACAAAACAAAACAAACTGATGAATTTTAGTTTGATTATTTGAGAAAATACTTTTAATTGTGGTTGGACAGAGCCTTTGGCTCAGACTCCACGTGAGCTGCTCTTTATATCATTCAATCCATAAAGACAATGGTGGCCACAGATGGGGTCAATCCCAAGAGTAAATTTATTTTATTAAATATTCACATAAATCGTCGAACAAATTTGCTCTTAGTTATTCAATCCAATATACATAAATTATACGTACATACATATTTAAATTAAATTGTATATTTATTGAATATTTTTAATTTAATCAATTAAATTAACAACTAATTAGATTTATTCATAGTGTGGACAGATTTGATCAATGAAAGGTGAGTGTGGAGTGGTCCATTTTCTTCATTCATGCAATCATTTCCATTGGACCTTGGCTCTTTGCCTTTGTTCTCAACCTTTGCCTTTGTTTGGGATCCCTCCCAATAATTATTTTCTCTCCTAGCTCTTTTATCTAAGCCTATTACTCTTTGGACCTAATCCTATGCTAGCAATGGACTCAAGCTTTTAATTTTCATTGTCTCCCTACTCTCCCTATCTCTACCCTCACCCCCTACAGTATACTTTGTGGTGTTCTATTTCAATTTATGAAAAATATTTAAATTTTTTAAAAAATTGTATTTAATTTTGTTGAAATTTTTTATTCTGAGAAAAATAATTTATAATCATATAAATTTTTATAATTTATTCTAAACTATACACTTTATAAAAAAAACTTTTTTAAAACTAAATGCAGATGCATCACATAAATTACCAAGGATGGAGTCCTATTTAATGTTGGGGATTTTGAGGGGATTCCTAAAAGGGAATTTAAGGAAATATATAAAATGCTATCCCTCAACTAGTTCGGATTTGCCTAGGAGGTTCCATTTTGAAAGGAAGGACGAGTAGTTAGCACCGCACCACAACCTATAATGAAATTAATTGAATTCCTTCCTTTTGGCTCAATCTCTTTCGGAAAAGCACTAATTAATTAATTTAGTAATTAAGTTTAATTGAAGAATATGTTTTAAGTGAAAAATAATATGTGCAATTACTCCCCTTTATCAAATGCTACATCCCTTTATATTGACGTATCTATACCATTGCTGATCTTTTCCCGTCGCTGAATCAGGACGTCCTACTTCTCTTTTTGAGGTTCTTACCTTTCATGACGACAATGATGATTAAGAGTCTGCTTCGATTGACTTATTTTAAATATTTTCACATTATTTCAATAAGATAAAAGAGTATTTTTATAAATACTTTCTCTTAAATTAAAAGTCATAAGCAATAAGTCCAAATTAATAGGCTCTAAGCACCAAATGAGAACTTTTTCATTCTTCATCATTTAGTACCATGTTGTATTTTATGTATGGTTAAGCAAGTTATAACAAGCTTTATTAGCGTTATGGCAGTTTGATGAATTGTAGCTGAAGGACGATCGTTTTAGACTTTAGTGTTATACTGTTATATATATGCACTGTCAGTGCATTAGCAGGGTGCATGACACCCTAATTCGTTTATTATTCCCTCTGTTTCATTTTACATGACTCTCGTCTCTCAAAAAATATTATTTTACTATAATTAAAAATAATTTAATTTTAAAATTTCTCTTTAACCTTAATATAATCATTTATAGTCATACAAATATCTAAGAATTATTTTAGAGCAAAGTTTCAAAAGCTAAGATGGTGCCAAGTTAAGCTGTGTCATATAAAATTGGATGGTGAAATATATATATATATATATTTGGGTGTATACGTATATATGGGATGGAGATGTAAAAAGATTTCAGACCATCAGATCATTTAAAAGTCAACTATAAGCAATTATTTATACAAACATGAAATGCGTTATATTCTTCTGCAAGGAAGAAAGAAAGTATATAAGAAAACTTTTAAACTTTATAGGATGAGGAATAGCATGGGTGCAAGACTGGCAGCAATGGAGAGATGCACTTTCAAAATGTTTAACAATTCCTAGGTAAAACAATTTTTTAATTAGGAAGTAACTTCAGTCTGTACGTTGTTGACACATTTGGTACGTACTATATATTTTTTATTACTTTTTTCTCCCATCAGGTCACCTCTCTACAAGTCAATTTTTGCCCCACCAATAACGTTAGAATAAAATCAACCTTACTTTTGTAGAGTACTACTAATTGATATATACATGGTGAGAGAAGTGAAAGCGAATTAAAAGGAGTCTATAAAGAATATATAGATGATAATGTCGCAGCATAAGGCAAAGGAGGTATGACACCATATGTCCATGATATTTAAGTGGCTATAAATCAACTCATAAAAAATAAAATAGGAAGTTTAAAGTTATATTATTAAAGTGCAAACATAAAAAGGTATCATTCTATTTAGAGATGATTAAAAGAAAAGAAAGAATATCACATAAATCAATACGGAGGAATTACATATAAATTAACACTTCTCATTAGTTATCAATTTCTTGTAGTTTAATTAGTCAAATTTTCTTACCTTATAAAATAAGCCAGTTTTGTAGAGAAATATAGCAAAAAAAAAAGTATAAACAAGGAGACCTACTAGTCCAAGAATGTTAATTAAGATCGAAAAATTTAATTAAAGAATGAGAAACTAGAAAGGAGAAGCAATATTTGGGTAGAAAACTTTGTTACGGAAGAATGCTCTTTAATTGCTTTCAATTTGGGTTAATTACAAATGCCTATAGTCACCCCTATTTATACTTGTGTAGGGATACTTCTAGCTATAAATCATTCCAGATATATCTACAAGAAATATCTAGGTAACTTTATCTTGTAACTATCAAACAAAAATTTAGATTATTTTATAATTTACCACAAATATTTTGCTAAAATATCTAATACTCTAGATTGTCTAGATTTTTCTTATATACAAATATCAAAGATATTATTCTATAAAATTCTAGAAAGTTTTATTCATATTTAAGATTTTTTATACATAAAAAAATCATCTTTATTTTTTAGAAATTTTAATTTGAAGAAACTTAAAATTCAACAGAAGTCAAAGTCTGAGAAGTTTTGATATTTGTCAATAATTAAGTCTCCCAATTAGCAACAGCTAAACCACATTAACATGCATGTGATAAATATATGTTATTAAAATGATTGATCACCCTATCTATTAATAACGTCAAGTACGTGTACGTACATACATATATGGTGACTCAGGGTGGTGCTTACTACTTAGTGTCAGAAAATCAATAGACTAGACAAAATTTATTGTATTATTCATTGCATAATTATTACTTGCATTAATAAAACAGAAAATTACATCACTTTTTATATAGAACTAAAGAAACAAAAACTAAAAAGAAAAATTATTTTCCCTATAGATTCTAACCAATATAGAAACTTGATATCCTTTTTAAGTGTATCAAAATCAAATCCTCTTCATTTTGCTCTCTTTTTCTTTTTCCATTCAATGCCTACATTAGAGCTTGATGATTATATTCAGATACATGCCGCGTAGGACTCATCGAGGAGAAACACTCTCTACTAAAAATTTTCTTTTCTCAAAGTTCAAACAAGAGACATCTGATTAGATTGAAGCAGCCCATCCGCTAACCACGTTGTAATATCATACCGTTCAAGTGTGTGAGTGACATACTACCACAAAAAATTAATTAATGAAGAAAAAAAATAGACAAGTTATAGCAGCCAGACTGCATCAATCAATTACTGGATGTCGTCGTGTGTATGTTAAACTGTCAACTCTTGTTTTATGAATATATTGGATGGCATTTATTATTTTTAAATCTATTCCAACTTTTGGCCTCCATATTCTATTATCACATATCCATTCCAACTCTTTAATTAACTCTTTTTCCTATGTTCCCATTGCGCTGTCACTACAAAACAAATTAATAATGGATTTTCTTTAATTTCTTAATTAGTTTCCAAACATGTTAGAGGAATTCCCCTAAAAAAGTTTGACTTTGTCAATTAAATTTAAAATTCAACTTCTAAAGGAGTCAAACTGTCAAATTAAAGTATGAATATGGGAACTTCTCAATTTCCTTTATTTGACCAGGTAGTGCTAGTTATGAATTAGGTGCCAAGATTCAAAAAAGGAGACTGATAATTGAGATGTGCTTGATCATTTTTTTTCTTTATAGTCCTTGATGATGACAGTCCTTTTTACTGAGAAAAAGGGAAAAAAAATAAAACAGGAATCTAGCTAGGTTGTTATACAAATTATTTCTTACGTTGATAGATTTATATTCACATATTTGGTTGATATGGTAGGTCTGTCAACAAAATTTATTAAATAGGATCATATAGGTGTACAGTGTACTCTACGTATAGCAGAATGTCAAGTGGCATTATCACATCTACTACGGCCTAGGGGTCAAGGACAATTTTGTATCCTAAGCACTAGGTTTTTTTGGGTTGTTAAATTAGCCTAAGAGGATATGAGCAGTCTGATCTATTTAAATTTGGAAAAATTTATGTGCAATGATCTTAAAAATAGGTGATTCTGAACTTTTTACTCCTTATGTGTCTCAGAAACAAACATTTAAGGTCAAAACTCAAAACTTACTAATTTTGAAGTCTTATGAGACAAATAATGTCAAAATTTAACATCTTCTTGTAAATTATCTTTAAATCTGAGCGAGTTAATGTTTCATCCATTTGTTAATTTTTATTCAATATGATCAGCTTGATTTAACTATCTAAGAAGTTGAATTGGTATGTGCTTAAGCATGATGGGTAATTATATTAATTATAAGAAAATAAATAAATTAATTAGAATTTAATAGCATTTGTGTGAATTGTGCTATCAACTCATTGTTCATCGCATTCAACCTCACTTTTGGATAGGTTAGTAACTAATCTATTAATATTATTAACAACTCAATCTATTTTGATCAATTCATAATCAGCCAACTCATTGGTCCATTTGATTTCGGGTGATTTACATGATGACCTCAGAGGTGGATAGTCTAAAATTTAAAGTTTGTACTCATTATGCAAATGAGGTCAAAGATCAAGATCATCCACCTCCAAAGTCATCTTATAACTCAGTTGGAGTCAAATGAGCCAATGAGTTGGGGTAATTATTGAACCAATCAAAATAGATTGAGTTATTAATAATATTAATAAATAGTAATTGAGTTGTTAATAATATTAATAAATGGTACTTTAGTCCAAAGTAAGGTTGAACTAGATGGGTTAAACAATAAGTTCATTAGCGGAGTCAGAATTATGAGTTTGAGATTCTAAAGAAGAGAAAAATATTGCAAATCAAATTTTTTTCAAAATAAATGTAAGATTTATGGAAAAATTATTGGGTTCGTCCGAAACCCCAAACCCTCAATTAGCTACGCCTCTGAGTTGATAGCACAAATCACAGGATGCTTATTAAATTTTACAATATTTCTATATAGTGTCAATATCTATGATTCAGAAATTGGATGACGTTAACCTCAACCTCCAGTAGTAGGCACAAGTGGCAAATAATAGAGTAATCAAGTTGATCTCATGACATGTTTCACGAGCCGGGGGAAGTGCAACATTAGACGCTTGTGTTTGATCTGAAACCAACAAAAGCAGCCCACCAAGGGAAGTTAAGAGACCAGGAACAATTGTATCTGTGTGGATGGACGTGGGTGGG
>JAOTQR010000069.1:25174822-25188371 GCA_025774065.1 Solanum ossicruentum | reverse complement strand
ATAGAAAAACTTTTAAAATTATAATATAAAATTATTTTTAAATATTTATGTTACTAAAAATTATTTTATTAAAAATTAAAAAAATAAAAATAAATTTATTTTCAGGATAAGATAACTTTATATTTTTTTCAAAAAAAAAAGGTATTGTATTGGGTCCATTAGTTAGTGCTGTATTTGGTGTAGTGGAATTAAATTAGTTTGTCCAATCCATAATCTATTCTTTTGATGCTAAAACCAATTTTTTATAAGGCGCAGGAAAACAAATCAGTGTTTTGCGCAACGGAAAATGATCAAAACTATCCCTGAATTATTTAAAATAGAGTAGATATATTCTTTCATTATATTTTAGCTTAAAAATATTTCTTAAATAATTTTTTGGCTCAAAAATATTCCCTTCTTTAACGGAAACAAAAATTAGTAAAACTTTTGAACTATCAGAAATGGAGCAAAAATACCCCTTGATTAAATTTTGGTTCAAAAATATCCCTTTCTTAAAATTTTGCAAAGCAAAAAACACTCATCTTTCTAATAGAAATAATACCATACATATTATATGGACAAAAAATGACACATAGTCTACGTGAAACCCCGTTTAGAAACCCAAGAGGTTTTATTCTCCAATATTAGGTCCGAGACTAGACTTTTCATGTCAAAAAAGATTGTTATTTCACTTGCAAACGTCTCAAAAAATCTATCTCTAAATGATAACATTAATTCATCCTCATTATAATAGTTGTCTCCTCCTTCCAACTAGTTTCTCGAGTTCAATAGGATTCAATTCTTCAAAATTTTCAGACTATGTACGACTTTTGTATATAAATTGTTGTACTCATGCTAGCAATATAATTTAACTAATATAAATTATCATTTTCAAGAGATAATTTAGCTGCAATTATAAATATTTTTTTAATATAGTAATAATCTAGAATACTCAAAGTCGGACAAAAATTGATTTGAAGATGAGTTGAAATTGAATTTTTAATGGAGGAGGGATATTTCAAATAATAACATTAAAATTTAACGGAGGGGTATTCTTTAGTCGAAAATTAACGAAGGATTTTCTTTGCTCCATTTCTTATAATTAAGGGGTATTTTTGGCCCTTTTTTCATTTCTGTTACGATGAGGAGTATTTTTGAGCTAGAAATTTATTGAAAGGGTATTTTTAGCCAAAAATATAATGGAGGAGCATTTTTATCCAAAAATATAATAAAGAAATATTTTAAAACCAAAATATAACGAAAAAATAATTTTACTTCGTTTCAAATAATTCACCGCTATTTTAGACCTTTTTCGTTTACAAAATAATGGGCACAACCTGCATATTCTAGTCCCACTAACGCCATTTAGTTTTGTTTAATTTAAAGCGGACCAACTCATATTATGCATCATCATGGATTCTCTTTTCTTTATTATGTGGATTTACTTTATTAATTTTTATGATATAGTATATATATATTTATGCACTGAGCTGAATCGATGCACACCCAATGATTATCCTAATTATGATAAAATATTTTTGAGATGTTAATGAACAAAACGTATTAATATTTATTTGTTCATTTTAATTTTATAAATTCTCTAGTTCTTAAAAAAATATAGTTGCTCAAAAAAATTGTTTGGGAATCAAGAAGAGTTTAGAACCCCATAGTCTTGGATGTGAATCTTGTGATGATTAACGAATATAATAAATCTATTATAAGATTCTAAAAGGATGCAAATATGGAAAGATTTTGGTCACTGAAGTCATTTCCCATTGCCTTTTTAGTCTGTTGTATTCATCCAAAATTCCAAAAGTGACCACGAAAGAATATCTTATCCAAAAGATCTGCATAAAATCCAATCAAAATATAACACATAAGTAATCCACGACAAACGGAAAATATGGAAAAATAAACTTACAAATCTTCACGGGATAAGCTACACTTGTCAATCATATGCATAAATTCCATATTATTTTATATACTAATGTTAAACAGAAACCCGCTGAGTTTATTTTCTTTATTAAATAACGTTTTACTGATTCTTAAGAGATATGATTGGGAGAATAGAAGAGGCCATTGCTAAAAATTAAATACTACTGCCAACAAAAGTAACAATATAGATGATTAATCAATTGAATTAAAAAATGTTACTACTAGAACATCTAAGTAATATAATTTACTTCGTAAAATATTTTACCATTTTACAACCATTTATAGATTTTTATATGGATGATATTTAAAGACTGAAACAGACTAAGCTTTAAATTATTTTGAAAGAAAAATATTTTTGACTAAATCATTATGGAAAAATAAAAGATGTTGTGTTTTTGGAAAAAGGAGGACCTCTTTTATTTTGCTTAAGCAAATCATTAGTTGGAACTTTAATTAAACTTATGATAGTAATTAAGGTTGTCTGGTAAGTGCAGCTTAACACCCCCACCAACCCAAATCAAATTATTTTTGAGGATTTTTCAAGAAGAACAAATGGTTGAAACATAATAAGGCGGAAAATAGCTACAGTTTGTTAAAATTTTGATTTATAGCTATATATTATAGGAGAGAGGTAATCGAAATCAAGAGAGAGATGAGAGAGGCAAGCAAGGGCGGATAGAGAGAGAGGAGAGAAGAAATATATATGTATATTTGTCAAATAATTCTATATCTGTTACTGGTATACATATGTATTTGTATATCTGATAAAATATTGAAAAAGAGAGGGGAGGTGTGAGAGAGGAAAAGAAGAAAGAGAAAAATGTTATAACAACCTAAATATAATTATAAATTATATTTTTTCAAAGTATAGTGATATAATATAAATACATATCATAATTTAACAATTATTATTATATTTTGCCACGAGGAATTACTTTGCAGAGTCATTTTAATTATGTCAATGAGTTGTAATTATTCGAATAATCAAATAGTTGTAATAATTGTATATATCATTAGTCCGATCCTTCATAATAATCAAGCATATAAAATTTGAAACTTCACGATATAATGGCTATATTTTAAACAGGATCTAAAAGTTATTTCTACTCTCATACATCCATACGAAGAGCGTACCTGTCCAACCCTCTTGGGCTGTTCATATACTGAACTTGAGTTTGGTCCATAAAGAGGTCGAAAGATAATTTGGACCAAATGTATTGCTTAATTTTCCTCCTTGTCCTATAGTATATATTAGGTAAATTGCATATATCGTTTTGGGAAATTAAAGTCATATAACAATGAAGGCAACAATGACTGATAAAAGAGACTACGTAATGTTTCTCTATAGAGTGAGTGAAAAATGAGATAAACCAAGATCTTCTTCGAGTTCAGAATCACGTTTGAGCTTGTATTCGTTGCGCTTCTGCAAATAATCCCTGTAAAAGAATCCCTTGTAATTTGGTTTCTGATCAATTTGCTTGGTAAAATAGGGAAGAGGTTCAATCCATTTCCCCCCTGATACATTATAGAAGAACGAAAATGAATTTCTTGTTCTCCCATTTGGTCTCACCACCCTATGATTTGGACTCTTGTATTTGTTATTCGTCAACACCTTCAACAATAACAAAAATTTATAAGGTCAGAGGGATCGCATCCATTCCATCACATCATAAGTAGAAAAAATAGTGATTATGTTTCCCTTTTTTACCTGAAGAATAATGCCAATGTTGACAACAAGGGCACCTTTAATGGGAATTACAGGGATCCATTTACCATCCTTTTGAACTTCAAGCCCTCCAACTTCATCTTGTAACACAAATGTTATACATCCAACATCTTTATGTGAATTTACGCCGATTTTCCCCTCCTCTGTTGCTGGTAAATAATACAATGCTGTCAACACATCAGAATTTCTGTCATTGTTAAATTCATGGAGAGTACTTGGAGGCAGACCCAACGAGTCACTAAGGATGCTCTCTAAAATTGCCCCCATCTTCGTGAATTGATTGAATAAATCTTCCATTACTTCTCTGAAACATTAAATACACATGAATTAATGAATTATCCAGTCAAAGGCTATTCGTTCAACATGAGGGGCAAGTTTTTTTTTTTTATATTTACTTTAATTGATCAGATTTTACATGCCCTACGTAGGTGATGATTTGTGTTTTATACATTAGAGTTAATAGAAAATTATGCAATCATTCACATAAACAAAATAGTTAAACAGGATTTAAAATTAAATATCCCATAATCATTTCTGTTCTGCTCCATATGGCTATATAAATAATCATATTCTATTTCTGGATAGCTCTATTATAAATTTAAAAAGGGCTGCAACTTTGTTTCAAAGCTCAAGTCTCTATCTTATGCTATAGTTTAAGAGTTTTGTACGTCAATAGTAATCCGAAATGATCCAATAACGCGCTTACAAAAAGAAGTGCGAGTTTAAGTTCTATGCAGCGGCATCATTTAAGACACCATCTCAATGCAAAGAATTTTAAAAACTTTTCACGAGCAATCGGCTCATGTTTAAAGAGCTTCCAGGTTTAATGAATGTCTTTTTTCTCTGCCCACCACCCATGAAAAGAAAGACTACATAGGTTTCCTGGTTTAAATACCTTTCTTAATCAGATCACTCATAAGGTAATGAAAAGTAAACTCTATGACGAATATTAATTCCCAGGCTGGTACAAAAGGTCAAACAATACTTATAGTGTCAAGTTTTTGTTATGCATATAACTTTAAATCGTTCTAATATTAATAAAATATATATGATTGAATTACCGGAGCTGTGGATGATTGGCAGGAAAAACATTGAAGATGGATCCAGGCAGAAGCATAACCAAGTACTCTGAAAACTCATAAGATGGATTTGGTTTTCGGTTATAGCCTGCGGGAAAAGGTGCCCCTGGCAATGGAGAGCAGTTCATTTTCTCTTCAACAGGACACTCAAAAAAGGACTTTGATAGTTCAAATGCGCGGCTCATTAGGTCCAAAGGCATCCCATGGTTGACAATTTGGAAGAAACCATATCGACAACATGCTTCGTTTATCACTTCTCTTGCCTTTCTCTTGCCATCTTCATCTCCTAGAAAGAACGGGGAGAGGTCAACTATTGGCATCAGTGGGTTAGTCATTATTACCTAATACAATAAATATGGCTTAGACAAATCTTATTAGCACAAGATTACACACAAAATGGTGGCTTTTAAAGTGCCTATATGCTTGTCTCCATTTTATCACATACCGCAGATTAATTAAATCAAATAGTTTAACCTCCTTTGCAGAGCCATAGAAAGGGACGTAAACCACATCAGACGGATCCTTCAATTTATCAACTTCACGTGATTTCACCACATTTTATTATTATAATTTGCTTTATTGGATCTAAATAAGTCTCTTACTCATTTGTCTGATATATTTTTTAGCATTAATTAGGATTTGTTCAGAAAAAAATCTAAACAGTCTAGATGCCGTCTAGCTTTAATAGGGAACTAAGTTTTATAAAACAAATCTATTGGTGTCTAAAACTAGAGTAAACAATATGGAATACTACATGGCGTTATTGGAAAAGAAAAAAGGAAAGAAACAAATGAGATTGGCAGTATCTGCAATGCGAGTATTTTTAAATCAGTAGTAACAAACAGCACCAGGGCACATAGCATAAGCTGAGGATTCCTCTTCAAGGAATCAGACTTGTACAGTGAAAGACGCCTTTAACACCATTAAGAAAATAATCATGTGCTCTCAAACAATTTAAATTTTTAACTGATATGATCACACACTTTAACATACATCTTAAGAGGCAACTTTCCATCGCATAGACATGTCCTCTAATTAGAAATTGAGTAGTGGGTTATTTTGAAGAGATCTTCGTGTCTAGGTGGTGGATGAGATGCGTCTCTGAGTTTCAACTGCATATATTCTTTGAAGAAGAAACCTCTGTACTTGGGCGATTCACCAATTTCCTTGGTGAACTCTGGTAATGGCTCAACCCACTTGTCTGCTGGCACGCTATAGAAGTAAGCGCATGAGTAACGGTTTGTTTCTCTTGGTCTGATCACCCTGTGAGTTCCACTCTTGAATTTATTGTTGCTTATCACCTTTTCAATATGTCAACACAGAATAAAATGTTCAGTTTTGGGATAAATAAGTAACTGAGAGCAATAAGTAAACTATAATTACCTGAATCACATCACCAATGTTAACAACTAGTTTGTCTTCGGAAGGCACTATAGGAATCCACTGTTCATCTTTGTGCACCTGAAGACCTCCAACTTCATCCTGGTAGAGAATGGTGATGCAGCCAGGATCATTGTGTGCGGATTTTCCTATGTTCTCAATGTCTGTCGTTGGACGGTAAAGGACGCCGATCATGGCATCCCAAGACTGATTATTTCTGTAGTTTTCTAGGAAGTTGGGAGGGAGGCCCAGGCATTCACTTACGATTCTCCCCAATTCAACTCCTAATTTATTGAAATGGGAAATGATCTCCTCCATTACTTGCCTAACAATATCAAAACATAGTTATTTCACAAGGGCGAAAATGCAAATGAAACTTCAATAGTGTATCAAACACGCGGATTGGATTGAAATTGATAATGTAAAAATGGAATGAAATAGAGATTGAGTTGGATTGTGTACTGCCCAAATTTACTTTGGGCTCAAATAGGCTAAAATTTGGGTTATCCATTCAATTTTAATAATTTTAATATATTATTATTTATTTTTTATAATCACAATTTGAATTTCAACTCAAGAAAATAAAAATAGAAAGTACAAATAAATAGACAAATAATATAAAATATAAAATAGATAAAAAAATATATATTACATCAATGCAAATGGTTGAAATTAGATATTAAATTCGACTCAATTGAACATTCTTTTAAAATGGATTAAAATTTAAATAAGTTAAGATTGAATCTGATTCAAATTATTGAGCCCGATCCCTAAAATTTTGGATGGGTTGGACGCGCTCATTTGACACCCCACCATTATAGGGAATTCTTAAACCAGAAACAGTTAATTAGAGATGCAATTAAAAGAGAACAGGGCTATGGCGGAAATAAATTAAGATTTTACTTGAAATGAGGTGGATTTTTGGGGCAGACATTCAAGCTGGAGGATGAAAGATGAAGCAGTAGCTGCTCATAAGTCCCAGCAGATCTGTGATTACTTTTTGAGAAATTATCAGAAGGTACCGACAGTTTTTCTTCATCTGGACAAGCAAAGAAAGTCTTAAACGTATCCAAGGTTCTTCTCAACAACTCCAAAGGAATTCCATGATTCACAATTTGGAAGAAACCGCAGTTAACACAAGCTTCTCTAATTTGCTCAATAGCCTTCTTTCTCCCTTCTTCATTTTCCTCTGATCTAAAAAATGGAGAAACATCAATTGTTGCAATATCAAAACTAGCCATGATATTTTCCTTGATTGTCCTGATTCTCAACCTCTTTATAGAAAAAAAGAAGGAAGTCAACTATTGATTTCTGCCCCGCGTGGCCAAATAAATATTTTTCGTTTTTGGATAACTAGCTCAGTCATAATTTTTTAAAAAGATTTTAGTCAGTAACATATGCTATCTCCAAAAAAGATCCAATAACATAACTTGCTAATATGTTATCTTACAAAACATAATATATTAGCTAAAGGGTCTCCACAAATCATTGAAGACAAGAATCACTGGATGACAACTTGGACAGCTCTGTTGGACAATTACTTTCCTTGATTCTCTCGACATTTCCAGCAACACTACATTTTATATAATAGCCACGATGTTTATCTCCGACTGACTCTCAATGTTGATTTCAACCTCTTCATCAACAAAACAACACCAGCTAGTTTTAAAGTGAATAAGCAGAACCTAAGAAATTTAAATTTTACATCCGGCTCAACTATTTAGATGATGCTTGCTTAATTCTTCATAATCAATGAAACTGTGAAATCTCACATGACCTACTACATGATTTTTTCTTTTGTATTTATTCTATTATATCACTAAATCACCTAGACTTTTCGTCTAATTAGAAATTGACTAGTGGGTTATATGGATGAGATCTTCAGGTCTAGCTGGTGGATGGCTTCTGTCTCTTATTCTCATCTGCAGATATTCTTCAAACAGGAATCCTCTGTATTTGGGCGACTCTCCAATTTCCTTGGTGAACTCTGGTAATGGCTCAACCCATTTGTCTCCTTCCAAATTACAGAAGAATGCGTACGAGTAACGGTTTCTTTCACTTGGTCTCACCACTCTGTGAGTTGCACTCTTGAATTTATTGTTGGGCTCACGCATCGAAGTGATCAATAAAAATTAGGAGTAATAAATAAAATAAAATGAACATTAAAAAATTTAACGTGGTTCACTCAGGCTACGTCCACAAATAAACACTTTTACTATATTTATTTTACTATTACAAATAATAGGTACAAGTATACAATTTTTTTTACTATTACAAATAGTAGGATAGTGAACACACTATTTCTTTTAGGAGATAATATTTCCTAAGCAGACACTCTAATTTTTCTTCACAACCTATTTTATTTTATAGTTTATGTTATTCTTATAAAAATGTTCAATTTCTCTCTGTGACTCTCTCTATATATTTCTCTCTATCTGATTGATGAAAAAACTAAGGAGCAAATGCTCCTTTTATAGAGATGTATGCGTTCATCTTTCAATCGTTTGTGGCCAAATCAGTTATTTTGTAAAGAAAGTTGTTTTAACAACTTTTGAAATATACACTATCTTCATTTAAATAGTTATTCAAAGAAAACAATACAGTAATTGGAGAAAAAATTATGAGTCCCCACTCAAACCTTTTCTTATGTCAACAACATAAAAATGTTACATTTTGGAATATATTTATTGTATAAATACATGTGACTGTGAAACTTAATTGAGGGGCAAGTTTCTTTTCTGTTTATTTTACGTGATCCGATTTTCATGGCCTATAAGGGTTATGCATGATTGGTGTTCTATTCATTAGATTAATAGGTAAGACTGGAATCGTTCACTCAAATAAATTTTTATCTTATAAAACGAATACATTAGTTAAAACTGTTGAAGGGTTTAGGGTCTCGACAAATGATTGACAAGAATCATTAGATAGCAGCGACTAGAGAATGAGAAAACTTTGACAGATAAATTTGCCAGGCACCAGTTATACTTAGCGCCGCACGCAGGTTTAGATATTAAACAGCTTACTTTTGCAAAAAAAGAGAAAACGAAGAAGTTTGAATTTGCATGAGACATTGCTATAAATTGAGGAATCATGAGTGATGTAATACATATTCAACCCACACATATAATACATATTCAACACACATATTTATTAGGAATCATGTAAACATGTTCAACCCACACACATATTAGGAGTGATGCAATACATATTCAACACACATATTTATTAGGAATCATGTAATACATATTCAACACACAAATATTAGGAGCGATGGAATATCCATTGTTGCCATGCTTCTTTCCATATGGAGAGAAAACTTTTCTTGACCTAGACTTTTCGTCTAATTAGAAATTGCGTAGTGGGTTATATGGATGAGATCTTCAGGTCTAGCTGGTGGATGGCTCCTGTTTCTGAATCTCAGCTGATGATATTCTTCAAACAAGAATCCTCTGTACTTGGGAGACTCTCCAATTTTCTTTGTAAACTCTGGTAATGGCTCAACCCACTTGTCTCCTTGCAAATTATAGGAGAACGCGTACGAGTAACGGTCTATTTCTCTTGGTCTCACCACTCTGTGTGTTGCACTCTTGAATTTATTGTTGCTTAGCACCTTTTGTTATGTCAACAACATTAAAAAAATAAATAAATTAGATTTTGGGATATAGTCCCTGACACCCTTTGACTTGACACAGTGTTTAAGAAAAAAATATGATTTTTGAAACTTGTAATCTAAAATCATTTTAAGATATTTAAAAAAAAAAGAGTGTCATATAAAATGAGACGGAAGGAGTATATAAGTACGTGTAACTATAAATAAATACCTGAATCACATCACCAATGTTAACAACTAGTTTGTCTTTAGAAGGCTCTACGGTAATCCACTGTCCATCTTTTTGCACCTCAAGGCCTCTAACTCCATCCTGGTACAGAATGTTCAAGCAGCCAGGATCTTCATGGGCAGGTTTTCCTACGTTGTCATCTTTTGTCGCTGGAAAGTAGTGGAGGCCCATCAACGAATCGCGACACCGATCATTTCTGTAGTTTGCTAGGAAGTCATGAGGAAGGCCCAGGCACTCACTTATGATTCCCCCCAACACAAATCCTAATTTTTTGAAATTGGAAACCATCTCATCCAATACTTCCCTAAAAATATCAAACACAAAACATTCTTACACATGTTATAAATGCAAGTTAAAATTTGTACTAGTTCTTATTGGAAACACCTAACAACACTAAAATTTGAAACGCAGTCAAGAGAGAATAGCGTGGAAATATTACTTGAAATGAGGTAGTTTGTTTGGGCAGACATTAAAGACGGAGAATGGAAAACGAAACACCAAGTGTTCATAAGTCCCGGTTGATTTCTTTGTGTTCTTTAAATAATTATCAGAAGGTACTGTGAGTTTTTCTTCACCTGAAAAAGCAAAGAATGTCTTATACATGTCCATGGTTCTTCTCAACAACTCCAAAGGAATTCCATGATTCACAATTTGGAAGAAACCATAGTTAACACAAGCTTCTCTAATTTGCTCAATAGCCCTCTTTTTCCCTTCTTCATTTTCCTCTGATCTAATAAATGGAGAAATATCAATTGTTGGAACATCAAAAGTAACCATAATGTTTTCCTTATTTCTTACTACTAGACTCTCAATGTTGTTCTTGGTCTTATATTTGCATGTCCTTTCAAGTTCAATTTATAAGCATTTTCTGATGTTGAAGTTTGTGAAAAAGAAATTTTAAAATTAAAATATTTTTAAGTAAAGTAAAGTAGTTTTTTATTTTTTTTTGAGACAAATTAAAAAGCAAAGAATCTCAAAGGAAGTATTAGTCTTTCTTTCACTAATTCACACAAAAAAGACATCTTAGTTTTTCTATATATCTCCTATTATGAATAATCAAATAGACCTTACTACTCCACTTTCAATATTAATAAATTTCTATTCCATAAACCATCTCAATAATTCATTTTTTATCTCCATCTTAATCAACTTTTCAAAAACATTTACTTCTCATCTTGTTTCTTAATGAACTCCACTAACAACATGTTCTTATTAGTTTTTCTTTCACAAAACCAACAAAGGATTGATGTTCAACTGTTGTTGAAGTTCAAACTTCAAAGTACGAAATTCAAATTTTTGCAAATATTATAAGCTAAGTTTCAAGATAATATTGTTGCGAAAGATTAATTACATATTGAGGAGTTCAAATCTAATTTGGGTGATTTGATGTTGTTTTTGAATGAATCTAGTGAGTAGATTCTAAGAAAAAAGATTAACTCAATTTTTTGTATAATTATATATAAAATTATATATTATTCTCGACAAATGTATAAAAACCTCTTATAGTTTAGAATAAGACTATATATTGGTATGTTGTATTTTATATCTAATTTTGACGTAGTTTTATAAAAATAAAATATGAAAGTTCTATATATTATTATATACCAAATGTATATTATTGTATATCGCATTGAGTTATGGGCTAAAGATTTATAAAATAAGTGTTTGAATTGTAATTTTTGTAATGTAAATTTGATCATCGTAGTTTTATGATATTTCCCCCCAAAAAATTACAAGGGAGGAAACTAAGAACCTCATAGTATTGGGAATGTGAATCACATGATTAGAATTATTATAATAATAATATATTAAGTGAAATTTTATAGATAGGGTCTACAAATAATAAAGTGTATGCGAATTTTATCACTATCTCATGGAGATAAAAAGATTATTTTTGAAATACCATTTACTTACAGATTCCAAGTAAAATAAGAAAAATAATAATAGATTTAGCATGTTGGCTAAAATAAAGAGCAATGTAAATTTTATAAAAAAAAAATAACACTAGTAAAATAATGTGATAATCAAAAAGCAATACCACTACTACTATAATGGCATGAATTGTCCTATGACAAATCTTAAACTGTCACAGGACAATATTCTATCCCTATTAGTCTTCTCCCTGTTATGCAACTTCTCTCTTTCTTTATATTTAAGGACAAGTTCCCAGTAATATGAAGCTACGTCATGTTTTGTCTAATTATATGTCTTTATCCAATACTCTTTTGGTTTATACCTATCCCTCCACATAACCTCTAAATCCAACCTCTCACATGTCCTAATTGGGGCATCGACAAATCTCCTTTACACTTGCCCAAATCATCTGAATCTCGGTTCTCTCATCTTATCTTCCATATAAGCCACTTTCAACCTTCTCCTCATTTTATTCTTAATCTTGTCACTCCTCAAGTGTCCAGGAATTGACTTATTTTAGATATTTTAAGCTAAATTAATTTTTAAATAATTTTAAAGTGTTTGAGTAAATTAAAAAATCTTTATAAATATTTATTTTTTAAACTAATAAATATTTATAAATTTACGTCAATTTAGATTTAAAAATTTAATCAAATTAACCTCAAAAAATAAAATAATAATTAAAAAACAAAAGAAATATTGTTTTTTAATTTGAAAATAAAAGTTATTTTTTAAATTCTTATAATAAAATATGACCGGTGCCCACTAAATCTATGATAAGATTCTAAAAGGATCTAACTATAATAAGATCAATTGACTCATTTTAAGTTTTTATTTTTTGTTCTCTAAAGTCATTTTTATTACCTTTTTCTGTTGTTTTCATCCACAGAAACCAGTCAAAATATATAAGACAAGCAATTCACGACAAACAGAAACAAACAACAACAACAGCACTTGCACAAATTTCACGGGGTAAGCTACACTTGTCATCATATACTTAAATTTGTTATTTAATAAAATTAGATATAAAACAAAGTTGATACCCTACCGACAAAATCATTCATATTTTTTCCCTCCCTTTATTGGTTTTTTATTTTATAATAATTTTAAAATTTTAAATTCAATTACTCAACTTTTCATCCTCCCACTATAGTTATTTTTCTTATTAGATATCTTAATCTACGTACAACTTTATTTGATTGTTAGTCTGGTCATGTCATGATCCAGAGTTCTAAATTCCAAAAACCACCACGTAAGGACACTTTATCTAAACAAATTCCGCAAAACCAATCAAAATAAAACACATAAGAAAATTAAAAAAAAACATGGGAGTAAAGCACTTACACAAATACTCAAGGAGTAACACAATTATAAAGGTTAATCTTTGATTAAGACTTCTCACCAATCCCCATAATTAGAAAATGGTAGTGGGTTATCTGGATGGATGAGTCATGATTCTGTGCCACACTATTAATTAAATTAGTGAAGTGTGTAATTTACAAACGTGCACATATATATAAAATATTTGTACGCATTATGTTATTAAGTATAAAGTCATAAAAAAAAGTAAAATTTTTAAGATAACAAATGTACTTGAAAGAAAACAAGGAGTAAATTTAAATACAGTGAATAAAATTACAAGTGTACTTAAAAGGGAACGACTAAATTTATATATAGTGAATAAAACTTCATCT
>JAOTQR010000069.1:25137983-25174722 GCA_025774065.1 Solanum ossicruentum | reverse complement strand
ACTAACTGCTACTTCACAATTGAAAGAAGTGCAGATAGTTTAAAGAGTCATTTTGCTTTATTCCATCATACCCCAAAGCCAAAAAATAGTAAATCTTTAACTCCATCCAGCTGTGAAAATAAACTTGTGATGTTACATATGGCAAATAACATTTTATATCATTATGAATATTAAAAATTTATAAAAATGGCTATATAAAACTTATCTTCATCTCAAAAAATATAAAAGTTTTTAGCGCTAGCATGATTCGCTTCAATCGAATTATTAGCATCAATGATAATTTTTTCATCTCTCACCAATGTCATGATCAGACTTAAAAGATGAAGCATCTTATTGTATGATGATTGATGATGCAATGATATTTTACAATAGCTCTCGAAACTTGTTTCATAGGGCTATGTGGAAAGAGAAAGATTCTAAATATGAAAAGTCCCATCGTTTTAGTGAAGTAGCTCATAAATATGAGGTACGAACGATTAAGAATTCTTGCTTAAAAAAAGTACGTACTAATTGAGAGTAATTTAAATTTAACTTAGTTGAAAAAGAACTGTAACAAAATTCAAAAATAAAAAAAATTACTTAAATTTGAAACAAAAGGAATAGTAATATACATTATTGTGGGTCATTGACAACCTTAAAAAGAGGGACGCGGAATAATGATCCAGACATCATGTCAAATCACCATATGGTTCTCTATATATATCACATGATGTGTACTGTATTACTAGTTGAGGTCTTTTCGTTTTCAATTATTTGTAATCAATTTTACGTTGTCGAGAATTGTAATCTCGTCATTTATTTTTTATTCGTTATTAATTTTTAAATAAAATTTTATTTTTACTTATCACTATCGATATATCAAAATGATTATTAGTATATTTCATTTTATATTTCCATCTTATCATTAGATACTATTTTGTAAATCATTTTTCAAATCTAATATTTGAACAACAATTAATAAAAATAATGTGATAATATATGTTATTAACGAGTATGCAAAGTCAAATAGTGACAAATAAAAATACTCTTTTCATCCCATATTGATGGTCTACTCTTCCCTTAACATGTCCTTTAAAAAATCAAAAATAAGAAAGATAAAACTTTGTTTATACTTCATCCATCCATCTATCTTTACTTGTTTCTTATTATAACTAAGGGTAAGGGTAAGTAGTAAAAGATATGAATAATTTTATCAGATCACTCTTTGAATATAATAAATATAATATCTTAAAAAATATGATAAAAAATAAGTAATAATAAGAATAAATTAGAGACTAAATGTCTTGATTTCATAAACTAGATAAATATTGTTAAGCTTCCCAAAACAATATAGTGGACAAATAAAAATGAAAGGAGGAAGTACTTTTAAAAAGAATTACTACTGCAAAGGTAAGATGTGAAAAAATTAATTAATTTTATCTTGATTTTTAGAAGTACTTTTAAAAAGAATTACTACTGCAAAGGTAAGATGTGAAAAAATTAATTAATTTTATCTTGATTTTATAAAATGACAAATACTGATTAAAACAATTATTTTACTAGTAACGTGAACAATTTTATTCGATTACGACTCATCATAGGAAGGAAACAAATTACGGAAACGAACTAAAACATAATAATTAGCTCTATGAAAGAATAGAAGAAATAGATGGCCACTGTTTTCATATATCATAATGCCAGCCATAAAACAACAAATGTGGTGTCGCCATTACGCTGATTGTACCTCAGATTCCTTACCTTTGTATGATGTAATGTCACAAGACATATTGTACCTGCATGTTTGGTTTTTTAAAAGATAGAAATTGTAGAGAAAAACAGCTCATGAACGCGTACTGTTTCTGGTTAAAAGTGAGTAAATTTCTCGAGCTCTCGACACAAAATTTACATTCCATTGATCCCTCCTTACGAATAACAGAACGAATAATCGATCGCTCAATGGAAAGGGGATGGGAGGCTGCTTATACTTAATAAACCAGCAAGGTTCAAAAAACATGTAGAGTTAGCAACTGGACGACCTCACACCTAAAATTAAATTCCATCTCATTTTAAAGCCTCTTTACAGAAACCAAAACCTAATCAACAAAACATTTTGAAGATGATAACTCAAAAAGATGCGTATAAGAGGTCACTCATCCCTGTCCTCATCTCATCCGTGTAAGAATTAGGAATTCCTGGTAGTAAGGGTGACTTATCTGTCAACATTGTCCTTTTCCTGCATGTTAAATTCAAGTTATATTAATGTCACGCAACACTGCAACTGAATTTCCAGCATAAAGCTAGAAAATCTTACTACCGCATCCTCGCCCATCATTACAGTATTTACACCATTTACTATCATCAATCATGCCCTTAATTCCCTCTTCCTTTGTTTTTCCTACTACAAATAAGAGTTTTCAAAAAAGAAATTGTCACTTGTAAGTTTAAGGACGTGTCTAATAAATATTAACTTAAAGGTTTCTTCAAAAGACAATTCTCATCCTTAAAAATATCCTTTTTGAGAAAATCTTTTTCATTATCTAAATCTTTTGCCATACTTAGTTTTCCTAAATATCTGAACTGAGGTGCAAGTAACCAGACAGATTTGGATCTAAAAGTCAATTCATCACATAAATGTTAAGATTTGAGAATACAAAAAGAACTTCTATCAGTAGTACAAGCATTGGGCTTTATACAGAGTTGTTTTGTTTCCATAGGCCCAATCCTTGGGTCATTGAACACTTGAAACATGAAACAGGGCGGAAAAAGTACCAAAATGACATAAAATCACAAGAACAAGTCACATTTGCCATGCACTGTCAAAAATTGAGCAGCTTTGCTATCCATTACTTTTGGTCTAATTTTATTTCCCTGCTAGGAAGAAGTCGCACTTTTGCCCTAGACCACTAACATAGCCACAATGTGAGAAGTATATGGGTAAAAATCTCACAAAAAAAAGACACGTGAAATTAACCCAGTTCAAGTTGGAGTTTCACTGTTAATGCTAAGGATAAATATCAAATGATTTACTAATGGCAACGTTATGAATGCTGAATGGATCAAAAGTCTAACAAAGGATAAAACAGATCAATTTTGGATAGCAAGGGACAACTTTGAATCTTTTCAAGAAAGTCACCATCCTAGGAAAAATTCTTATTTTAGAAAAGGTTCATCCCCTTGTCATACCAAAAGCAATCCTACATAATCATTTAACATATTGTCATTGGCTCAGGCAATCAACTCCTTTAAACCCCTTATGTTAATTTGTTCATAGACCAGAATAAACCCAAAATAAAAGCTTTAGACATTCACAGGATAGTTGCTTTCCTATCACACTGATGCAATTTCATTTTTTTCATACTCTAATAGTGTAAAATCATATAGCTCACGAAAAACAGCAACAACCCTTGTGCAAAATTAAGGACGATAGCCAGTTCTTCTCAGAAACAAAGACATAGCCCCAATAATCATAAATATGGTCTTTTCACAGCAATGACACTATATGCTGAGAGTTAACACTTCTTTCGAAGAGCATGAGGAAAATTGTCAAAAAGCACTGAAAGATGACGCGTTCTAGACAACACAATTGAAGCTATATGTGGCATTAAGTGGCAGTGAGGGTTGGACAACACCTTTTGAAGATACTATTGGTGCATCAATTAGGAAGGATATCTAACTATACATTGTCATTTTAGCCAGAACATATATTAAGATATTGATGAGACTAATGAAATGAAATAATTAAGCACAAAGAAACCGGTAGGAGACATTTGTCGGGGGAAAAAAGAGACATATTACAGTTGCAAAAAAATAAGTATGCATGTACTTACAGTCTAGATAATGTTATCACAACTATTGCAATCATGGAGAATGAACTATCTTTACCTCACCACTACCTTCATCATCCTCAAGATCTTCTTCATCAGGATCCTGGGCAAAGTAACATTGGCCAAGCAATTAGAGATAATAAACTGACTTTAGTGACTTAACGATTAATACAACAAGGGAAATACGAATGAAGATGGTAAGGAACTAACATTGTTAAAATAAGTTAGAGGGTTCGGCCACAAGTCATCCTTGATTATCTCAGCAACCTACAAAAAGGATGGGAAAAAACAAAGGCATAAGTTGTGAAAATGAAAACTTCCTACAAATACTATACTTTATCCACGAAAATGTAAAATGGATAAATAAGAAATAAAAATCTCAGTAAAGTAATTGAGACAAGATAAAGACATTACTTCATCTTGAATCTCCAGAAAGACGTCCTCGTCTTCTTCACCATCATCCTTGTGATTGACTTCACTGAACCAGCTAAAGAAGCTGCACATACAAGCCCAAAGGGAGAAATCAACTGAGCAAGAACGACACCAAAACAGCTAGTGATGTTTATTCAAGTACTACACAGCAGACCAGGAAACTGGAGGCCACTGAGCATGTGATCCTTCCACTTATCATATAATTAACTGCTAATGAGAAACATCATGCATTTGATGGGCTAACTCGGAGAGTGAAAAAGCATTGCTAAAAGAGTATCCACAGAGCTGAACTAACTAATACTAATTATCAGCATCAACTGTAAAAACTCGTTCCTCTGTTGCTCGTCAAGGTATTTGACATTTGATGCTAAAAACATTGAACTGGGTATGTCTACTATGTGAATATCAGCAACTTCTTGTCTAATCCTTATTGGTAGTGATCGCTAACAAAGTTTTCAATCAGAAACTCAGTAAATTAAGGTTTCAACTGATACAGTCAAAAGAAGTGACTGCTTGCAAGTTGAAAAGCAGGACATGGAAAACCTAATGATTAAAGTTTACAGCATTTTCAAAGTTGATAGCTGATATATACAAAAAAAATCACGAGACATTCTTGAGCTTGTCGTCTTAGTAAAATAAACCAGCAAAAATGCTAAACATTAAGAAATTGACCTTTCCTCAGCAAGGGGTCGCTTGTTTCCTTTCTTCTCATGAGCAACTCCATTAGGAATGTCCTACACAAGTAAAACAATATAGTTAATGAGAGGAAACTGGTACACCTCTTAATAGAAAATTGGCAACTCACCCTGCCTTCCATCCATTGTATTGTCGAAGCAGTGATTTTAGTAGGTCCATCTTCAAGAAAGGTATAAGTCTTCGAGAGCTTTGTATTTTTAAAATAAGGATTTGAATTGAAGTTCTGTAAAACAAAAAGTATGATCATCAGTGCTCTACGTTGATTTGTAGCAGATCCATTAGTTTCATGTGGAGGGTGAACTTACAAACGTGATTGTATAACCCAATTTCACATCCTTAGCGTCTTCCACTTCGATTGAACTTAGAAACTTGAAAATCTGGCATGAAAAAGTCGCTTGTGTATTTAGATTCAGAAAACAAACAGCTATAGGAAGAACACAAAAATTTATAAGAGCTGGGAGTCAAATCGCCAATTCAACATTGGCCAAAGCAATGTAGTGAAACATTTGACAATTATCTACTTTATATTTTCTACTTTACACCAAACCTTATGATCCTCTTCAGTTAGAAGATCCCCAAGAACAGGATGACTCGAGAACTGCAAGCAAATGACACAAGTCAGGGATGAGAAGCACTTCGAAATTTCAGCAACATAGAGAAAATCAGGTCGGATCGCTTACAGCCGTCAACCAGAAGTCAGGAATAGCTTTAATAATATCATTACGCCTATCATATACTGGCCGGCGGATATGACTGTACTTTTGTTCAATTGCCAACATTTTATCACTTGCTTTGTCGTTAATCTGCTAGTGAAAATTGTTAAAGCATCAGTAAAAATGCAAAATCAAGAATAAAACAATATATATCAGTGTCAAGCAACAAAAGGAAAGCTTCTAGCAGAATGTTTTTAAATTAATCATTCACATGTCACGCCAAATCTCATCAGATTCAGTCAATTGTACAATCGCGCACCACTTGTGTGGAATGGAGTACTTGGAAACCCAGTGAGGCTCCAACAGAAGATAAAGGTCAATGTTTGTTTGTTGAAGACTGTCAGAAACATATTTCCGAGGAATAGCCACTTCACAATTGTTATTAACAATATGATGAGTCTCCCACAAATCCAGAGGGAACAAGGACCAAAATGGAAAAATACAGCACAAAATGTTGAAGCTACAATCTAGAATAACAACATGCGACACTCATGATTACAGAATGCCAAGGCAAAACCAACTCATATAAACACATTGTGAATTCACGAACTGCTTCAGATTTCTGGATCACTTCTCCACGTTTTCCCTATACTATTTTGCTTTAACTATTTTTTTTAATATATTACTTGAGCACTGAATTCTTAACGCCAGTTTACTGGGACGGAAGGCAGGGTGAGTTGACAATTTTTCAGAATTAACCCCTTCCCACTGCCCCCTTTTCGCCCCAAGTCTCACCCGAACTTTTTATGTTTTCAGTTTTGCAAAGATCCAGAAAGAAAAACCCAAGCAACGCAAAAGCTCGATGGCACAATTACCACATATGAACTATATCCCCTTGCTTGGTCCAATTGCCATCTCTCCCATCAATAGCTCAGAGTATGCAACAATTATAAAATTTAAGGCAACACTCAAGTTAAAATATGATAGGTTTTACTTCTTCAAAATATTCACTTGTAAACTTAATTGCCCTCTGAAAGTAGACATCCCAACTCTTCTCTATGAAACAACAACTCCAGGTGAATAATGTTAGATACCAATTGCCATTTAAATAACCGTGTATCTCCCCTTGTCAAACACAAATCTATATAGGGGAGACTAGGAGCCAACATCATCCGCTATCGCACGGAATCTTCCTTTAATCCTGTTTGTTTAGTGTCATATACAAAAGCGACCACAAATCTTTGAAGTCTTAAGTTTACATCTTGTTCCTGCAATTTCTTTATTTGAACTTATCTTAATCATACAAGTACACTCCAACCATGATTTAAAAAGTTGAACTTTAATAGTTCCAACAAGAAAAGGGACAACTTTGCTAGTCCTTTGAAAGAGTCCTTAAATTTTTAAAGTCAGTCATTACAACATCAACAACATACCCGATGGAATCCCACTTTTAAAGTCAGTCATTAAAATGACAAATTGGAAACTACAGGAAGACCAAAAAGAGACTAAAACAACAGAGGCAGTTAGAAAAATAGGTGTACCTTCTCGAGGTCATCTTGTATCTCTTGTAGTTTTTCAGCGAACATAACTAGCTTCCCATCAATGCCGTTTTCCTCCTCCCCCATTTTTTGCTTCTTCTCCTCTGCCCCCATAGCTGCACGGTGCTTTTGTTTGTTTCTTGAGTTGTTTGTTCTGATGTCTTAAACCCTAAAACGGCTAAAACCCTCAAGTTTTTGGAAAGTGGCGCTGTCAACCACACAGGATGGTACTTTGGGCTTTATCTTTTGGTTCTATCACTCAAATTAAACTTTTTCAAATCATTTTTAATTCTTGACTATTTTTCTATATCAATACGATTTGTTTTTATTTTATTTTTAAATTTATTTTGTAAAATTTTTTTAAAAAAAAATTGTCAAAATTAATATCTCTATTTTTTGAGAATACAACAACAACATATCCAGTAAAATCCCACAAGTAGATTTAATATTATGATAAGTCAAAACCTTGTTTATTAAAACACATTGATTTGTTGTTGTATTAATACAGTTTGTATATTGTGATAAGTAACTCTTTCAAAAACATTTATCTTCTTATTATGATAATAATTCATACTTATAGTGTAAAATAACAAGGAGATGTGACATATCCCTTAAAAAATTGATTAAGAGTATACGTTTGTTGAGTAGTACAACTTTTCTTAAAAAGCTTCTACACATGTAATACTTGACTGAAGTTTGGATAACAAAGTACAAATTTCAAAAAATACAAGTTGCGAAGTTTTGATATATGCTTTACCAAAAAAATAGTACAGGATTCTATCTTTGAATGAACTAATTAAAAAAGTTGCATTTCAAGAGATATAAAATATGTGAAAATAAAGTGTTATATCACTAAAATTGTAAATACAACTAAATATTTACCATGAATTATAATTAATTTAAATTATAATTATATTAACTAATTAACTATTATATATTTATTTCTCCACATAATTTCTCCTTATTGTTTTACATGAATCCACCGTATGGTCCAACATTCATCAGAAGAGCGCACGAAATTTTGGGCCATCGACCTATATCATAGGCGGGCTTCATGAGATATCAAACGGACTCTTGAGTTCAGTGAGGCCCAAAAGAAATAGAAGGTTTTTACTATTCTGATCCAAGAATATGAGTTGGAGTCACAAGGAAGACCCATGATCCACCAATTGTAAATAGGAACGTTGACATGATTAATATATTTTTTACTGTTATTATATTTTTTAATGTTACTTCTAATTAATTATGATCCATAGCATTATTATTAAATTAATAACAAAAGAGGTAGGGTGGGGTAGTAGGGACATTGTCCATCCTTTTGTGTCAAACAAAAATAAACTTGTTATCTAAGCCATTGTTTCTCTAGTTACGCTTAGAAGACGAAGAACACGAAGAAGAACCATTTTTTTCTCCTCTTTCTTTGATCAAACGATATTTAGATGCTCTTAACTGTACGTACTCTCTACCATTACTATGATTTTTTTTTGTTCACTAGGTGTTCGATCACTGTTTTTTTTTTTTAACTTTTTTAAAAAAAAATTCAAAAAATCTGATGTGCTTTGTGCTTTAAACTTGTTGAAGATACCAATTTTTATGTGTTTTCGTCTAAGTTTCTGTATATTGAATGATTTTGTTTTTGTTCAAAACCTTTGTATAATTTTTTGTTGAGAATTTTTATGTTCTTTTCATGATTTTACAGTCATATTCTTATGTTATGAGTGCGACATCAACACCAAGGAGTAGTGATACGATTCAAAATCCTCATTCAGTTGAGGGTTCAATTTCTGCCAAATTTGTTGTTGATGTGAGTACAAGGCAAGAAACCCCTGCAATGAAAGTAAACAGAAGAAGTCCTAAGAATGTTAGCGCGGTGAATATTGTTAGTAATAGTTCTGATGGTAATTTGTTAGTATCGTCTTTGATTTAGGGATTTCTCAACCTACTCCTAATGTGCTTAATGTGTCATCTGATAAAGGGAAAAAATGTGATGGTGAAGTTCAGCCAAAAAAAGAGAAAAAAATAGTAAAAAAATATGTTGGTAATGCGGGTTTGAAAACTAACAAGCGGAAGGAAAAAATTGTTGATGATGATGACAACTTCATGGATGTTGTTTCTATTCCAAAGTCAATGAGCAAGGCTTCATGCTCTAGGAAAAAACAGAGAAGGAATCGACCTTTAAAAGATGTTGATAACATGGATGATTTTGATTTTTATTTCTTTCTTTCTTTTCTTTTGTTATTTCATTATTTTTAAGAACTGTTGGTTATTATTTATTTTAGAGGCACTTTGTTTTTGAATGCAGAATCGCAAGTTCTGGAAGGTGCTTCGGGGAAACTATGTTACCAGTCGGTAGAAGGCTTATACAAACTATGTAGTCGTCGACATAATTAAAGATAAGTTATCTCCTGAGCAGTTTAAAGCTTTTCAAGTTACATGTTTTGATTGTTTTATTGATATGCCTAAAGCGAATACTCAATTGCAACTTATACATTGTTTAGTTAAGAAGGAGTTAAATCTTACACCAAAAGATGTTTTTGGTATTGAAGTTAAAGGGGAAAAGCTATTTTTTAGATTAAGAGAATTGAGAATTATTAGTGGTTTAAGGTGTGTTGGCTCTGACGATGTTGGTTATGATCCCGAAAAGCCTTTGGAGTTTATGGTAGAACACTTTCCTGGACAAAGGGTTGTTGCGAAAAATATTGTTTGAAATGTTTTTCACTCTACAAAATGGGTTGACAATCCTAATGCTGTTAAATTTGTTGTGTTGTACTTTATTGAGGAATTTTTATTCTCTTACGAGAACAACGAACAACTTGTTCCTAAGAAGCATTTTTATTTGCTTGAGACTGGGTTGTTTAATGAATATCCTTGGGATATTGATGTGTTTTATGCATTATTTGGTAGTAATAGACATTGTCTTAAGATTAGCACACAATATTATCGATTAGGGGGTTTCCCACTTGCTCTACAAACATGGATATACGAGTGTTGTTCTTTTGTGGATGAAAGTATTGTCATTCGTATATCAAATAATGCAATCACCAGAGTATTAAGATCCAAAGTTATGGCTAAATCCCCAAGGCAAATCAAGGTGGATAAGTTGATGTTCGGTATGACAAATTGCAAGGTATTTTTATATAATATACATTCATAATATGTTTCTAATTCATTTATAATGTGTTTCTGTATGGATAATTTAGAGAATCTCATTTTTGTTTGCTTTAATTTTTCAGTTTGCAAACATTTCTGCTTCTAACGAAGAGCTTGCAAAGTTTATGCTGCAGAACAAAAAGGATTATAACTTGAAAATGTTGGGTATTATGAATGAGAATGCATCAACTGGTTCTAATCAAGTTCAAGAAGAATTACTAAAAAAGGTGAAACAATTGAAAAATGGAGCTAACAAAGATAATTTTATTATAAAACATTGATAATTTTTTGAGAGCTAGCAGAGGCGGTGTGTTCTGAAAATATTGATATTGATTTTGGAATTTTTTTTTATAGTCAAATCGTAACCAAGAAGCTCTTGAAGCAAAAGTTGATGCAGTTTAAAAAATTCATAGTTGATTCTCATTCCAATTTGTAATTAATTTCTTTCAAATTTAGTCAAGTTTAGTCATATTCTTTCAAGTTTAGTCAATTCTGTCAAATTTAGTCAACATTTTCAGGTTTAGTCAAATTCTTTCAAATTTAATCAATTTCTTTTGAATTTAGTCAAGTTTAGTCATATCCTTTCAAGTTTAGTCAATTCTTTCAAATTTAGTCAATATTTTCAAGTTTAGTTAAATTCTATCAACTTTAGTCAACAATCTTTTAAATTTAGTCGATATTTTTTTTTCAAATTTAGTCTATCTTTCAAATTTAGTTAAATTTTTTTAAAATTTAGTCAATTCTTTTAAAATCAGTCAATTTTTAACTAGTCAACTTTTTCGAAGTCAATCAAATGTTTAAAAAGTTAGTCAATTTTCTAATCGTTGGTCAATCGCACGTTAACGACGATTGATCATTTTGAGTGATTAATTTCTTCTCAAAGTGAAAGTTACCCAAACCCTTCCTTGGTATATTTTAAAAGATTTTTTCTGTTAGGTCTTTCAAAATATTTATTGGTTTCCTAATTATTCTTAAAATTAGGTGGCGACTCTTTTAATTTTTGGGACTTTGGTTTATACTTAAATTAATTAAGTATCACATCGAATTTTCGAAAGTCAAAGTCATCATTTTTTGAATTAACAATAATACCTTGCACATTTTTATTAGTTGCAAGAGTATTATCACTGAATTTCAGAAGAGTTTTTTGTGAAGGGGGTTCACAAAAGTGTTATATTTGAATCATACAAACTCACAAATAAAGTGAGTTCAATTATTGCACCTAGGACAATTATTTGAATTATAATAGTATTACATCTAAATTTTCAGCATCCAAAAGTGTTATATTTGAATCATACAATCTCAAACAACAAAGTGAATTCTTTCTCACAATTATTTGAATTACAACAATATTATAAGTGAAATTCACCAGCAAACTGATTATACAAACTCAAAAACAAAGTGAATTCAATTATAATACCACACAAATTTATTAGTTGCAAGAGTATTATACTTGAATTTCAAAGAGTTTTTTTGTGAAGGAATGCACCAAATTGTTATATTTAAATTATACAAACTCAAAAACGAAGTGAGTTCAATTATTGCACCTAGCACAATTATTTGAATTATAATAGTATTATAATTGAAATTTTCAGCATCCAAAAGTGTTTTATTTGAAACATACAACCTCAAAAATCAAAGTGAATTCTTCCACAATTATTTGAATTACAACAGTATTGTAATTGAAATTCACCAGCAAACTGAATCATACAAACTCAAAAACAAAGTGAATTCAATTGTAACACCTTGCACATTTTTATTAGTTGCAAGAGTATTATAATTGAATTTTTTCAGAAGAATTTTTTTTGGTGAAGGAGTGCACCAAATTTGAATTGAATTATACAAAATCACACAACAAAATTGAAATTCAGGGGAAGAAAGCTGAATGAATTGTATCATATTACAATTGGATATGAATTAGTCAAAATCAATTTGTAAATTACACAGATGAATATACAATGTCAAAATCAATTTGTAAAAATCAAGTAAACGAATTGATTGAAATTTTACAGACTTACACACCAATAAAATTGATTTCTGAAAATCATAGTATTTTTTTTTGAATCCAGATGTAAATTGTAGATAAAAAAAAACTGAATCCAGACGTAAATTCAACAAGAGAGAAGTGGATGCATGTACTATTAATTAGTCAAAATCAAATTGTAAATTTAATTTTATACAAATTTACAGAGGAATGGAAACGAAATCAAACTGAATTTATACAGAGGAATGCATGAACAAATCAAGCTGAATTGCACAAATCAATTTGTTATTGAGTAAACAAAATCAGGATCAAATTAATGTGAAATCACAAAAGTTGGACAGTTCAATTTGAATTTTGAATTAAAAAATAAGTGGAATCGTAATCTGATTATTATGAATTTGAATTGAGAATTTGTGAAAATCACAGCTCCATTGTAGTGAAAGAGAGAGAAAGAGTTGTAGTTTGCATTGCCGATCTACAGAAGAGACAATGGAGAAGTAGCGAAAGAGAAAAAAGTGTAAAAGGAAGTTTATATTATTAATAGGTTGCTATTTTTGGTAAGAAAAATATTATTATATTTGGTAAGGAGCATAGTTGTGTCAAATATCGTAATATTGGTAAAATAATATATTATATATGTAAATCACCCTTGTAAATATTCTAAGCCCTTCAAATATTGTTCAAATACTTTTACGCAAAGTTCAATCGAAACAACGTAATTAAGATCACTAACGATAGGTGATTCATGAAATTGAACGAGTTCTTGTGTGCTTTGCCCGATCTTTAATTTTTGTTCATATTGCTCATTTAAGAAAATATTTGGGCTAAAGTATGCTTATCTATGACCCAATTTCGCTCGACATAAGTTTAGTGAATTTTTATCTTATCCAGCATAAGTTCTATAAGAATTAAGTTATTTAGCAAAAGTTAAGTAGGAATCAAGCTATGGTTTTCTTTGACATAACTTGTGAAATTTGAACTGAACTTATGTATCTTATAACATAACTTGTGAGTTTTGGGCCTGAACTTACGCCTGACATAAGTTCTGTGGGAATTAAGTAGCATAACTTGTTATGCTTTATAAAGAATAACTTATATTATGATATGACAATATAACTTAAAGTCGAGCAATTTTTCTTTTTTATATCTTTTATACCTAAAGTGTTGAAGGATAAAAATTAAAGATTATAATTGGATAGAGAAAAAATAACCACCACCTACGACATTCATGTGAAAGACCAAATGACCCAAAATTTAACATGTGCTATAGTTTCACTACAATGTCCTAACAACATGTACGATTTCAATATAAGTAAACACAATTTTCCGAAATGTAAAGTATTTATGCATATCATATTATATAAATAATAGTTTTTTTCTCTAAATCTTACGGTGAACCGAATGGTGATTATAAATATATGGGCAATTTGAGGGGAAGAAATATATAGAGAAGGGCATCCCTAAAGTTGTAACTAGTCAATAATGTGCATCCCCACCCGCAGGGGCGGAGCCACCTATTGATGAGGGGGCTTATTCAAGTCCTCTTCGACAGAAATATTATTTATATTTGATTAAAATAATTTTTATGTATATACGGTAGATTTCGAATCACTTTGACAAGTTCACATGTTTATTTTTAAAATTTTGTTCCCCCTAAATTAAAATTCTGACTCCATCACTATCCACTCGTTAACTGATTTATTTCCCTATTAATTAATTGAAGTCCTTTTCTTGACAACCATATTTAGAGAATGGAACTCATAGGCAAAAAAAGGAAAAAAATGAATATAGAATTTTAAGTTAATTGAGAAAAGTGGTCCTAATTAAATATTAATATGGTCATCCTCAAACGTTAGATTGACATTGATACATAACTCCTATTGGTCCCTATTGAAGACAACATTCCCATTGCTAGGCCTACAAATTTAATAACAAATGTTAATTCAGATCATATCTTTAGAGAATTTTTATCCTCAAATTTTGTGGTAGATATCCAACATTCCTTATAACACCCTCCAAAACATTCTTCTTTCAATGTCATATAATTAATAAATATCAGATAACAGCTAACAATACTACAGTATATTATATACCACAATCTTTTAATTTATTATTGAATATTAGTACTATCTAGTTTAGTTTCTATGTTTTTTCTATATTAAATAATCTAGACCTATCTAAAAATATCAACCACGTGACTCCATAGTATTGCTAATTACTCCTAGATCACTACTTGTAACTTTTATTCTTCATTATCAATTAAAATGGGGGATTTTGTATCGTGACATCTTTATCGAAACGATATGTTATTTGTCACTAATTGAACTTAATATATGCAGAAGCAAAAATTTTCATCAAGAATATTATCATTTACTATATAAAAAAATTTTGACTTTTTTGGAAATGATATGGTTTTGGTTCATGCATAAATATGGTCATATTGTATCTATACTTCAGAATAGACGATAGTTTAATAATTAGTAAAAAAAAAACTGTTTTAGTTAATTGCGCACCAAATTTTGAGCCCAACTGATAGTTTTATGAAAGTGAGACTACAGATGGAGATGGAGAAGACTTTTAAGGTCTAGAGTCCATGAGTTTTAGACCATATAATCTTAAATATTTATATATTTTGATAATTATTTTTTAATATGATTGATTGATAAGTAACGAGTTCAGATGAATTTATATATAGCGCTCATCTTATATTCATCTTTAAAATTTAGGATTAATGAAATTCATCCTAGTGGTAAATCAAGTCTTACAAATGTAACTTAAACTGAAGATCTATTGAATATAACTTCTCTATTTTTTTTCTCATACTTTGCTCGTAAAGTTATACCGGGTACAATGAAACATGACTGTCATGTGGTTATGTCAGCTGGATTGACATTTCCTTTTGATTCTTCCAATTATTGAACTCCTACTTAATTATTATTACTTATATAAAATAAATATAATTCTAAGGTATCTGTTTCTACAGTTTGGAGTCGTTAATAGATTGAGCACGTTATACATTCTCACCATGTCGACGAGCTACGGGGATTTAAAATAAAAAACAAAAAATCTGAGTTTCCGTCTTTCTTTTCTTTTCTTTTTTTTTCTCAAATAGGACAAAGGAAGCCACTAAAATGATTATTTAATGGCATATGATGTTTTTCCAAAGCTTATCTTATTGCACGTTAAGTCCAAGGATGTATATGAATTGTGATGATCATATCAATTCTGCTCCTGGGTTTTGTGCTGAGGGTCTTAGGAAACAGCCTCTCTACCTCTACGAGGTAGCTGTAAGGTCTGCGTACGATCTACCCTCCCCAGACCCCACCTGTGGGATAATACTGGGTATGTTGTTATTGTTGTTATATCAATTTTTTAATCTCATCTAATAAAAGCATAACTTAATTATAAAAAAGTAGTGGTACCAGTTTTTAGTTACTAAATAAATTAATTATATCATCTAAATGTATGTGATTATTTTTTTATGGCCAAGCACGTGATATATATATATATATATGAAGTGAGATTTTAATTTATGACTTCTTACTAGAAGAACGTGATCATCTAATATGACAGCTCTAGTTATTAAAAATAAAAACACATTTTTAAGTATTTATTTTCGATAGAATCAACTTGTTATTGTAATTTTCAAAATATCAATACTAAGGAATGGATACTAGACAGGAACTCAAGGATACTCCTTAATGTGGATAAAAAATAGTTGAAGTGGAATTTTCTAATTAATTTTGGAGTGGCATATGGTCTCACTCGTCCAACCAACTTGGTCGGACATAAAAGAAAAACATTTCAACATGATAGAGGATATTTTATTCATAAAATTATAAATCTTTAATAGCTTTCTATAATCTCTACTATCTTTTATTATTATTATTATTCTCAACTGTATAAAAATACTTAAAAACTAAAAAAAACTCCTAGTTATAATTGCCAGAGCCTATATAGACTACAAACTGGAAAACATATTTTTATATTATGAAGTTCTTTCTAGCATATGAATCTTTCCGACTATAAATTTGTTTAGACATAAATTAAAATAACAATTTTTAACCAATTTTGATTTCCTCCTTCTTTGAATTGTTAGGTTGTGGAGCTGATTTAATATTTAATGTACTATTAAAGATTTGTTAACCTCGATGAAGGCTATACTGTTCATTCTCCATGTAAAAATTCTCTATATTCATTTAATATATATATATATATATATATATATTACACTCGTAGAAGTACCCAAGTAATTGGGTGTTATCATATTAAAAATAATTTTCTTTCCATTTTTAAAGAGAGAAACTCTCATTTCTCTCTACTTTTTCTTCATCCGATTTCTATATAGACCTGATGTAGATCCTAACATGAATTACTTTTTGAAATAATTGCAGGAAAAGATATGAATTTAATGATGAAAGAATTGACCAATTTTTTCTTCTTCACTTCTTCTTTCTTTTCTTTCTTCTTGCTACTTCTTCTTGGTCGTTGATGTTGCTGCAGCTTTTTCTTCTTCTCTCTCCCTCCTTTTTAAAAAATAATTTGACATATCACAATCGTGACTCGTGAGGCATTTCAAGCAAATTACATATCAGAAGACTTAAAACATCGAGAAGATTTTTATATCTAAATTTTTGGGCTGTTTAAATTTGATTTTGAGTTGATTTAGATTGAATAACAAATATATACTTTATATATAGTCAATGTATAATTCATGCATATAAAGCTATATTCAGTTTTTTAAGTGTATTATAATATTAAAAAACCACTCATGTATAGTGCGATATATTATATAGTCAGTGTATACTTGATAGGATTTTTGACTTTTCTTTTTTATGTAAATAAAATTTGACTATATTCATTGTAAACTAATTTATCTGAAATTATCATTTACTTTTTTCCTAACGAGAAGTAAAGAAAAATTTGCCAAGGAACAAGGCAGACAGCATCACTTGAGAGCATAAGTATAAATTCCAAATGTGTATCTCAATTTGAAGCAAGATTGTGTTGAAGTAGGGCCTTTTGGGGTTGAAAAATGGGTGCATGTCGACTCTAATATTTGGATTTGATGACTCTTAAGTGAGCCAAACATGTCTTTTGGACACTAGCTTTGTTTCAATATAGATGCTCAAATATTGTTGATGAGCAGTTGAACACCAACTATAGAATATCAGGAGAATATAAAGAAAGGAGAACATAAAACAAACAAAAATAATAATGTTATCTTTTTTGTTCAGACAAGGGTGGACTAGATTACTTCTTTTGTGGTTTAAATTAAAGAGCTTTAAAATTATATGATTATTATATATGAAGGCTGTTGTAGCTTTTCTTGACATAAAAGAGACATTTACTGCTGACAAGATGAGTAGGAGCTGAATAGCAGTTGAGAGGAAGACAAATTAGCAATAATAATACAAACTTTTTCTTTTATTGAAAGATAAGAAGATAGTGATTAAGATATGATTGTACAAAGTACAAGTCCAACCAAACCATTAAGTTTTTACACTCTTTTTAATAATAAAATATTATTCTCACAAATTACTGAACTAAGAGGAAAATTCATCTTTGTTTTGCTTTCTCACAAGTCTTGTGAACAGGTTCAGCCACATTTACAGCTTTTTGGCTCTTGCAACCTAAAAGTCCAGTACTGGGGCAAGTTTTTTGCACCTCTTTGCCTGCAGGGTTCTTGGCTTTGGTGACTTTATTGGCTGTGTTTCTTGAACTTGTGTAACCACCAAAGCCAAAGTTCTTCTCATCATAATCTGAGATAACCGACGAGTAATCAGCAGCACTGGCTGTGACAACGCTCCACTCAATGCTAGCCTCACTTGGTGCATACTGAGTTGTTGGAGACATGCAGCTGCTAGACATACAATCCCCTGATGTTTGTGTATTCACAAGTCCATATTCACTGTTCGATATATTCTCAATTTCGAATAAATCAGAGCTAGCATCACTAGCTATGTCATCACAGGCCGTGCTGCTTCCATTGGTGGTTCTAGGGAGGTTCTGGGCTTTAGGGATGGCGTCCCAAGTTAGCATGGAGAGTTTCCTCTCCAAGTTAACTGCTATATCCCCTTTGTCCATTTTGCCAGAGCCAAACACGTCGAGTGACTTCCTTTGGTCTTCAATGCTTAGATTATGATCATTCCAGTGTGTTTGAACCTCTGTTCCACAAGGGCCAGAACTCAAGGCAAAAGGACTCCTTAATCCATGCTTTGATGGCTGGGAAAATCCAAGTCCTATGCTTTCATTCACAAAGACTGCTTTCTTGTCCAGACAAGGGCCTTGGCAGCTGAAAGTGGGCAAAAATCTCATTATAGTCATCTTCTTCTGCTTTGTCTGATATATTACATCTCGCGGTAGATTTTGTAACAGGACATTTTGGCTATTCCAGCTGCTTGACTCAGAACAAATGCTAGGAGTTCCTGACTGGGAATTGTGCTTCAGATGGGGCAGATCTACTGTTCCTTCGTTCAGTCTCCCCCTGTACTTCACCCCAGCTGGAGAGACAGCTCCATAATCCAGTTGCATGTTGAAGTACTTGTCAGCACCAAATATGCTAATCTCCCCATCTTTGGACTTGCTGTGCTCCAGTTGCTTTGCATTATGAAACGAATGCTGTGGAGGAAATACAAAACCAATAGTAGGATCTCGAACTGGAGCTCCTGAAGCCTTAAACGTGAAGTTGTCTTCCCCAGTTTTGAGATAAGAAGAGAAAGACTCCACACGGAGATTAGCAAGGTCATCTTTGGTGCTGTTTAAGGATGGTTTTGAAGTAGCTGCCTTGGCAGCTTTTACTTTAGCAACAGAACATGGTGTCTCAGGGTGTGATCTAAAAGCAGGCTCAATTGCACCCCCATTAAGTTTGTGTACAAAGCTCTCCTCGGGGTTGCTGAGGTAACAGGAAAATGATGCAACACGAAGGCCAGTTGCATTATCATCGACTGACATGGATACAAATATGTTTTTTTTTACTTCCGGAAACTTAAAGAAATTCTGATCCAGAAGAAACTACAGTTCAAGAGGACTTCTATGTATTAATATCTTCAGAGGTATCGATCAAAGATGAAATTCTGATTGGAGAAGCTCTGCTTTCTGTAGGTTCTTTATGCACTCCTTTATAATATTGGCTTTTCATGGAATCATGAGGGAACAGTGCAGAGGTTTTGGGTTTTGTTGGGGTAGGGGGTCCTTTAGCTTTAAGATGGTGGATCCTACATGTTTGATGAAGCCTAATATTGACAGCCTTGTAATCTCTCACCAAATCTAACAAGATAAACCACATACATTACTTCAGATGTCCTTTCGACTAAAGAGATCTTCCATTCTATACTTCACAGTTAGCAATTTTTGACAGCTAGTACATCCACAGGAAGAATGCACATTAATTGCATACAAATAAATGCAACAGGGACTTATGGGAATAACTAGGCATCAGATAACAAGAGGTTCAATGGAAAACTCAAAAACAAAGACAGGTCGACCACTTATCCAAGCGTACCCTCAAAAAGTAGGGAGTCAAGATAACGCGATCCACACCATAATGAATTTTGATGCCCCTACAAACTTCATTAGTTGAATGATTTGCCTGCCCCATAGATGGTTAAAGGCTTCAATTTTACAGACTGATATTTGGAGATCTTGTCAGGTACAAGACTAGTTGGATTACCAAGTACAGTAACATAAAATTGAGAGATGGTTGCATATGTAGAGAGCTATTTCTTGAGTTCCATTTCTTTCAGTTAGTAAAACACTCGAGAGAGACTAGAAAAGCTGCCAGATTTCATTTGGCTAAAGTCAACTGTTTCGGAAATGACAGTAACTTGTCATGATGTGATTACATTTACTAAATCCCATATTCCTAAAAACCTCCATTTGTAATCAGCTAATTTCAGTGTTTTCCTAGATGTTGTGCTTTAGCCCACGTCTAGTTCTGTAATAAACTGCTTCAATTAGTTGGATATTCTTCATAGAATAGGACAGTAGAAAGTAAATAGATCCCCAACCATGACTCAATCTGCTTCGCTGGAATTTATGAACTGTTATGACACATGGTATATAGCTAAGTAAAACAAGAATTTTATGATATCAATGCTACACAGAGATATCAATTGTAAGCCCTTTAATGAACAACCAACAAGGCATAAGAGAGCTAGAAACTTTTCTTACCTGCAACCCCTAAGTAAGAAGAATAAAAAAAGATACCATGACAAACAGCAGAGATCACTGCTTGTTGTTGTCAACTCTGAACTCCCACAGGAAAAGAAACTCTGTCCAAGAATCAGATATCTAACTATGTGCCAAATAAGCTGCCTTGTCTTGCCATTCACCGTAAGATGGTTGAGTTGTTATCTCCAACAACCCAGTATCTTTTGACAGCAAACAATACCTTTTTAGGGATAAGAGGACCATCCTCATGATCCACCATTTTTGTTTTCCACCTCATACCAGATACAATTCTTTTTACTTGGCCAAGAATATCTACATGATCTCGGAATATGACTGCGCCTTCTGGTCTAAGAATCCTGTCCATCTCTAGTAGAATATCTTCAGCATTACATCTGCAAGTAAAGCAACTCAGATGCAATAGCAGTAGAGGCATGATCAGAAAGTTTAGCAAGATCAAACTCTCAGCGCATATCAATTAGATGTCCTCTATTTTTATGATAAATGAAACTTTTTTATAATGATCCTGATTACTGAAATTATAAGCAGGCCAGAAGTTTATCAATTTCCTAAAAGATATGTAATCCCATCCACCTATTTCCCCCGACACAAAAAACATAAAATAAAAAAAGGTTCTCATAAAACTGTATCATCTACCTTCTATATATATGGTAGCGTCCTACTGCAAGGAGTTACAGACAGACTATTGAAGATGTAAAATTGAAATGTTCTAGATTCTACAGATCAAGTGGAGTCTGAAGGACTTACTTGTCCTTATATAAGCTGAAGATCCCACTTGCATGAATAAGGTCATATGTCCGAGGGTAGGTAGAGAAGGCTTCACACCTGGATTTGAAAGTTGGAAAGCAGATGGCATAACAACAAGAGACTTGCAAATCAAGAAAAAAGTAAAAAAAGACCAAGATAGCAAATTCACATGATACCAAAAGCCCACTTATCTTTATAAAATAACATAAACGAATTAAGAACATCAGCACCAACAGAGAAGGATTGGCTCATAATGATGCAATTTTAGCATCACAAACACAAGAAATCATGCAAGATCTCCCTATTCGGTTAAACCTCAAGCTATCTATGATGTACATGGAAGAGGGGGATTTAGAGTTGAGGACAAGCTCAAATAGGAAAGGCTGAAAGACAGAGATGTAGTCCTCTCTCACTATTACTGTCAACTGAGAATGCTGAGACATGCAACACCGAAAATTGAAATAATATCTTCAATTATATGAAAGGACTATATAGAGTAGTGATAATGAATGAAGGTCAAACTAGACCAATTCCCATTCATATGGTCCTGAGAGATACTACACAGGTATATGAATATAAAAAGCTGGTTGCATCTGAAGTCATCCCCATCCTGGGTAGATCTCTTCTCTCGTCTCAAAATCACTACAAAGGACATGTGCTGACTATTGTTATGAAGTAACAGGTTCAATCACACGCTGGATAAGGTTTTGACCATTTATTTTGTTATCTATCCGTTCTGAGTTCAACAGGTCCTTACAGTATCGTATCTACAATACAAATTGTTATGTTTATATTTGTAGGACTTGCAATGAAGATGCATCCTCAAGCACATTATATGTCAAGAAGACGTAACTACTGTTTCCACAACATTTTTATCTTTACTTATTCCTATACAACTTACTGTCCAGAAAAATCAATACAAAAAAGGAAGAATTGATGCTACAGAGCAATGAGAAAAGATGAGGGAGCTTCATATAATTACCAGTCATGGTATATGCCAATCAGGCCTCGATCATATAGTACACCAAGAGTGTCCCTTTCAGCTATAGTTGGCACAACATTCATGACCCATAGCTTTGATGATTCTAGTGCTGCAGCAAAACTTCCTAGGCCAGCATTCATATCTAGTATATTGCGATACCTCCTAGTGTCAAGGAGTTTGTTAACTCTCTTATAAGCACTCACATGCTTCTTCCACGACTTGTTGTCCTCCTGGAATGATTCAACAGAGACTCCAGGAAGAGATCCACTTGCTATTCTTGGAGGAATAGCATTAAGTCTCTCTGGAAATGGCTTGAGCTCTCCACCAGAAACTTGGTCCGAATTGGTTGTTTCAGGATATGGCGTTACACATGCCTCCATCTTCTTATACCTATAGCAATATATTGACTTAATATCATGTAATAAGATGGAAACCAAAAACTTTATCACCAAAGTTCTAGAGAACTAAATCCCCAGATCACCTTTTATTTTCAAAACATAATGCTATTCAGTACTTCTAATGATGCAGTGTTGCATGCACATTTCATAAGAGGCCATTTAGCAGACACTTGGTGGTTTTCAACATACATAATCACTAAAAGAAGGGACACGAATGGTTTTGGCATGGAACAGCAAGTTCTTGTAGGTATGTAATATTCTTGGCCATAAAAGATAAAAGACATAGGACATGGTAACAAAATACAAGGATACATATATTACGAATTGGTTGTCAGTTAGTATTCCCTTTAACCACTAAATATATTGCAATGTAATCAATTACCTATGCCACTCAAAATCTTAAATCTTAAGAGTGATAAAAATTATAAAAGCAATCCTCTATAACTTCTATTATACTTGCCAATTACAGCTTTGTGCGTCCATTGAATACACAACAAAGGAGAAGAAAATCCAAATTATTTGGCCATCTGATAACTGAAATGTTTTGGATGAATGATATTATAAGGTGCAAGGAGTTACCAGACATTTTCTGAATCTGAGAGGTCACATAGAGTTACACGGGAATCCCGTTCACTGCAGTACTCAGAGTTTATTCGTTTTCTCCATATCGCTATCCCACCTTTCTCATACTTCTTTTCCCAGCAGAGAAGCTCAGCTATCTCTTCAATCATTCTTTGTTCCGCCTCCAGCCCCTCTTTAGGTCGTTGCCAAGCTTTATGATTAGTCTGCCAGCTGATGGGAGGACCTGAAAGTATCCAATACCCCCCTGGTCTGAGAACTCGATCCACTTCCATCATGTACAATCCTCCTAAAAGGAGTAACTCAGATGTTATCCGAAAAAATAAAAAATAACCAAAAGAAAACGGAACTAAAAGAATTACAAAATATAGAAGCAGCCATTAGATTAAATATCGAGACAGACCTCAATGGCATACACATGAACTATCTTCTTTCTAACAATTACCAAAACAAAAGGCACATGCTTTATTCCTAAAGTTCTTTCTCTAACACCAAGGGAGGGGGATACACTAAAGAAGGTGCATTCTTTAATTAAGGAAACATATGGACTTATTAGCATAGGACAAAGTTCTCATTTGAAAGTTTAAACTGGGAAGTATCTTTGCAATCCAAACTGGAAAGGGAAAATCAATCCAGGATCATCCTTGGTTGGCAATTGGTGCTAGAGAATGGTTGCTGAATTACCAGGAGATCATGTATCACAAGTAGAGGAGAACTTTGCCAAATATAAGATTGTGTTGAGCAATATTGGGTAATAGGTTGATTAATTTTCTTACAACTCGGGCTCCAAAGCCAAGCTATCATATCAATCAGTGAACTTATTGCGGATAATCTCAAATTAGTTGGAGTCAGCTATATGAATATTGCATATCAGTTACACTCTACTCGGGTCTATTTTGTTGTGACATCAAATTATTTGTCTTTCAAGGTAAATAAGGGTTTCTCTAGAAGTAGAGGTTCTCCAAATATCATATTTACCCTACACTAACATATAAGTCTTTCACCAAACAGAAAAAATCCACAAATACCAGATCTAGTGAAAATGTTACAGCAAAACTAAGTCTAAAAAATGCACTTCCATGGGGCCCCATGGAAGTGCATTTTTTTAATTTGAACTAGTTGGTATCACCAAGGTATATACATACACCAAAAGAAGAGTTGTATTGCTAAATGAAAGCACATATATCCAATAAAATAGGTTGGGATTTTTCAAGTGGAGCTATCCCCTACCATGTCAGATTTCTAGATACATTAAAAGATCAGAAAGAACAAAAAATCGAGAAAAAAGGAGATGCTTACCGTTTGCAGTCCATGGAATCAAACAACGTGAACAATGAGCCATATCAAAGGCCTTTGATGGAAATGGCAATTTTATGGTTCCAAGTACACCAATAACCGCTGGTACGCCTCTTTCCAAAGCAAATTGGACTTGAGCTTCATGTGAGTCTCTTGGTGCGAGTGACATGGCTATAATGTTTTTCTTGAAAAGGTATGCACCCCAACTAGCAACCTAAGATGCCATATGCCATTCATTAAACATAACGAGATTGAATTTGGATAGAAACATACATCATTTATAATGGCAAGGACCACAAAAGTAAAAGCTTTAACTTAACTGAAAAAAAAAGAAGAGGAAACCAAGAAAATAATACAAACAACCAACTTTCATGAAAATGGATCTCAACTAATATTGCAAAGGTAAAACACTCATTTACAACTACCAGATTAACAGTGCAACAAAAAACAGCAATTAAATATCTGCAGTGATACTAAGTGCATTAAGATTATCATAGCAGTAAAGACGGCTAATAAGATGATCAGTATATATTAATTTTAAGTACTAACTAGAAATTTTTGTATGCTTAATCTATTTTGTTCCCTAGTCATGGCACAGCCTATTCTTGTAATGGAGCTAACATATGTACTTTTGTAAACCTGCATCTCCTTCCTGTCTTCTAATGAAATTACTTCATCAAAAAGAATAACAGAATATACTGGCAGGCTTTGAAAGTTTCTGCTCACCCCACATCCCGTATCCAATGCAGTTCGAACAGTGCCATTGTCCATTGGAATCACAGAAGCAAGCTGGTCAATATATGCATCTGCCCCATGTGGGAACTGAGTTCCGCCACCTGGAAATCTAAGTAGATCACCTTCATATTGTACCCAGTTTTGCACTGCCTTCTCAACTGTCAAATTTTTATGTGGTGCATTTGCATAAGGTACATAGTCACGACTCTTCGGCCATGGAAAAGGAGTTGTATAACCTTTTGGGGCTGGAATAAGACAATGCAGCTTCTCTTCCTCTGGAGGACAATGTCTCTCTCTATAGTTCATATTTTCTCTAGGAAATGTCATTGCTCGCATTTGATCATGACACGGTGTATAATCAACATACTGCTCAGCACAAGGTTCAAACTGCTTGATTTTCAGTTTGGGATCAGCAAACACACCATTATGATCGCCGTGATGAGTTTCATATTCTAGATTGGAGAGGATGCTGCAGTCCTCTGCTTTCTTTGTTATCTGAAGAGCTCTGCTGTCCCCCTTCCCGAAACCACCTCTTTGCCAGACTCCTATAAGATAGAAAAAACAACAAAGACCAGCTACAACAAACATTGAAGCAGGGCCTCTGCTTCTGTTATCTCCTGGATTTCCTTTTATTGCCATGATTGACCTAGAATTATATATCCAGACATGGAAACAACGAAAGAAGACGATGCTCAATAGTTGTCACGGATAGTAATCATTGAGGATGTAGCTGAAGAGGTTGTTGACTACCCTCATTTTACCAAATATATTTATGTTTGAGAAATATGATCAAGTGTAAAGAAATTATCATAGGCTCTTGATTACCCCAATTATGCAGGCACTTACATGTTGTCAAGACAACAAAAGAGGCAAAGCCACATGGGTGCAAGGGGGTCAAAATTACATGATATGGAATTTTTTTCTGCACATATATTTAACATTTTATTTGAATTTCTAGCTCCGCCACTGAATAAACGTCCTTCTAAATACAAGTAAAAAGGTAAATAATAAATGAGTAAATGTGCTTTCTTTGCAATTTAAGTAGGTAAAGGTCAACGTAACAACAACAACAAACGACATACCAAGTACAATCCCACAAGTAGGCTCTGAAAAGTTAAAATGTATGCAGATCTTACCATCACCTCAAACAGATACATAAGTCAATGTAACTAAGTAGTAATTCTCAAGACGAGAGGAGCAAACGGACAGGGTTTCCAATTTAGTACTCTAATATTAGATTATTCGTACACACACTACATAATTCTACTTGTGAGGTTTTTATCACCCAACATCATAGATAAAAATTGAAAAAAAAAAGGTTATTTAATCTGTGAACTACATTAAGATGTTAAAAAACAACATTAACTTCAGGAGAAACAGAAAGAAGCGAAAAACGTCAAAGTTCCGTACGAATTACTGAAATACTATCAAAGGAACTACTTGGGTAAACATAATTTTGTGGAATAATTTACTCAATAAAGCAGACATCAAACGTAGAAAACAGTAAAACGAATACTAATTAAGAATAGGAATCTTACGGATCTCAGGTAACAGGAGCCTTGCAGTTCCAATAGAATCAAACCATTGTTTGATGCATTCAAAACAGTAGAAAGTAAGTATTTGATCGAAAATTATTTGTTTAAGTTGATGTTGAAGGAGTATACAACATCGGACATTACTTGACAAGACAAATCCGATGTTTCCAATGAACTGGAAGTTGGTGTTATTTGTTTGAAGGCCACGGTTTTTACTACACTTGACCTTATAAGGGAAAAAATGTATTTATTTTTTCTATACTATTTTGAGGGAAAAAAAAAAGATAAAAACGACTGTGTGTGACGGAAAACTAATATTCTGAAAAATATTTTGCTTAAAGAATATTTGATTATATTAAATTGCAATGCTTTATCTATTGAAGATTTTCTTTTTTTCAAGAAAAATTAAAAATCAATTCAAATAGAAAATTAGCTTCGTTAAGCTTAATTGATTTAAGGGGGACATTTCATTTGAATGTCTAATTGAAATACTTATATGTAGAACTAGTTGACATCTGGACATGATTGACTATTAGTTAAAAGTTGAAATTGTGTTGAATGTCTATTTCACCGATAAAATGTTGAATTTTTATGAGCAAAAGTTTTTTTTTTTTTAATTTGAAAAGCTAACTATTGTACTAAGTCCAAGTAAAAATTAAATAGGATGTCCTTACACCTTGTTTGGATGATTGTTGCTCATTATATTATATTATATTATATTATATTATTAGTTTAGACATAATGATTATTTTGATTGTTACTTAAATTTTATTGTATTGCATCATTTAAATCGATTGTTAGGTAATGATAGAAAAGTCCCAACAATTTGGTATCATCCTGACGTTATCTTAATATTATCTTTTTATTGTTATCTTTATCTACTTATTTAGTAATTTTATTTTATTATACCTTTTCATAATAGTTCTAACTCGTAATAGGTTTATCATTCAAATTATTAGTGTGTAATACTATACAACGACAGAGAATGATACATGTTATCCAACTATTGTATTCACTGATACACTATAATAAAGATGGCAAAATAAGCCCAAACATAAGCAATCTGTCCAACTCGCCCATGGGTTGAGTTCAATATGATTTAAAATTAGGCTAATTTTTAACCCAAAGCACTTTAACCCATTATAAAAAAAGTCTGAGATAAATCTAATAAGATTCTCACTTCAACCCAATGTATCATTGTTTTGTATGTCCAATGCTAGTCTTAAATTAAGCGGATTAAATTGGACGGATCATGATCCAACCTGAATTTTAACCAATTTGAATCCGAAGTACATTTGGATAGGTTAAAACCCAACCCGATATTTAATGCAACCCATTTTAACCTCCCTAATTTCAACCCAACCCACCCATTTAACACCCCTACACTGTAGTCTTAAAACAATAAATTTGTCATTTCACTTCAAAATCTTCTATTTTTCATCAGCAATTCTCAACAACATAGCCAGTGATATCCCACAAGTGGGCTCTGGTCATCAACAATTCTCAATGAACCAAAAATGCAAACTACAAAGTTTACAAACACGCAAGTCATAAAAAGATGCAATTTCTTTTGTATACATAGGAAGCTTTCGAGTGACCTATCACACATTTCTCAGTCCGTGCAGAGCATCCGTCCACAGGATGAAGGATGAACATTGAACATTGATGACAACTAAATCTCCCAGAACAAATATTTGCAGAAGATTGTTTTCTCGATAATCAGAACTTGAAATAGCAAGTTTGTAGGAGTATCTTTCTACACTCCCCGCCCTATCTAGAAAGATGGCATGTTTGGAGGTGTGGGGATGAAGTGTACAATCGCCAGCTCTATACTTCTCAGTAGTAATCTAAGGTACACTGAGAGTCATCTGAAGTTCCAACTGTCCTATTAACAGATGGTTCATGCCACGATTTGCTATTCGAAGATCTATGTTGCTTGCCCTCTACTCTACTATCAAACGTGAGTTCGCTGGTATCATGTTGCACCCTCCCTGTAATCTCCAAGCACAAGCCATTTCTCAGGCCTTTCCTATCATTCTTCTCCTTGGGAGTTTTCCTGGGACCTGGATCCACAAAGACTGGTTGTACCTTCAGGTTTGGGTTAGGTCTAATGCGGGTTGCCTCCTTTTCCTCTGCTGGTCTGAAGAGAATTCCCTTCTGCAGTTCTTCAGCTGCTTCATCTTTATTTAAAAGAACCTGCAGAAATGAAAATCAAAAAGGGTATTCTAGTTGAGATATATAAATTTACTCCAAGCAATCAGCAGGCTTTCTTCAGGTTATTACAAAAAAAGTTACAGGACTAATGTGCTTGTCCACCAACAAAATTTTGAAAAAGTGTGTAATCCTAAGCCCCGTGCCTAAACAGGAATACCCAAATACATAACGCATCTCCATTTAAAAATTATAAAAGCATACAAAAAAAGAATACAAGTAATAACAGTGCCACAAGTGACTTTTGAGGATGACAAAAAGAAGTTCCACTCTTTTTAGACCACCAAAGAGCATATGGTGGAATAGCATAATGAATCAATGCTCCCAATGCAACTTGTGACCAAGTCCAATGTTGATTTTTTATTTGGCTTATCACTCTCACATTAGAATCTGATTAAAGTCAAAATGGATATCTAATCTCTACTAAAATGGTATCAACACTGAACTATGCTGCAAAAAGGACAAAAGGAAAAGGGAAAAAGGAAAAAGATGCAAGCACAAATTCGTTGATAGTAATGAAAGAAAAACCTTGCGGCCGACGAGGTCAAATGTCATTACGACCCTATTTCGTTTGGCACGTTCAGCCTCTTCAATCTCCTCTTTCTTTTTTCTCAGAAGTTCCTTCTCCTGTAGAAAGGGGAGGAAAAGAAGGATCACAAACATTAGTCAGTGTCATCATACAAGCCAAGTCTTGCCAAGTGAATGCATACCTCCTTTGACAACCAGCTATTTCCCTCAATCTCATAGTAGTCACTTTGGTCATCAATAACAGTTGTACGTGCTGCGGAGTTCCGATCATATTCAACAAGCCTCTTTGCATACGCTTCAGCTGCTTCCTCAGCATCGGAAATTGGAACTGCACCTTGATCTAATCCAGCATACGAACTTCCCTCCCTCAGCACAAGTGCACCACAAAAGTTGCAAGGTCCTTCACCTTCCTGTTCACAGACTATCTTTCCACAGGATAAACAATTGCTTATCAGCCTGTGTCGACGGGCTTGGCATGAGCATGGCTTCCCCTGTTGAAATATAATTGACCCTTTTGCAGCCTCAGCAAGAGAAACAACTTTCTCAGATTTTTTCTTTTTAGAATTTCTTTGACTTGCTTGGGATTGAGGCACAGTTGTTTTTGTAGAGTTCCCTTGACTTCCTCTCTGTAGGTTTCGTCCATTTGATGTCTCAGCTGCACTCTGGCTTTCCTGCTTACTTGAAGCTTTACTTTCTTTTGGTGCTCGTACTTGTTTTTTAGTTCCAGCTGCAAGACTATCACCTGAAGGAGGCTTTACATATGCTTGCAATGTGGAAGCAGAAGTACCTTGGTATAAATCTGAATGACCTCTCCGTCTCAAATACTCACCCGTCACACTTTTGCCAGCTTCCTGACCTATGATATTCTAAAGAAGATTCATAAAGAAAAGATCTCAGTAAATGAACAAACAACAGTCAAATGGTAACAATAAGAGAAAGGTAATTGCATGGCCATCTGCAAAGAAGATCTTAAAAAAAAATGATAACACGTTAAATCAAGTTTTTTCTTTCTTTCTTTCTTTTGGAAACTAGTAACTTTACATGAAATCAAGTTTTAATAACCAACAAGTAACAATGTAGAAAAGGTCTTATCAAGATCCCAAATAGGACCGTTTTCAAAGAAGCTCTTTCCCATTAATCTACACATTCTCTAAATATCAAGGAGACTTAAAGGCATACATATAAGAAAGAAAACTATCCATGAGAATTAGACATCAATTTGATAAATGATTAAAATGGTCAGATCTCATCTGATTGAAAAGAAATGGACATGAACTGAGGCCATCTGACTTTTCATTATCTAACCAATTAAATTTTTCACGGAATGAGACTCAGATAGCAGAAAGAATTGGGGATTGGGCAGCACCTCTTGGGAGTCATTGTGCACAATTTTACCGCTGCCTTCAGGACATATATGCTTATAGAAATTAGAAATAGCCATGACATTGGAACTTACAGGGATTTTTTAGCAGCCAAATAAAAGCAATATTCACAAATGTCAAAAGTGTTGAAAAGAGTGTATAGTTGTTTTATTACTTAGGAATATTTATATATAGTGCTGTTATAGGCGAAAAGCGCAAAGATACTCAGGCAGTAAAAGCGCAAAGGCACATTAAGAATTTCTGCATTGGTGAAAAAAGCAGGAGATGGAAAAAAAGTATATCATGTAGGGAAGTATCTTTAAACAGGAACAAAATTATATGAGAAAATGAATTGACGAAACAGTGCAATCTAATGAAATATTTGAAGCTAATCAAGGTCAACAAAGGGCAGCCTGGTGCATTAAGCTCTCGCATAGAAGATCCTGAGGAAACACCAGACCACATTGGATCAATTTTTACGTAGCCTTGGCTTACATTTCTGCAAGAGGCTGCATTCAAGGCCAATCCCATGACCTGCTGGTTACACAACAACAACTCTAGCTGGAATAAAGGCTCCCCCTCAAGTTAAAAAAATTTGATTAATTTCAAAAATCATTTTAAACTTTTTTATCAAGCTAGAATTCAGTTATTTTCAGAAGAAGAAAAAAAAGCTTTTTAGCTAAATTTCTAATTTCCTACATCATCAATACTTCCATATTCATTCTTTATCAATTATTTTTCCAGCTGTATTTATTATTTAGTACAACCTCTCCAACACTGAGTCAATGACCATCATAAATTTAACTTAAGAAAACAGTTATTGACTGATCCTTGCTGGGAAACAGAATTAGTGCCTTTGTCACTATACCAAAATGCTACCAGCTTTTTCTTCTTCTTTTTTTTTTCTCAGGATAGAATGCATCAGTTTAGTGACAACTCTTTATTCTATAAACATTAAGACCATGGGCCTCATAAAGATAACTTAATAAAGCAGTTAGGTGATGGACATTGCTAAGACGCACAGTCGGCACCTTGCGGCTGGCAATTAAAGGCAAACTATCTTCTTTTGTTGGCTAAATTGGATTAAAAGCCAATCTGAGAGATGTGAAGCACCCAACTCGAAATGCACCTAGTTTTAAGGTTTAACTGTGGATTGACAACACTAATTAGGCCAAAGCAATAACTGTTTGTTCATTTCTTTGGACAATTATGTCAACATTAAAGAGCAAATTTCAGTTAGTTTTCCGATGTTCCTTCACTTGAAGCATTCTCAGATTTCATTAAAGTAAAAAAAAAATCAAAAGATGGAGGAGCAATGTTAACAATAGTGTTCAAGAGCATCTAAAAGTACATATAAGCATATAATCCTAATAGGTACACAAGCACAAAACAAGGAGTTGTTCACTGACCAAAAAAAAGGAGGTGCAAGTTACAGATTCATTTGCATTTTTGTTGCATAAAATGCAGCATTATGTATATTTTTTCATTATCCATTTCAAACGGCGAGATGTAAAATCTCAGACTTGCATAACCTTGTTATTTTAAGTTTCAAGTATATTAGAAGAGATTCCACAATTTATTTTCAATCACCAAAATACATATAAATTGAGACTTGTGAATCAGTGTACACATTTAGAAAACGTAAACCAATCTAATGTAATCAACAAAGGCTAAACAGCCAAACCAAACAATCATGATAATCTAAATTGGCCTAAAAAGAACCAAAAATAGAAAAGACAAATAAGAAGATGAACATAAAGTTCAGCACAAAATCAAAAAATAAAAGAACAAATTCCCAGAGGACGTCCAACAGGTTACACTGGGATCAAAATGCACACACCGACACATTATCCCCTTGAATCCAACAAAAGACCCCACTCTCCCCACCCCGTGATCTTCAATGTCTATGAGTGCAGTATAAAAACCCCAACCCTCAATTACGGACTTTCTACTGAATCCAGGACCCAAATCAGCAGAGAAAAAATTGGACGCAAGAAAAGAAAATCAGCAGCACCGAAAGTATAAACAGCATACAACCCATTACAGATGGAGGAAAGGGGAAGGAGGTTACATCGAGATATTCTTTAGCCTCGAGAGGAGGAGCAAGCTCACAATAGGAGACAAGCCCAGAAATAATGTCAGCATCTAAATCAAGACCGTTCTCTATCTTGTTACACAGCTCCAGTAACGCTCTTTCCAGCCATTGCCCTGACGATTCCATTCGCTTCTCTTCTCCTTTTCTGTCTTCTTGTTTCTCTGCCGCACTTTATACAGCTCCCCAATTGTTTATATTATAAGTTTAATCACCTTTGAGTTTGGATTGTGCACACTTTAGTCCCCTAATTTTGGGAGAGAAAAACATTTAAAACATATATACGCATTAACTTGTCATGAGGATTAAGACGTAAACAAATGATAGGAGTGATTTTATCGATCGTTCTTACTAAATATAAGTCATGTAAATATTTAAAAATAATTGTTATTTAGTCTTTGTCTAGATTGATATATTTTAAGTGTTTTTAAGTCAAAATGGTAAATTATTTATTAATTTTACAAATTTAATAGTATTGCTAGACATTCAAAAATAGTATAGCTGAGAGTAAAGATGGACGGACAGAGTAATATTTAACACTCCCTCCATTCCTTTTTTAGTTGTGACAGTTTTTATTTTTAGAGTCAAACTATCTAGAGTTTGATTTAAAATGTATTTTTTCAGTTGCAATCAATACTATTTTTTTTAATAATTATTAAATATTTAAATTTTTATTTTAAAGTATCAATTAAATTTTATCTAATTTAGCTTTGAAAATTAGTTAAATTAACTTTTAAAAAGTGTAACATAATGACTAAACATAAAAATAATTTGGAGAATAAATAATTGATCCTATGTATAAAATATTGAAAAAATATATCTTTTCTTGATATATTAAAAATGACATATAAAAGTGAATAAATAATTGATCCTATGTATAAAAAATGAAAAAAAATATCTTTTTCTGATATATTAAAAATGACATATAAAAGTAAAATCTATTTTAAAAATAATCGACGAGTTAAAATAAATTTGAAAAATATTTATGCAATCAAACACTTTTATTTAGGGTCACTATCATAAACTGGATTACGACTAAAGGACTCTTTACTCCCAAAAGTGGTGGCAGGATTCGTAAATATAAAAGAGTAATCACGTGTAATTTTGTATAGATTTGTGGAGGAGTTCTTTATCTTTTTAAAAAAATAAAATTTTACATAAACATACATATTTTGAAATAAAATGAGTTCTGATTGACAGAATAGCAATAGTGCTATTTTTGCATTACTTAATTAGATTCACTTATTGTATATCATATTTTATGTATTTATTACATAAAATAAAGAAAGAGTTAGCAAGGAAGAGGATGCAGGTGTCACATGATAAGGTACCAAGAAGAATGGTCCCGTCTTGTAACTTGGTTAATAAGAATATATCTTCTTAGGCAAAAAGGGGAAAAAATGGAAGCGAATTTTGTAAATTTTATTATTCTCTTTCACTTTTAAAAAGAATAAAGTAGGATTGATTTTTATTATTATTTTAATTTATGAAGCATCATTATTTAACGATCAATAATATGTGACACAAGTATAAAGAATAAAGTAGAAATCACTAACCTCAATAAATAATATCTGGATTCAAAGTTGAATAATTTCAACATGCGTCTAAAGGAATTCTCAAATGTACATGCACTCTCATGATAATACTACGTGGATCTATTTCTGTTGATTAGGATGGTAAAGTGGGTAAATTTAAAGAAAAAGCTATATGCATATTGGTGGAACATTGATAATCTAAGGTCTAAGGTAATGGGTGGGAAGAGTTTTGCATCTAAACTCCAAACGTGAGGGATTTTTGGCGTGCAAATTGGCTTTCATACAAAGAAATAAAGTTCAGAAGAATTGGAAAATTATTTTATATAAAAATATAAATTTTAGTGATATTTTCATCTGGATGGCCGAGTGTAAGGCGCCAGTTTAAAGAATCGGTCCGAAAGGGCATCGGTTCGAATCCCATTATTTACAAAGAATAATGTTACTTTTTTTTTTGGACGTGACATCTTTGACTACTGTAATATTTTCTTGATTCTTTTCTATTTTGGGGGAAGTGACATCTTTATATCTTTTGATGTGAAGCATGACACTAGACATACATACCAAATTCTCCTACTTCTCAGTAGAAATCTCTATTTGTTTAACATAAAAAAAAAAAAGGAGAGAAGAAAAAGAATTAATGGAAGACAAAAAGAATGAACTTACACTCCATGGAATGTGGATTAGCAGTTACTCAAAGAAAGTGGAGTTGGCTCTGAAAATCAAAGGCATAGCATATGATTATGTGGAAGAAGATTTGAGTAACAAAAGTTGTGCGCTTCTCAAGTATAATCCAATCTATAAGAAGGTTCCACTACTGCTTCACTGCGGTAAGCCTGTTTCTGAGTCCCTTGTGATCCTTGAATACATCGATGAAACATGGAACAACAAACCTCAATTCTTACCGGAAGATCCCTATGAAAGAGCCAGAGTTCGTTTCTGGGCTACTTACTGCCTTCAGGTCAGCATATTTTTATGCTTCTTTCACTTGTATTATTACAGTTTGCTACGATGAAAATTATTTTTCTGTTTTAGTTTCTTATGATGAAAGTTTAAGGGAAACCTTGAAATAACTGATAAAGTTGCTTCTATATAAGGCTGCGTACAATAGACCCTCGTGATCAGGTCTTTTAGTGGGATCTTTAGTGCACCGCCCACGAAAGTCTTCTTTTAAAAAAATATATGTTTCTTACTTCCTGACTTGTAACTTCACATCTTACTTTCTTCAACTTTAACATTTAAACTTCGGTAGTTTTGTTAGTATCTAATACTTGAAAATTTTATCAAAAGTCTCTAGTATTTGCTCGTATATATTATTATTAAGCTTCGACATATATTTATTCTGTAAGATAGTTTTCATGTCTCATCAAACATAAACCAGAAAGCCTTTGAGGAATCCAATTCTTTTCCATGGAAAATGACTTCACTCTTAAGCAATAGGGACGAAGGTATAAGCTTTGCTGTAGATTAGACCGAACTCAGTAACTTTTGCTCAAAACAAGTATAGTAAATATGTACAATAATAAAATAATAAAAAAACTCAGTCATTAGTACTTAAAGAAGCCATAAAGTTTGAAATCCCGTCGTTTAGCCAACTTAAACTTGGTTGGTTCTACAATTAAATTAATCGACTTGCAGATGTCAGACACCATGAAGAAAGCATTCATTGCAGCCAAAGATGTTGAGGAAGGAGCATTTGATGAATTCTTGGAGAAACTAAAAGTGATGGAAGAAGGAATGACAGATTTCTTCCCTGGGGGAAAAACTAAAATCTGTGCTGACAATTTAGGGCTTTTAGATATAATAATTGTGGGTTCACTTGGTACATATAAGGCAGCAGAAGAAGTACTTGGAATGAAAATTTTGGACCCTGAAAAGAATCCATTTGTATATTCATGGGTGACCACTCTGCTTGAGCTGCCCTTAGTGAAAGAGACTCTGCCTCCACATGATAAGGTTGTTTCAAGACTTGAGTTTATAAAGCAAAATGGCTTTACGTTTCAACCCAATATTTGAAACGGTAACAACTTATGGTTCGTATATATAATGAATAAGTTTACTTCTTGATGTAATTAACTTGATATATATATATATGTATTGCTTCAACTTCTTAGTGAATTTAAAATCTACATATTCATGTTCTTCAACTTCTTAGTGAATTTAAAATCTACATATTCATGTTCACCTTTTGTTCTAGGGAAAAGGGTAAAAAATACCCCTCAATTTTGTTTTATTGTTTCAGTTTATTCCTATTGTTAAAATAAATTTATTTATCCCTCTGCCGTTAACAAACTCATCAG
>JAOTQR010000069.1:25079583-25096889 GCA_025774065.1 Solanum ossicruentum | reverse complement strand
AGTTTACAATATTATTATAACAGTACTAAACTTCTACAAAACTTAACATGAATTTTATACAAAATTTACACAGTCGTATATATATTTAATACCAATTTTATACAGTATTCATACATGGAAATTGTGAGTAAAATTCTAAGTCTTGAAAGAGAGGGATACTTTTGTCCGGTTGATTTTATACAATTTTTATTTGAATTCTCATAAAAGATTAAAAATCAATTCATTTAAAAAGCAAACCAGGTAATTAAATGGATCACGAGGGCCCATGATTCTACTGGAAAGGAAAATATGGGCTGCTAACCTTCTTGCATTCTTTTTGGGCCCAACAGATGATCAAGTGGGGGAAAAGGCATGTTTTTCTTAAAGACAATGCCAAACAATTAAAAATATATTCTTTAAAGTGGGGGATGAAAAATGTGAAAAATTAGAATCATGATTAAGAGATTTTTTGTGTAGTCATTATACAATGAATATATTCTATGTGAGATTGTGGCTTGTAACCGACATTGTGATTTTTGTTGACTGGATGTTCTAAAAATTAGATGTTTTTCGTAATTACTTTTCGTAATTATAATTTTAGCATCATTAATATAATTCATGTTATATTTGTATAATTCGTTATATAATTCATAATTTTTTAATAGCTTTTGTATATTTCACTATACAATTTATGTACAACGTTTGTACAATTTATTATATAATTCACATTGTTTGTATATTTCGTCATACATTACTTTTGTATAATCGCGCACAACGTATGTATAAAAATCGGGCGAATAATACAAAATTTAAACTATAATTACAGTTAAATATTTACTACTACTCATAATTAATTTAAACTATATCTATATTACCTAATTAACTAACATATCCGCCTAAATTTTCCATACGTTGGGCTATTTGGACCCCACTGCAATCTTGGGCTGTAAAGATATACGTATCCCGAGGTCCAGTCCGTATGTTTCCCGCGGGCTGATTTGCACTTTAGCCATCTTTCTGGTTTGGTCTTTAATTATCGTCCCTCTGAGTAACTTTTTGCAGCGCGTGATTTTATATTTATGCATTATAATATTTTATAAATTATGTCCTACGTGCTTAAAAAAATAATATTTAATTTTTAAGTGAAAATGTAAAAGACCTGACCAATTGAAGTTCTAATCGTGACATTAAATGTCAAAATGTTTCTCTCAACATCACTCTATTAAGTTTTCACTTTTGTCCCATGGATGCCCTACGGACTGTTGGCTTTGGATTACATGCAAGCAATTACTTAGTAGTCCTGTTTTGAACTGTATTTGCCTTTTTGTTTTTAAAAAATTAACTTTCTATGATTAACAATTCTTTAATTCTTGCATCTCATATCGCGCGATACGTCAAAGATCACAATTCATAAAATTTCAAATACCTTTTAGACATTATACACAACTCTATAATCAATGACTACTACTAGTAGCTTCAAAAGTTTGTTCTGTTTTTTGTCTTGTTTTCATTTTTTTAAAGATAATAAAAATGAGAGGTGTTAAAGTTTTTTGTCATCCTATTGTTTAACTATTTTTCTGCAAAGACCACCTGATAGTATAGCCTCAAAAGAATTTAACCACCAAATTTTAAATAGACTTGGTGTGATATATTTTGCTACGCTTAGGATATTAGAATATCTTAATAAAGAACGAACAATGACGTGAGAAAAACATAGTGATTACTAGTGGTCCAGTTTGTGAGAAGTGAGAAGCAAGAGCTCAAGTGCAATTTGACATTCCCAAGAAGATTAGATGGTACAAAGCCATGTCGGGTTTGGTGTGTAGTCCTCTCGATTGGGCCCTAACCCAAAAAAGAATCTCAGCTAAAGGACGGAAGGAGATGTTGGACTGAATTGATGTTTATTTGGGCCTTTAACAGTATATCCTCGTAATATTATTATATGTATCTAGTGTATACATCCAATATCTGCAGTATATTCTAATTACATACACTCAAAATACACGTCTAGTGAATACGCCATTTGTCTATCAATCAAAGGGGCAAAAAAGTCATTGGAACTCGACCAAATGTTTGACTTATACCCTCTTCATGAATATCGAATTGTATAATTTTTCAAATCGTTTGAATGGTGGGATAAGAGATGAGCATTACAGTTTAACATAAGGATCATGCATCATGCATGTTACCCACGTTTAGGTGTATTTTTGGTTTCATATTAGTAATCCAGGAACTAGGGATAGCAATGGGATGGGTACAGAGTAGGTGCAGGACGAATTAAAGTAATTATTTTTAAAATTAATATGGGGCAGGGCGGGGAAGATTAAAAGTTTAAAGAATTAAATAGGAATTCGAAGAAAATTAACTCTTAGCAATTAGTAAAAACAAAAAATATAGACTTTTTACATTAGACATTGACTTTAATTTTAATTTTTTTTCTAAAATTTAAACTAGACATGTCCGGCAATTGATAATTGTTGAAATGTTAATTAGAAACTTTTAATTAACGATTAAAAAACAACTGTTGAAATACAACTAAAAACAATTAATTAGTTGTTGAGATGTTAATTAGCGAAATTTTTTAAAAAGTATGAATTTTCATTTTTCATATTAAATTCAATTAAAAATAAAAGAGCTTCAAAATTTAAGCGAGGCGGGATGAAGCTGGTTGAAAATGAAAGAAATCATCATGTGGGACGGAACGGGACAGACCGATTTAAAAAATTTACGGATTGAACTTAACCCGCCCTGTCCAATCGTTAACCCTGCCAGGAACAATTGTGATGTTATTGTTTGAAAGAGATGATGTAAGCCAGAGTTTATTTTGGCCATGGTACGAGAAAATAGTAGATTCTTAAAATCAAAATTTGTCATCATATATTTTTTGAAAAATTGTCAATATTATCGAATGATTGTATGAAAGAGATCTATCTTCCTTTCAAAACTATTGTATAGCTTTATTCTTTGTTTTTCAGATTGGATAAAATTCTTATTTATTAATCCCGTGATAAAATATCAAAATGACAAAGATGCATTCTCTAAGGTTTCTGCCAAAGTTCTTCACAAATTTCAAGTTTAAAATTAAAACAAAAAAATTATTGGTATGTATCCAATGTAAAACCAAACTCATATTTATATCATTATTTCTCTATCTATTTATACCTTCATAATTAAGAAATCGTTTCAAGACTAAGACAGTATCTAAGGAAGGTGAGTTAAAGGAGTCCAGCATATTAAATTCTCATAGTTTAGAAGTTTTTTTTTATTAAATGCCAAATAACTAAATTAACGAAGCCAACTGTTCCGATGTGATTTTAAAGTAGCACTTTCATTCATCCGGTTATCATTATCAAAATGTAAAGCATGCCCACTTCATGATTCGTAAATTATTTCCTTCCAATTTAGTACTACTAATTAATTAACTGATTCATACATATTATTCTTTTTTCATCTTTACTTGTTCACTATATTAAAAATAGATGTTCAAATTAAACAATACTTATCTAATTTATGAAATCAAAATATAATTTTATACTTATCATTAATTATAGTCATTTATATATTATATTTTTCAAGATATTATAATTTTTATATTCAAATAGTAACTTGATAAAATTACTCATATCATTTATTATTTTTTAATCTCTATGACAAGTGAACAGTGAACAGTTATTGTTGGATGGAGGAACTATTTGTCTTTAAACATTATTATACACCTTTACAAATATATTTAATAATATATCATTTATATCTTTTCTAAAACTTATAAACTAATCAATCTTCGTTAATTCGAGTAGCAAGGATAAACTTTGAAGACAAAAAGTACTCGTAAAAAATAATTTCTTCATTTTACACATAATAGCTTTTAAACTAAGTAAAGTTAAACTAATATTTGGTACAAGAGGAAGAGAAAATGGCAGTAAATAAATCATATAAGCAAAAGTCGTCCCTTTCTTGTTTGGGTTGAAGGAGGATGGTGGGTTTATTAATGTGTTCCTTGTATATTTCCTAAGCAATTGATATTTCATGAAAACGAAGAAGCCACGTGAACCCTAACATGGTGAAACTTTGTCCACTTTCAATTTTTCAAATTTGTACACTCTATTGAAATTTTGTGACATATTTCTTATAAAATAATTCTGTCACGAGAAGAATGATAAATTTGTTAATTTAAAAAGAATTAGTCTTAAGCCTTTTATTTTATTAACTTTAAATATATATATGTGTGAGTATGAAGCTTTTCATTTTATTTTTAATAAGATGGTCAATCGATAGTCGGAGAAATGTTTATAACCTATATATGGAAAATATGGTTATTATTAAGCACTCTAGATCTCTATTTTGACTGTCATAATTGTATTATTCAAGTCGATGAAATAGATTTGCGAAAAGAAAAGAAAAAAGAAAAAATATTTAAAACACCTCTAAACTTAGCGTAAATTATTAATTTCATTCTCAAATTATTGATAATCTTAAAAACAATCCTCTACTTGACTAACTAAATTAAAATACACTTCTAATCTATCACAAGTATTAAAAACACTGCTTAACTTGACAAGAATTTAAGGGTATATTTCACTCTTGTTACAAAATCAAGACTTATTTAAATTCAATTAATCAAATCAAATAATATTTTTAATACTATTAATATTAATTCTTCATGATAAAATTAATAATTTATATCAAATTTAGAAACCTCTTCTAATACTTTTCTGAAAAGAGAAAACATAATTTTAATGGAAATAGAGAGATAGAATGCATTTTTTGAGGGCATAAAAAATTTTGAAGTCATAGGTTATTGGACTGTAGAATAAATATAAAATAGGTGGGGTAATGGTTGGTGAGAAACAAAATGTCTATATATGTTGCCAATCAGCCATCCTCTCAATGTCGTATCAACTCTTTCAACCAATAGCACTTCAAGCAAATGTCAAATTTTTGATAGGTCGATTTTATTATTATTATTTTTTTAAAGAATGTATTTCATGGTCTTTAGCTGATACAGTGAATAATAATTTATTTTTGTAAAAAATTAAATATTAATAATAGGCATAATACATTGATAACATTTTTAATTTATAAATTTCATTACACGTTCAAATTAAGATTTATTTCAATTGAAGACTTGAACATCGGAAAAAATAAGTTTACATTAGACATTTTTTGTTTAAATGTTAAAAACCTTATGTGCACATTCTCAATCACTCATCATTAGGTAAATAAGTTAATCACCTTTTAAAATATATCATTTTTTTTTAGTTATACATGGTAGCTCAACCATATTTAATACATAGTGAAGTTCTTTTTCTCGAATAACACATTATATTACCTTACTTTTTTTAAAATATCAATCAAATCTAATCAAACTATTAATCAGATTTTTTTCTCAATTCGATTTGAATTGTAGTTTGATATGTTGTTCACCCTACAACTAAGCAAAGTGACTTCTGTTATTAATTGAGAAAATAATTTAATTTGTTCTTTTTAGATAGAAAATATTTTTTTTAAAAAAATAATTTCCACCATATTAAAGCTATAGGTTCAACAAAATATAATAAAATTTTAAATTATTATATATTATTTTATTTTATTTCTTTATTCTTCAGAAGTGACATTCGTCAGATATTAAATACAGGTTTCGAGAAAATTTTGGAAAAAGGTTTATGAACTTTTAGGGGGCCACAGATTATTATTCTTCATAGCCCTATAAAAGCTTTGGGACAAAACATTGAAAAAACTAGAAAACAATAGAGACACATGATATGGAATTCCATTAACAAAGTGATCAGTTTTTCTTTTTCTTTCTTCATTTCTAATAAAAAAAAAATAGTATTTGAACTTTTTAACATTAAGAAGTATGGTACAAGTTGGTCAAAACTAGTCCATAAAAATTAAAAAAATTAGATAAAATATTTATTGGATTAAAAAGGATGCGTTTTTCTTAGATAATTGTGTTTCTTTTTTAAATTAATAAATAAATAAATATAACAATTATACACTATTTATATACTAATATGAATTAGAATTGACCCACATTGTTGATCCAATATATTTCCTTCCATTCTTCCGATAAATAACTATATCTTTTTTAAAAAAATTAAGTGTCTTACTTTTTTTTAAGAAAAGGTTAATATGTATGGGGTGGAGGTGGAGGTGGAGGTGGAGGTGGGGGTAGGGGTGGTAAACCCTGTAATCCATCTTTAATTTATTGCATGATGAGTACTTTATTACATTATTTGTAGTGATTAGTACAAGGATGTGTTTTGTCCGTAAGAAAAATGTTATTTATAGAAAAAAATCTTAAAAAATGAAACTTTTATTATTAATTTTATATTTATTAAATTTATATCGTATCTAGTTAAATTGAAACCTTTTAATTATATTTGAGAATGTTAGAAAGATTTGACCTGTCTAACAGACAACATTTTGGATTAGATGTTAGCATCACATGTAAGCAATAGTTTCAATATAAAAGAGGCTAATCATAGTGGCATTATATAGCCATTGTGTCCGGTGGAATACTCTTTTTGAGTTTGCTTTTCTGGAAAAAATCCCGGGTTTTACTCATCCTGCTGGCCTTCTTATGGTGTTATTTCCAAAAATAATTGTTAATCCAATGACTTACCTTATGCAGATATATATATATATATATATATACATACACTCCCATATATCGTTGACTCTGTAGTTTTTATATCATACTATTCTCCTTAATTAATGTTTTTCTTAAATGATTTGTCGTATTTTTTAAAATGTCTTAAATATGGAGTAATTTTTTTATTAGATATTTACGTTATATTTTTGTGTATCATCACTTTATAATTAAAGTATTTGTATTTTTCAAAAACTTTATTATTATCAACGCTAGCTAAAATGAGAAAAGGATAACTAATTTTATCTTAAATAGCTAAAATAATAAATTATTTGATACAATCAATTTTAGAAATCACGATACATGATTTGAAATGGAGGGAGTAATAATCTCAACTTTTCATGGAAATAATATGTAGTTATATTAAGTTTTTATCATATTCAAAAAATTATTTTTATTTTGTCAATAATGGACAAGTAAAATTGAACGAAGAAAGTAATAATTATATACTAGAATGCAACTGGAGGCACTGTTTGGATTGTATCATTACTACAAAATCTCAGAATTGACTAGCATGAATAACGATAGATGATTTTAATTTTATAAAACAACGTACTTAGTATTTTTCACTATTAGGTACATCTTTGGAACAATTACGTTTCTATTAAAATTTCATATTTTCTGATAGTGTTTTTTTTTTTTTATAAATCTGTATGTAGTGATTCTGGTGGAACTTTTCCATTATGATTGTTGTTGAATGATGTTCTAGTGGCTCCTATTGTCTAAGCAATAGTACATTTCGTCCAATATTATTTAATAAAGGAACGTGCTTCTTGAAAATGTATGCTTCTTTTTATTTTCATTTTTAATCTATTTTGCCTCTATGGTGGAGATGCTTCTCAATTATACTTATCTATCCAATATTATTCATATATTACTACAACATTCATCTTTATATTGTTTTTTTCTTTCAAATTCTTCATATATAATAGCTACTACTAAAGGTTGCAGTGTCAATCAATTTGAAGTAATCCTTCTCTTTTTCAAGTTATATAAATTTATTTAATTAGATATTAGATGCCAATTCAAAATGTTAGAGTTTATATAGGTTTAGAATAAATTATATATACATATTAAGTGAGTTTTTCTTAAGACAAAAACATAAATTTTGATCAACATTATTGAGTTTGTCAAATTCATAATTAAAACTCTAGCTCCATTCTTACTGGATATAGAGTATAAGCTAAAGGGAAAAATAAATTTTTTTATAACTTGTGATTTTGGCTATAAGCCTATAACATTTTGTACTTTGATTATAAGAATTTTAAAATTATGACTTTGAACATATCATAATATTAATAACCAGGAGACACCATCCTAAGCATGTGATATTTTTTTTTAGCTGGAAAGCCCAAGTTAGCGTGTTACAACTAGTGCTATAAAATAAAGTTCGAATTGTAAAGAATGAAGTGTGTTTGGCCACTGAACTATTTCTTAAGTAGTAATTTAAAAAAAATACCTAGATGCATCATTATTAAGTGTTACGTCAAATAATCAATTTTTGTTTTTCAAATTTGAGTTTAATTTGGCATTATGGAGTCTGCTAGAAAAATAGAGGAGTTATTGACTCAGTGCAAATAGTAACCTGGCTTTTAAACATCATTAGAGGACGTAAATCAATCACTTTTTTCGTCTCGTCCACTAAAGCAACAAATTCCCATCAGTTTAAGGAAAATCACCATCTTTCTCTTCTATATTGGCTACTAATTAAAGCAGTTGAAAGATCATTTCCAACCCTCATTCCAAGATATCCATCATTGACGTTGCCCACAAAGGCATTCTAAAAAAGGGTTAATACTTTGTTAATAATTAATTAAGAAAAAGAAGAACATTTAAACGTCTTAAAATAGTGTATTACCATTATATGTGCTTCTTGCTGCCCTTGCAATTCCTGGAACAATGAAAACAACTCATGCTGCACACGTATTATTAATTTTGATCCAACAAATCTCACCGATTTAATTTGACCTTTTTTGGACTATGTCATCACAAAGCTTAATTAGCAAATACTACAATAAAAAAGATATTTAGTGACAAAAATATTTGGCAGTAATTGAGTTAAATATTATTGAGACTTCCAAAGTCACTAGGCCTTTTGGGGTATTTATTGATTGTGAATGCCCATAATTAATATTGTCGCTAATATAATATAGCTGCAATTACATTAATGCCACAAATTTGTTTATGTGTTGTAATGTACTTGTGTATGTACCAAATAGATTTGTATTATATCTCATAAAATGTTTCACTTTCTTTTTTTATTTTTATGTGAATTTGTCAGTTGTCGAATATATCATGTGTACGATTTTATAAAAATTTACTAGGGTAAAACCTATCCGTCCTTTTTTATAATTTGTCCTCAGACCCTCCTCTATCACAAGGACTCATATACTCTCACCTCATGGACTCAGTGTCCTTGCGAAGATGTTTGCGCCATCGGCATACGGAAGGCGTTTTAGGATCTGATAAGATATTAGCTGGGTGAGTAATTCGGCAAACAACAAAGTGATTCTTTCGGTCACAATTTTTTTTATTGTTTAAAAGGAAGATTGGATTAGTTTGGTTCTTTAAGCAAGCAGATTTAGCTTCTTTTTTAGCATCCTAATTCTCTCGTTGACTTCGATATTAGTCAGTTCATCCTTCTTTACTTGTTTCATATATATATTGTTCAATTTTAAAAAATCAGAAGGCAATTTATTATTGTGTCTATCTTACTGTTGTTATTAAAAACTATTCATTTTTCAATATTTAGAAGACTAACAATTAATATGGGTAATATAGTAAAATTATTTTTTCATTTCTTTCCTTAAAAGATGTGTCAAGTCGAATATGAATAAATAAAGATGATGAAGGGAGTATGAAAGAAAATAAAGAAAACTTAAAGACTTGAGATAACTCAATGTTAGATCAATAAGAGCTTGTTATTATAGTTTGACAGGCTAAATAGTCAAATTTTCTTCTCGTATAGAGCTACAAAGCAAATTTCAACAACTTAATATGAAATAAAATAAACAGTACTTATTATATTTGTCATGATCCAAACTCATGATGCAAACCAAACAATTGTCATGAATTTGTTTATTGCACGATGCCATCTTCAAACCTAAATTCGTGCATGCAACATGTGAAATCGTGCTATACATTAGTTGTTTTACTATTTTACTGAAATGAAGATTCCTTTAGTGTCATTAGCTCCTTTGCTTAGAAACTTGCCAAACTAAACACTGTTAATTTTTTCCTTTGATCCGCCCACCAACACTATGATTAACTTTTTTAAGACAAACCAATCTTGTCCCAAATTTACAAAGTAAACTTGGAGATACGAATAGAAAAGAAGAATATTAAAAATGAGTATATAGTTTACACGACGTGGCACCTTTTTACTGGTGAAGTGAACTTTGTAGTTTGTAGTATGTGTTCGATCTGAGAATCTTGTCTAATTTTTGGACAAAAGAGTATTAAAACAATCATTGAAAAAGGCCAGTCTCTTCCTACCCCCACCTCTCCAAAATCTTTTATTTTTTTCCATTTTTTTTTAAATTATAAATTTGAAACTACTCCATATGCTTCATTTACTTTGACTATATTGATTTTACACATGTTTTAAAAAAATATTTATCTTTTTATTTGATACTTTTCATTTTTTGAGAGTTAAATATTTTGAATTTGACTGAGAATTTGTGTGTGAAATTTTCAAATTTTTTGAAATAAAATTTGTATATTTTTAAATTATGTAAAAAGTACTATAAGTCACAATAATTGATAATTCAAAATATTTAAAAAATATATAAAAATTTTATGGTCAAAGATAGATTAGTTTGAATTTTAAAATTCAACAACTGTCATATAATTGGAACGGAGAGAGTATTAAAAAAACTTATTTCATTAAATTAACTTTATTAATTCTGCTTTTGAATTTGAAATACAATAATAAGTTTCCCGAGTAAAAAAAATTATTTAAATATAAAGTAATATAAAACGGGAAGAGCAACAAGGCTGCTAGTATATATAAACATGCTAGGGTTAGGTTACAGTTCATAAGACGAAAGAGTCTATCAAAATTTTATATATAGTCTCCCCATTAATAATTTTCATTTTTTAATAATTTTCATTTTTTAGGTTTTTTTTAAAAAAAAATTATTTGAAGGATAATGAAGAAGAGACAAGTAGTGGTGAGAAGGAACACCGGTGGATCATCGACGAGGACTCGGAACATACGATACGTTGAATGTCAGAGGAATCATGCGGCTAATATCGGTGGCTACGCCGTCGACGGCTGCCGTGAATTCATGGCTAGCGGAGAAGATGGGACCACCGCCGCCCTTACTTGTGCAGCTTGCGGATGCCACCGGAATTTCCACCGGAGAGAAGTTGATGGCGGCGAAGTTGTTTCGGAGTCCTTTTAGCGATCATGTTTCGTTAAAGATTATATTTCACAGAGAAATTAAATTAAGGTGAGTTTATTTTATGTATCCGATCATTGTGGTTTGTGCTGTGTATAATTTGATGTACAAAATTGATGAATTCCAGCAAAAAGAAGAATCTTTCTTGTAACTCGAACAAGATATATAAAAATTGTTACTCGTCAGAAGATTTTATTTTTAATTATTGTTTGATTTTTATTTTAGTTTTTACTGATCCAATAACAACTTCCTGCTTTCTAATCTTAATGTTTTAATAATTAAATCTGAAAGTGGATAAATCACTATTGACCTAGAAATACTTAAAGTGAAATAATACCAATTTCAACTTCCAAATGCAACATTCATTTTTTCAACATCAAACAAATATTGTCTAATCATGCCTAAGTGTATGTACAGTTGACTTAAGTTTGAATCTTCTTTAATTAGGGAAGAGAAAACCTTTGGCAATTCAAGAAAATAGGACTATGATTTCACCTAAATATATGGCTGATAAAGAATATTTAAACAAGCATTAGCTTAGCTGATAAAGTTATTGTAAGATTATGTATAATAATTCTTTGTGTTCTGATTTTTTTCCAAGTCATACACACATAGTGGGAGCTTAGGCACTAGCTAATAAAGAATATTGAAGAAACTTCATCTCTAAGACAGATAATATGTCCCCTTTATGAAGCTACAACAGATAATTTCCAGTTCATCTAGGCATTATAATAGAGTTGAGTTATTTTGGAGGTTTTGGTACTCCAAGGAACCAATAGACAAAAAAAGAATATACAATCTTTCTATCATATTTTATTTCTCCATTGAACTCTCTGGCAGACAATCAGAGGAACACAGTTTTTAATCAAGTTGCATCATCTCAACTTTGATAGAATTTTATATTAACTCTTCTAGGCCCACATATCTACTCATGTTGTCTTGCTATAATTCAGTCTTCCTTGTAATTAATTAAAAAGCTGACTAAAGTCTATATAGATTCTAATAAAATAATGTCCCTCAAGTGATCCTCATGATCTTGAAAATTTATATTAGAAAAGAATAGGAGAAAGCAAAAGTTAAAGAATTAGTAGAATATGTCAAGTGATTCTACATAAAATCATGGTGGTGGATACATATGCACTTAATTTATTTGATGACTTTATGACTCCCAATTGAAATTATTTAATCAATTATTTGAAAGCAAAGATCACAATCCTGGACATATAATATGTGAGTTATGCGTACATTAATAGTGGCCCAGTTTATTATTCATCGAGTTTTGAATAATACGCTAAGCAAAGAGCATGTTGTTGTCACTTGTCCAAGGCCATTAACATGTGTGCACGTGCACTGTGAATAATGCAGATTTGAACTCTGACAAATGAGAGAGCTGGGTAGAGTAAGAGAAATGGAAATTTAGTCATTGAAACTTTAATTTCCAGCAGTGAAATCATCTAAATCTTGACTACTAAATTAAAATTAAAAATTCATATCTTGACGACTTCCCTTATCACTTAAAAGCGACTTCTTTATTGATTCATGATATTATATAATAAAAATTGGATTTCCCTTTTCTTTTTGGTGTCATGTCTAACTTTTAGGTTCTTGTCGAGGTGTAGAAACTGTGGCACTGCACAAATGAACCTCATGGAATCATGACTCAAACAAAATAAAAAGTGATGTAGTTGAGACTTGAAAATTCTTCTTACTCATACTCGTGTTTGCATCAAATCATATATAAAGTAATTTAATAAGATGAGATGAGAATACGTGTTAATTAATCGTAAGAATTTTTATCCAAAGAATCTCACTTTTTAGACTAGCAACCCTTGACATATTGCCAAACTATTTTGACAAATTGCTTTGTGCGATCCTCTTGTAGTCCTTCACTGAAAGCACACGTAAAACTCCTTTGTCATAAAGGACTTGGATTTGATATTATGAAAAGAAAAGGATAAAACTTGACACTATGTTTTACTGTATCCTACAAACAATGGAAAATTTGTCTTTTTCTTCAAAGATATAAAAGAAGAGAAAAAAGTTAGAGATGATTTTGTTAGTTTTTAACAATCTTCAATTTGATAAGACGCTGGGTGATGTGACATGAGCTACTTAAATATCTGTTTTTCAAAAACAGTTATGTGTTTGTCTGTGGTTGGTTTAGGTACTTGAGGAGATGAAACACTAATTTTCCCCTCTTAAATGTTTCAATTTGATCAACTTTGTTTAGAATAGTCGTTCCTTTGACCTAGAGGGGCCCATAGGGTGAAAACATATTAAATATTTTAGAATAAATTATTTTAAAATGTACAAAAAATAATTCGTTTCATGACCAGGGATATATAAACAATTCAATGATTATCTACTACTTTCAATCAAAATAGAATAATTCTTCATTTGATTATGGGATTAAAATATCTTATATCTACCCAAAATGACTCTTAAATGATTTATTAAAAGTACAAGAAATTGCACCTATCTTTGATGAAATTAGAAGACCCAAAGTTTAGGTGGAAAACATTCAATGTGTTCATCTTTCAAGCTGGTCATCTGTTTTATATTAAAGAATGTAACATGCTTCGATGAAATGCAACTTTTCAAGATTTACGTGCAAATCAAAGCTACTATTAAATAGAGTTACTAAATATTACTCCTTTTTGTCCCATTTTTATGATTTTCGTTTTTTTAGTCCATTCAAAGAAAAAAAATAGAGAGAGAGCATATTTTTATTTTTCATCACAATTTCATTTTAAAAATATTAATTTTATTGTTAATAAAATAATTTACTGTTAGTCTGTCACACAAATATCTATTACTTATTTTAGATCACTCATTTTAAAAATCTTATTTTCATAAAATAGGACGGAGAAAATATTTTTGACTAATCTAACTAGTGCCAGCAAATGGATAAAATAAAATAAAATCATAACAAGGAGGGACGAGACCACCTTGCAATACGTTCCCAACTACTACTAAAAATACAACTGAATATAAGATTAACATCTTATAAGTTAGTCAAAAACTACCTAATAAATACCAATTATTAAATGTAAATATATATTTGGACTCTGACCAAAACAATGCAAACTTAAATCCATTAACTTCTTCAAGCATAATATAGAAACAAATTTGTACAACAATTAATTTTTTTAAAAAAATAATATTATTTCGTCGAATACTAAAGTAAACCTAATTTAAAATCTATGTATAAACTCTTTAATTAATACTAAACTTTGTACGAAAATTTATCTAATAAAAGAATTACCAAGAATCCAATTTGAACAACACCATATACATATTCAACAATTTTATTTATCTAATAAAAGAATTACCAAGAATCCAATTTGAACAACACCATATACATATTCAACAATTTTAGTAATATAACATATCCTATCACATTGAATTAACGATTTCATATGCAAAATTGTTGAGAACAAAACTGTTATGATAGCGTAACGTATGATATCTATATCTATATGCTTTCTTAGGTAATTTAAATTGTCAAAAATTTTATGTGAATTCAATTTTTTTTAAGGTTTTTCACGTATTGTATCAATCTCGGAAAATCCTATTTCTTCCCAAGGTTCAACTTTTATGTGTTTCTAACCCTTAAATATGAAATTTTAAATTTTACATATTGCTTTGACCTAATCATTTTGTGGCAAACACATGATTGAGTGGTTTTGATTTTGAACTCAAGATTAACCTTAGAACTGTTCATGATTTTGGACTAATTTTTTCACTAAAAAACTTCATTTGATTAATTTGTAGTGTGTTTGATTAATTTGTGGTGGTATAAGACTTATTTTTTCCTTGAGTTAAAACTAATGAACCTTTTTCTAGTTGCTTAACTTTACTCGGTCAAAATAGACTCGTCCATTTGGAGAAATATTGATTCATTTAGATTAATCTTAATCCTCTAGATTTTGATATACAATAAAAGAATTTTATAAGTATATATTATTTGCATATATTATGGTATTTGACTAGAGTATTTTAGCTGAGAAGCATTTGTTTTGTCATGCTTGCTCGACATACGCTCGAGCCCAATGATCTTATTTTTGTGGGCTATAGCTCTTCAGAAATCGTCTTGTAACAGCCATCGGGCCTTCATCAGGAAAGTGGGCTTTTCCCTGCCATAAGTTACTCATAGCTTTACACCCCTCCAATTATGGGCTTGGCCCAATAAATATTCCCAATTGGGTGCTATCGAACAAAGAATTTGCAAGCTATTTAGAGGTGCTCACATTTATGGACTTATAATAATTAGGGATAGTTTCACAGATAGAAAAAATTACACGTATAAACAAATAAATACTAGTTAATTAGCTAATATAGTTATAGTTTAAATTAATTATGGCTAGCGGCAAATATCTAGCTAGATATAAAATCTTATAATGTTTTGAAACTTTTGATATATAATTTGTTCGATATAATTTTTTCATTATGGTATGTCAATTTTTTAAATCAAATAAAATTTTAATACTTTAATGGCTGATTGATCATGAAAGAAGGAGGAAGACTGAAAGTGGCAAATAAAAGGAGGAGAAAGGAAGCAGCAGTGAATTCCTCCAGTCCGATTAATTTAAAATTGGCACAATTTTCTCGTAAATCAAATGAACAAGTGACCACTTTATCTATTACCCCCCCTTATATTATGTCCTTGGTCTTTTTTTTCAAAATTAAACGTTTGGTCTGATGCATGTTTCAATTTTTCTCTTCAGATGATGCTACTTTATATGATTGGATTAAATTTTGGAAGATTATAATGAGTCAAAACAATAAATAAATTAAGACATAATTCAATTTAAATTTGTTTGGATCAAAATAAATTAGATCAAAATTGATTTTAGAACGAGTAAAGACTAACCAACTGAATTTACAATATTTTAGTACTTAATAAAATTACTTTTTTTTCCTTAATTATAACTATACATAACACATTAATTTTTAAAAAATATTTCAACAATTTTTTAAATTTAAATAAATTAAATTAATTAACCTAAAAAATTAATGAATTGATCAATAATCCACCCGAGACTTTAAACGAATAGGACCAAATGGGCGGCTTGGCTTACTTTTCACACTCCTCCTATTGTTCTAATATAGCGAGGGCCAATTTATAAACAAGAGTGTGACAAAAGTAGCCATTTGCACAGATCAGCCAAAATTGGCACCATACATTTTTTTTGTAAAAAAAAAATAAAAATCATATGTTAAAAGTACAACTTATACTTGGTGCACCAATAAATTCCATATCCAACTTCAAATACTACCTTAGTATAATTTATTTATCTGCTTTTAATTTGATATATAGATTAAAAAAATAAAAAAGTAATGAAAATTTTGAGTATTATGATTTTGAACTAAGCTACATAGAATGTATCAAATCCTTTAATCTAGAGGTCTTAAATATATTATGTTAAAAATTAAAATTAAAAAGTTATTAAAAATCGAGAAGTAGGTGTGAACTTGTATTTTACAAAATATAATAAATTCAATGTATGTGGAACTCATTAAAACTTAAATCTATTTCATTGAAAGTTCTCAAATTAACAAAGTATATTTGACTTATGTATGACATATAATTTTTTACCAGCAAAATATGTTCAACTGATCATTTTTTTGTTATTATTACTCTGCCATAGTGTTGGTATAGTTTTATATACCCACCTCCTCCAATTTTGTGATGATATTTGATTAGGCATAAAAATAAAAAATAAAGATTTTTTTAAAATTATAGTTGTGACTATAACTTTATATTACTAATGAAAAAATTATTAAAATTAAATTGACACTACTAGTATTAAAATATATCCTCTTTTTTAACGGAAACGAGGCATGAATTATTTTACGAAAATGTTGTATGAATTAGGAGAGTTATAAAAATTATTAAATACTAGAACAAAAGTGCAAAAAAAAAAAAAATGTAGCGGGAGTAGTAAAAGCTAAATGGTGGACCATTGTTGACACCTAATTTTGTCCGATCTTTTTACAAATTAATGTCAAATTAGTCATCGAGTTTTATTTTTTATTTTTAACAATTTTGAACAATTATTTAAAGAAAAAAAATTAAAATTTAAAAATAAAAAAAAAAACTGGGCGCGTGTACCCACGCGCCCCATATCCTATATCCCCTGTTCTTCTTCTCCATTCAACAAAATCCCAAAAAACTGAAAACCAGAGAAAAGCCAGAAAACCCAAACCCCCGCCGCCTCGCCGCCTCGCCGTCCCTCTCTCCGACTCCATCTCCGTCAACCCCTCTCAGC
>JAOTQR010000069.1:25026514-25062135 GCA_025774065.1 Solanum ossicruentum | reverse complement strand
GAGCCAAAGATTTACTATTTTTTGGCTTTGGGATATGATGGAATAAAGCAAAATGACTCTTTAAACTGTCTGCGCTTCCTTTACTTGTGAAGTAGCAGTTAGTCAATGCAACTTTTGACGTTCATCATAGGTCATCCGAAAACAGTCGATCTATGTTTTAAACATAGGAGTTAGACTGTGTACATCCGACTCCTCTTACCCACAATAGGCGGGAGCCTTTGAAGCAATGGGGTAATGATGTTATTTTTTATTTTTATACAATTAGAGAAGTTAACTAAAGCTGAGATTGCAATAGTTGCAAGAAAGCCAGATAAAGTAGAGAGTATTGGAGAATGTGAAGAATAGAAGCCTCTTGGTAAAATATAAATCCAAGGACTTGCTTTATGCCAAACACTACTTTAGATTCTACGATTCCAATCTAAAAACAAAAAAAAAAATAGGCAGTCTTGGTTCCTTGTGCTTAATGAGTTTTCCTTTATGCTTTTCTTTGCTCTCATCTTTAATTCAGATTGTGCAAATTTCCCTCCATTCAAAATTCTTCAAGCATATTACTCTTTCATTCTTTATTTTCCTTGTGGACCATCTCTTTTTTCACTTTTCCTTTTTCTTATTCTCAGATTCAGAATTTGTTCTTCATCATCTTGCCCGTTGCTCTGTGTTGTCTCAGTCCCATGAATGAATTTGTCCCTTGGAACAATGATAAAATTATCTCCGTAGGGTTCGAGTCGAAGAAACTAAAATGGGTACATTGTCTACATCACACTGTCCTTTAAACAGCTTACGCTGGTTCAGATCTAAATTTAAGAAATTAACCAACAGGTATATAACAGAACCAATCCAGCTCATGACAGAAAATATAGCAAGCAATTGAGTATGATAAATACTAAATGAAGCAGGAGGGAACAATAAATTATATCGATAAGAATAAACAATGTACATGATGTGAAGATATGGTATCTCCACATTCAAAGCAGATAAAGATTAGCTGCTATGGTTTTTACATGTTCAAGCATTAATCAAATATTGAACAAAATGGAAACAGTTACAGCCTCTGCATCACTCCAAATTGGGCAGGGCTAAGATACAACTAATACATGGGAAGGAAAAAAAAAAGAACCTCTATCCTCTTAGCTTGTGCAACTTATAAAAAAGTACAATGCCATTATCAGCAACTGATTTTTAACATCCAGCTGCGCAAAGCCATTTATACTAGCTCCGGAGGAGGAGCTACAGCCTGGCTGGTTGGTGTTGCAACATGGGTAGTTGGGTTTGCTGGTGTTGCAGAAGGTTCTGCTGCCTGGGCAGGTCCTGGTGCTATTGTTACATGCAAGCCCCTATGTTGCCCTCCCTGCAGCATGAAAGCAACTTCTGCTGCCGCTAGTGCTGCTGCCTCCTGTGTTGAAGAAAAGACAAAGAATAAACATCCGACAAACTAACAGTCAACAGAAAATAAAAAAGCAATGAATAAGAAAATTACATGTTATACAAAAAATTTATTTAGTCTGGAAAAAGCAACTTTTGGTGCATGCCAAAATGAATAATGGATTTCAAAGTAGGAGGATCGAAGTATCTAATTTTTGGGTTGGTCTCAGACAAGGATTAATTTTTTTAATAAGATTTATATACTTAAGAGACTGCGTAAAAAGTAATAGACCACAATATATAGAAGATCAGAAAATGGGATTTCCCAAATAGTACAATTTCATACGAAATAGGACAGAGAAAGTTACAGTAGTAGTTTCATTTTTTCACTTGTTGTTTATCAAAGTTAAATTTATATATGCAAGCAAAGTAGCAAGCCACAAATCCACAGACAGAGCAAGTAGTGACAGTTTTAAGAGTTTAACGTGCCCTTACACATTCTACTTGGTTCTCATGATAAGATCACATAAGTTCCAACATGTTACTTAATTCACATTTACTTTAGTGCGTACAAAGTGCTGACATCTATCAGCAGAACCTAAAATCTCACAGCTGAAAGTGACAGAGGTGGGCACAATCACACTGGACATATAACCAATTATATATTGTGACTTGCATCATAATCAACATGAAAGCAAAAAGTGGGATGCTAGGTATAAACCAGGAAAATAGAGGTGACACCATCAAACAAACTTGGATCTGTTTAGCAGTTGAGAAGGATAACAGTGAGGGCAAAACTACTGGGAAATGTAAAAAGCACAGATAGGGTAATTCACCCCATACAAGAGGGACTCTTCAGTGATCAGATGTTTTAGCCAAAATTCTTGCAACAAATATCCTGCATGAGGTATTTTCATTCACGCGGGGTGAACATGATGTCTCCATGTTTTTGCAAGAACACCATATATTGATGTATTAAACTATGACTAGTATTGAAGATCTTGAATGTTTCTGAAGGAGTCCATCTGAGTCGCCATAAAGTAGAGCAATGATCCAATTCCCATAAACTAGAGCAATGATCCAATTCCCATAATTTATTATATACATAAGCAAGGATGGAGCATTAGCCAACCATTATAACTAAGGAAAAAATCATCTGATCTGCACCATAAGGATTTTGATTTTTGAAAAAAGGGCAAAGTTATCATCAAATTAGCAAGTATGAAGAATGACGTGTTGAGAGCCATTTACAGATTATGAAAAGCAATAGAAATCTATGTAAGGCTCTAACCTGTCTTTGCCTTCGACGCTGAATGATACTGATAGCCCAAGCGATGATGTAGCAAGGCAGAAGAAAACCAGCAGCGCGGAGTAAGAAAAGCTGCGTCAAAGAATCAACCAGATCAGTGATCCCACGCGATCTCATGTATCATAGCCTTATCATATCAAACAACACATGGAGATGATTTCAGCGTGTGATTCACTTACCGAGAAAAAGGCAGAAATATCATCCTCATCCCCATCACCATTTCCAATGGTCACAGCATGCCTCAATAGTAAAAGGGCCATTAACTGCAGGAACACCGTCATTATTCTCTAATTATCTAGAAACCGAGAAAAGCTCAAATATAACATAAATACTAAATAGATCGCACGGGCGAAAAGAAAAGGTAAATATTGAAAGGAAAGGTTTCCCCTAGTTTCTCTGTTGTTGCTACTGGGAAGAACTTTAAACAAGTTTAGACAATAAAGTGAAGGTTAGTTATGATAAAGCCAGAAAGGACAAAAAGGCAATACAACAAGGAAGGCAATATAAGAAGAACAGAGGAGAATAAAAGCATGAACTATAGCATGAGACCCTTCCTCTTCAAAAGGAAATTAAAAAAAAAGAAAAAGAAGCACGATACCTTGCACAGCTCTATCTTTTAATATGCTGCAGTTTCAACAACTTGCAGGGAAAACTATTGTAGCATGAGCATGAAAATATACACAATAAGGTGGGATGAGTGTTTTTTCCCGGTAACGGAAGGGCGCAATTGATATTATTTCCATTTGAGCATTCATTTAGTATGATTCCTAAGAATGGAAGATTCACATTTTCAAGAAGGGAGTGTCATAAATCAAAGATAGTTGTGTGCCCAAAAAAATTGTATCACCACTTCTCTAGATAAAATATACATTCTCAAGTTTCTTCTCAAATCACCATTAGCTTACTACTAAAACATGAAAATTCACGTATCATATGGTCAAGGTTAAACCCCAGAGGCCCAGCTCCATCCAAAAAGAGAATGTTGAATCTTCTGGTGCATTATCTTCCATAAGAAAAAAACTAATAATGCAAACCTCACATTACCACTAGCCTGCATTTAGCAAAACTATTTAAGTAACATAAAGGAAGAGCAGTTGCTTACAATTAAAGCAGCAGAACGGCAAAATGCAGCTCCACTAGCACCTGAATCAGCATATTCGTCATAGTCAGCCTCCAAGAGATGGCGCTCTGCAGCTGCCATTGCAAGAAGCCGAGGATCATGCAAGTCAAGCTGAGTACCAGCCACTGTCCATCCCCCACTGCAAGGAAATCCATGTGGACAATTCCATCAGTGACAGAGAAGAGAAGAAAGAGAAGAAAATTTTCAAGATAAAGATTGCAAGATGACATGTGATCATGTTGGATTGTTCTAAATAAAGACATTACAGCTAAGCTGGCACCAAAGCAAAGGTTACATCAGATTATAAATCAAAATTTCAGCAGCAAGGGCCTATATATTTAGTGTTAAAACTGACCTGCCACAAAATATAATAAGTTCAACAAGTTTCAAGTACATCCAAAATAGGGGGCGAAAGGTCTAATGGCCTGTTCAGTTTGTCATATACTATTTTTGTTTGGCCAAGAAAAATAATTTCATGTCAATGATGCTGAATTTTCACTTTTTTTGAGATGGTAACATATTCCTGTGTATATATAGATATCAGCACAAAACTTATACTGGTAACCAAAGTATTGTGACTACATCAGATCACCAAAAAAGAAAACGCAAACAAAAACCTTGCTCATCTTACAAGGAGCCTAACACACCTATAATTGCCTCGGGATCATCTAATATTCAGATTTGCACCAAAAACTAAAAAGACGAATACAATTTCTCTTAATCTTCTACAACATGCTACTTGTACAACAACACACCAGTGAGGTCCCACAAATGGTGTCTAGGGAGGGTTGAGTGTGTGTAGACCTTACCACTACCACATGGAAATGGTGTTTAGCTAGAAACATATATAATCTAATAAAATGCCTGATATCAAAGAAAAAACCTGGACTGGGATTGGAATCATCACAAGATATTGAACATATTGGTAATGCAGAGTTCACAGTCATACACCACGGATAAGGATTTGACTCTACATTATAAAGCATGCAATTAATTTCCTCTTTTTTTCCCCTTTTTTTTGCTGAAAGCATGAAGAACAATTGAGCTTGTTAATGACTTCTTGAGTTGCACAGTACACCGACCTATTCTCGCGTTAATGCAGGTTTACTTAAAAATTAGTCTAGAGAAAAATAGATTATTTGAGGCGTATAAATAAGTGGAGCAATTAATGAAGAAGATGCACATAATCAAGTCAAAGAGAATGGTGTGAAGACAGTAAGATCGTCCCCTCCATGGTGTATTTCCTCTTTTTTCATTTCTTCTCTTTTTTTTTGGGATATTGGGGACAGTGTCAGAGTGTAGAAATGATATAGACAAAACATGCTTGGAAAAGTAAACACCAAAATCAGAATATTAATATATCTGTTCCATAGATTGTGGAAATGCTTGGATAAATATATCAAATTTACTGTGCACAAAGACGATAATCATGATTTCAACCAACCTGATGTCAATAGCAATATCTTCAGAGAGAGAAGGCGGTGGTGGAGCAGTATAGCCAGGGTGGTAAGGCTGCATGTTATAGAGTTTTCAAAGTCAACATATAACTTTTTAATGAAATAAGTGAGCCTTAACTTGCTCCTTTAGCAAGTCTCTAAAGTGCCAATTACTTATATTCCTGAAGGGAAAAATGCATCAACTAATTACTGCATAAGGTGATTATCACTCTCCAAATCATATAAACTCTGTGCCTACGCAAAACCTTGCTATTTTGTATCCCTCTTTCCATTGCTCTTTTCAAGCTCATTTGGCTGTGAGGACCTTTGTGATGGGGAGAGGCAAATCGTGAAGCATCAGCACTCAAAATGCAAACAAGTACTAACAGATTGACGAAAGTACCTGATGGCAAATCTCGCAAATTATATCACCCTTCTCATTGCACCACCGCTGCACACATTTCCTATGAGCATACTGGATTTTGTAACAAAGAAAATAATTAGAACAAAAGACAAGTCTCTACGCGTACAAAAAGACTTTTGTCATGCAGTTGCAGCACAGACATAATCAGTAAAATCAATTTTCAGCTTTCTAGCAGCTAAATCAGTAAACTAGCCACCCTTTACACAAACTAATCAAAATAGTGAATGTGGTTGTAAAATGATGAATCACTAAAAGGTCAAATTCTTGAGAAGAGAAACTTGAATGCTAGCACCATCAGACTTGGGAAAAAAAGATGACAGCATTACGGATACATATTTATTACAAGTGCAAGCAGCATTTAGTAGCTACTTCAATAAGAGAACGGAAATTAAACCCCACAAATCTACCTTCAAGCTACCATTGCAGCTACAAGGAATCTCCAAATTCTTTGGGCTATCTTCTTCCTGGCAAATTCGGCACTCCACAGTCTGAAGTAATGGCTCATTTTCATCGCCAGGTTCTGGTTCTTCATCCTCCTTATTAGCAGTGTCATGGGCAGATTGACCTGCTGTGTGAGAGCAAGAACTTCCCCCTGAGGATCCTGCATCCTCTGACCCTTGCATAGAGTTCAAAGATTCAGGTGTGATAAGACGATCAACACACAGAGCCAAGTGTTCTCCCATTAGCAGTTCACCTACTTATCCTAAAATGAACAAACATGGTCAGCCATCTTAAGTAACAAGAAAAGAAAGGAATTTGTTATACCTTCACACATCCTAGTGCAAGGTTGTGACCCTTTTTACATACAGAAGAAACAATTCATAAAAAGGCTATGACTGACTTCCATTCAATCTTCTCCTAACAAGGTTTAGCTTTTTGTTCCATTAGTATAAAGACCCAAATGCCATATTTACTTATAGGATTTCCAAGTTTGAATTGTTAACAAGCAGATTTCCAAAACCCAACAAAAACATAAGTACAATCAAGAGGTATGACCTTTACTATTAAGATCAACAGTGAACTAACAATGAATAGGAAACTCTTCAATACAAAAGTGGATGCTTGTTGCTATAAGCTGACACCATATAACCTTGTTGACTTCTTCCGAGACAAAAGAAATACCCAATTGGGAAACTAAAGTAAAATGCATTTGAAAAACTTGCGATTCCAACAAAAAATATACTGGAATTCTAAAACGAGACCAAGCTTGATAATTACCAGCTTTGAAGATCAAAGCATAATTATTCTAATCAATTTCACCATAACAGAAACAAGAACCCACAAAACCAAACCGATCGCAACGAAAATTCTTGAACCCAGAACAAGAAAAATAACAACCTCATAGGGAAAACATATATAAAAAAAAAAATGAAAATTTGGGTTACCTGAAATGCAAAATGTTGATAGGTTTTTGGCTTAAATTTTCGTTTTCCTTTTGTGAGAGAAGAAATAGTTGTAAGAAGACTTTGGGGTTTGGACCTTTGCTTGTAAATTTGATTATCTATTACAAGTCTTTTCTTGGATTATATTCTTGCACCGCTAAAGCCTATAACGACGTCGTTTAGGAAAGTCATAATATCACTTCTTTAATAGCTGGCATCCGTGAAACGACTCGCCACGTCACAACTTATGTCATCACGAATTTTATCTTAAGAAATTGTGCTCTACGTTTGTTACAATAACATTGTATATTGTTTTACATAATATCACTTTAATGGTGCAACACCTCCCACAAATCCAATAAAAGCGGACTTAAAAGCTCTTCGAAGAGAATTCCAACTGATCATTCAACATAATTTTGTATTAAAATCGATATATAGGAAGTCATTGAATTATTCCAAGCAAATAATTTACTCTATGATAATCTCATCTTTATTTACGGGTTATTATTGAACAAGTTGGAAGTATGAGAGCCACATCATGCATATAGGGAGTAGGATCAAGTAGCTGATTTGCTCACAAAGAAAGACCCTTGTATGAACATTTTGATGAAATAAAGATTTTTGTAGTTTCTCCATTGTTTGTACGTGAACAACTATGTATAAACAACTTAGAAATTAATTATGCTAGAGAAAAATTCTTAACAAATACTTCATATTCGTATCGAAACGTGTGTTTGAACAATACAAGGTATTTCTAGCTTGTAAAAATTCTTTCCAAGAAGCTAGTCAAAGAAAACTTGGACAGAGTCATTTATTTGACTTTGAACAAAATTAATTAACAAAACTTGCTATAACACGTTTGTACGAAAAGGTAATTAGAAAATTCACCAACCACGATGAAAAGAAAAAGATGCAAAAGGTATGATTACTGTTTTTATTTTAATTGGTGATGTGATATAATTTGTAAGAGGGATAGGTAATGACTCAAATGAGTTTTAATTTTTTTTTAATTAAGAAGGGCTAATGATGATGGAAATATATTCCTTTTAGTCATGTTTTCTAGAAGACAAATGTTATAGGTAATAGGTAGGTTAAAAATAAAAAATATCTTATTATAAGATATTTTGTTTTAGTTTCCACCATATATGCTAATCCACTTTGAAATTTTTCTAGGGGTGGGGGTTTGGATTGTGAAAGGAGGAAATTTGACAAGAAACAATACCTAATAAATTATGTATATGAAGAAGATTTTAAGTTCGAGTCCTGTCAATTGAAAAATCTTTGACAGGGGGTATTTTCTTTTAAATGAGGTCTTATGCGACACAAATTTGAATATAATCGAGTTTCAATGTGAACATCATACACTAAGTGAAAAAAATAAAAAAAAACACATGTACATATATTTCTTCATACAGTTTATATTTTTACACTAATTCTAATAAAATGAAAGTATTAAGAGATATCGATTAGGAGTTTTAAGATGTGCTAACTAAAAAATTCACCAATTTTTTTAGAATTAAGTAAATTAGTACTAATGTAGTATTGTATAGAAAAGCCTTGTGCATAAAACTTAAGTTGATGAAAATGATGTGTTTTCATTGTCAAGAAATTTCCTCGCGCAAGATTTTGTATTAATTTCATTTTAGGGATTCAATTATTTTATTTTATTTTCTTTATTGTGTGTAGCTTGATATTCCTAAAATTAGGGAATCAATTATATCTATTATTCCTTTTTATATGGAGTGAGTATTAAAATTTTCTATTTTGCAGCAGCATTTAGTTTTTGACTTTTTTCCCATTTCAATAAAAGTTCACATATCATTGTATATTATTAATACAAATAAATGTATATCAATTTTACAGTCTATTTTTTAGCCCATTAAGAAAATGTCGGGCTTCAGCCCACCTTCACTGGATGATAACTTTAAGAATAAATTTCATAAATAACAAATATATAAAATTTACTTATGCTTTATAGTTATAATTTAAATAATTATATTTATAATTATAATTATAATAATGTTTATATAATTTACATAATATTCGTACAACTTGCAAAGTGTTTGAAATTTAACTAAAACTTAATTAGTGGTTCAAAATGGTTATTTGTCAAATTCTTCCGCAGCTTGCAAAGTATCCCTAATCCCATCTTCATCACTTAAGCCGGGTCAAAAAGCCCGCTGTTCAAAGTTTTTAAACTGTAAAGCTTCAATTAGGGTTTCTTTTCGGAAAATTCAAGTTGGCAGCTCTCAGCCATGGCGGAGACTGAACCTGTAGCCAACGAATCCATAGCAACGGCCGAGAAAGAAGAAACCTCCGTTCAGAAACTGGACGCTGAAGTTCAAGCCAGCGATCATACGGCGGATGACGGCTGCTTGAAGCGTCCAAGGGAGGAGGGAGACAAGCCGGAGGATGAAGAGAATGGAGACGATGCAAAGAAACCAAAAGTCGACCAGTCTGTAGAAGAGGAAAAGAAAGATATGTCCGTCCGGGTTAGCGTAGGGTCTAAGAGTTTCGTTTCCTCCGTGGAGATGTTCGACTACTTTTACAAACTCCTTCATTCCTGGTCTCACAATCTCAATCTCAACAAGGTAAATCAGCACTCAATTCACTTTTTATCTTATCTGTAATGATGTCAATAATCAACACATTTTCACAAAATTTAGCTGGTGTTTTGTGTTGGCATTATCTCTGGCTTAGTTGATTATACCTGGGCATTGAATTTGGGGCTATTTAAGTTGGCAATTTAGGAACTTTTTACATTTATGATTCTGAATGTGCATTTCGTTGAAGCATCGAATTGCATTATCTCGTACGTATATGGATGTCAAATTACTCTCTGATTTTCGCATCAAGTAATAGTTTTCAAGTTGCTGTTGACTCAGGGATGACTTAATTACTTATAATTGCCTCCAGAAGTTGCCTTTAAGTCTAAAACTTAACAGCTCGAGGAATTTGATTTTATATCCTTCCTTGGATATGTGTATTTTGGCAACAAACATCTACAAGGTACGTATGAGGGCTAATTGGATAGTCTTTTGGCTTCCTCCGATTATCTTATCAATCTCTCCATGGCCTAGTTTAGAGTATGTCACTCAATTTGGACTTATTTCGTTAGAATAGGGATGATAATCTGTTTGATTTGGTTTATGATTGGTATTACTAAAGGGCAAGCCCGGTGCGCTTAAGCTCTCGCTTGCCGGTTGAACTATTTGAACTTTTGTGGATTCAATAAGTACCATTGTTGGAATTGTAGTTTCTATTTTTCCTCATTTTTAGCGCAAAAGATGACGAAATACTTGTGACGAAAGTATATGATATGTATTGTTCATAACCTTACCTTAGAGAGGAGTTATTACTGCATAAGAATGTTGATTCTCTGATTTATCTCCTAATAAAAACTGTGTTGGAGATGTTTGGTATACTACATTTATCACTTACATATGAGTGTTGTGTAACTTACATTTAGTTTAGTATTGCAGTATGAGCACATGATGTTGCTCGACTTACTTAAGAAAGGTCATTCAGAACCAGAAAGGAAGATTGGTACAGGAGTTCGTGCTTTCCAAATCCGATTTCATCCTCATTTCAAGAGTCGCTGCTTTTTTGTCATTAGGGAGGACGATTCTGTAGATGATTTTAGCTTTAGGAAGTGTGTTGATCATATACAACCCCTTCCAGCAAACATGCAAAGAAAACATTATGCTAAGGGTGGAAGAGGTGGCGGCCGTGGAGGAAGAGGAGGAAGGTCAAGATACTGAAACAGCTGACAGTAGATTGCCGATTTCTTCTGATCAGTCTTGTTTTGTGCTGTTTAATCCAAATTTCGCTGTTACATCTATCATCCTGTAGTTTTGACATAATGTTTTACTGCTTTATTTTCATGCTATAAGATTTTCCTGGAATCGTCGTAAACTAACTTAGTGGTTGTTTGGTTCAAAACAATATTATCTCAGGATAATACAATGCTTCTGGTATAAGGTTTATACTTCTTACTACTGTGGATAAATGCAATCCCAAATTTAGCACTACGTGAGACAGATGAGGAACAAATAAGATTTACACATTGTAAGCACTTATCATATGTATGTTTAGTGAACAAGAAAAGGTAATTCATCAATGTACTAATATTTCCAACGTAATGGACTACTTTTTTGTTGGGCGTGGAAAGGAAAGAACTAAATATCCAGCTGGGGAATATTTACTGCCATAAATCAGTAGCCTCCACTCTTAAATAACTAATAAATGGTACACTAAATACCCAGTAGCTCGCCACTACGTACTGATCTTATCATTGGACATAAGTAGAAAAAATCGATATTATACAGTCCAGAGTAAAGAATAAATATGTACTAAGTTTAATTGTAACTTCCCTAGCGTTATATACCCTGAGTGGTTGTAACATACTAACATTAACTCTCTTCTTTTATGAGTGACTGTGAATGATTGCTACGTTATATTATGACTCTACTCCTAAACATGACTTTAGCTCTATTCCTGAAAATCAATCTGATGTCATGGATGGGGTTGTTCATCTCTTAATCAAACGACTCGAATTCGAGATTTGGATATGAAATTTTTTTTGATAGAAAGTGTTTTTTCTCAAATAGAACCCTACAACTACGTGGCATGAATCTAGAATAGTCGTGCTCCAATGCAGATACTGAACTAGAAAATCCAAAAAAGAAAAAGAAAAAAAAAACTGCTTTGGGATTTTGTTATAAAACAAATTCTGAACTTTTTTTCTTTTTAGGCAGATTCTGAGCTTATATGAATAAAGAATGGAGTAATCTAGAAGGACCGAACATTAGAGCAAGCTAATATTACAAATCCAAAGCAAACTTGTAATTATATCTTCCACTCAGGGGAATGTGCTTCAATCTTCTTGGTCATCTAAATATTTATGCGTACGTTAAACAATTTTTTATCATGATAAAATAATTTTATGAGGTACGAATATATTCATGCATCTATTAAATAAACTTATAAAACTCGATATATCTAAGTATGTTTTGCCAACAATCTACCATTAAAAAAAAGTGCATGATAATAACCAGGAAGCAACTCCCTTCAAAGTTGGAGCTAGTAGTAACAACTTAATTTAATCCAGTGAGTTGGACTTCCTAGTTCCTATGGAATGGGAAGTTCCCATTGATCTAATACTCATGTTATCTTAATAATATCGACATAACTATAACTATTTCTATAATGTTTTCAGGTGCTTTTATTTAATTTTCGACATAAAGATGTGTAAAATAAACAATTTAATTTAATGAAAGTCCAGGAGCAAATTCCAAAAAAGAAATCATAATTATAAGTGTTTATCACAGACGTACGTGGGCACTAAACACACCAATCAATATTGATGAATTATAATTAATGGTAAACATGCATGCATAGCGACGGCGCACGATTATCAATGTAATTAATAATAATTATTACTTTCACATTATAATCACTTCTCAGTTTCACTTCCAATCCCTGCCTTATCTTCTCCCTCTCCCTACTATTTAATAACCTAATCAAGCCAAAAAGAGTACTCTTTTTTCTTTTTAATCTACATAACAAATATGGGAAGTGATAATCAATCAAACTTTGAAATGATCATGACAAAACAAGATAATCATCAAGAAATATTTTCACTTCCCACACAACTCCTTCTTGATGATTTCAGGTGATTTATCATTTTATCTACTTCAACAAATTATCTTTTTTCAGATTTTTCGAAAATGAATTTACCCTCTTCAGATCCACTCGTGGGATTCTAGGGATATGTTATTGTTATTGTTGTATTTCATGTGACAGAAATGGTCTTTCTATCTCATCGAGATATTGATAATGCTTGCGTACACTACTTTCTTTTTAGATTCTATTTTATAAAATTTTATTGTGTATGTTGTTATTGTTATTATTTCGATGTATGATTGTATATATTAATATGTTACGCTTAAAAACAGTGAATTTTCAGGACACTATGCTACTGATTATCAGTATGATCTGTCTATTCAAGAAAATAGTACTGCTAATAATAATATTTCTTTGCTGGAAATGGAATGCAATCTCGAAGATCCATTTTATTCATCTTTTTATAGCCTTACCCCAGGTGATAATCATATTTTTTCCTATAACTACTCATATATATATACACACACACACACATTCGCAATATTTTTTGTTGAATAATATTTGCTATGGTTGCAGGAGAATTATGCTATGAGGAAATTGGAAAAGAAGTTAAAATGTGGAATGAAATGAGCAGTGAATTTGGATTAAGTTCCAATTTAATTGGAAATGGGAACCAACAACTGTTGTTATGTGATAACGTTAATCAACACGAGATTATGACTAATGATCGTGTTAAGGAAAATATTATAACGGAAAAAGAGAAGGCTGATTCAAGGAAAATTAGAGAAGAGATTAATAGTTCAAGAGTGACGTTGTCTCGAGATGCAATTTCAAAGTATTTTTACGTGCCAATTACTAGGGCAGCAAAGGAGCTCAATATTGGATTGACACTCTTGAAGAAAAGATGTAGGGATTTAGGAATTAGAAGGTGGCCTCATAGGAAGTTGATGAGTCTTCAAACACTAATCAAGAATGTTAAGGTTAATATGATTCACTCTCTCTTTTATATCTCCTGTGAGTACATTTTCTTTTTATAACAAGGGAAACCAGAAGTGTTACCCTTTGGGTCGGCACAAGGTAAATTCTCGCACCTATGCAATAATTGACATATCATACAGGAAATTAAGGTAACCCACATTAGGCAAGTCTAACGAGCTCAACCCAGAAGATTCTTGTTAGTACATGTTGATGGCCAAAAAGTTCAATCTTCAGTATACAATTTTTTTAACCCTTTCCTCCATTTCAATTTAAATGACAGTATTTTTTAAAGTTCATCTTTTCTTCTAGTATACAATTTTTTTTCCTTCCTCTATTTCAATTTATCATTTATGTGATAGTATCTTTTTCCTACTTGGTCTATAAGAGTATGTTAAAGTTTATAAATTCTCTATATATAAACATGCTAGTCTTGCATCAATTATGTAGTAATATGTTGAGTGCAAAAAATTACTTTTCTCTAATGTACACTTTTTAATAATTTTTACACAATTTTGAGATATAACAAGTAATTTTTCATAGTAGTTTGTTACATGTAAATATACTTTTAATCAAATTAATTTATAGTGTAATTTTTTGAAGGTAAATTCTTTTAAAATACGACGATGGATGTAATATATTTTCAGGAGTTGGAGAAGGAAGGAGGACATGATATGGAGCAAAAGTTGAAGGATGTGATCAACATGTTAGAGAAAGAGAAGAAGAAAATGGAAGAAATTCCAGATTTGGAACTTGAGGAGAAAACAAAGAGATTAAGGCAAGCATGTTTTAAGGCTAACTACAAGAGGAGAAGGTTGATGTGTATGCAAGAATTAGAGGCTACTTTTGGTAGTTATTGCAGTAATACTCCTGCTCATGATAATGTTATTGGAGAAGATGATGAAGAGATTAACTCTCTTCTTGCTCACTCTTTCTCTTACAATACCCCAACCTTGCATGCTTGAACTTTCTTTTGCTTCTAGGTTTTGACTATTTGCGGGGAAAAAAGGGTACTACATGTAGCATCAAAGTTATTTCAACGTGGAATTAATTATTAATATTTGTGTGATTCACGTTCATTTGAGATGTAACCCTATATGAAATAATATTAATTTGGAATATCACTAATGTTAAGTAACTTTATTACTATATGGTAGTCAAATTATTAGGAAACATAATATTCATTTTAGAACTCAACTCAAAGAGAAAATAAGCCAATAAATTAAAATTGAGATCATTAATGTCCTTTTGTTTCAATTTAATTGAATTTTTTGATCTTTAATTAATTAAAAATATATAAATTATTTATTTTAAAAGAAATTATCTTATAATTTTGAAACATATTATATGAAGAATTAAAAGAAAAAAATTATTTACTAAAAAAGAAAGAGAAACAAGAACCTTATTTTTTTACAACAATAAATAAAAGAAAGATAAGATAAATAAATCAGTAAGAGTCGACGAATTATTTCAAGAAATATCTTAATCTTCAATTTATATATTATAGCAGCAATAAACGATTCCTCAATTGATAACAAAGTTTATAGATAATTGTTAACCACTAGCGAGAATATATATAATCTAATTAGCTTAAAAGATTAATTAATTAACAATTAATCTTTAGTGATTATAAATGACACAAAAGCTTGACGACTGGAACTGATTTATATGCGCATTATACCAACTCAAAAATTGGTGACATGTAATTAGTATTAGGCTTTACAAAAGATTGATGTATTTCCAATCCGCAATGATACACTGGAAATTAAAAACAGACCCATTTGTCCTATTTTTAAATATAAATATAAATAGACTTTCACTGATAACTTAAAAACTAAGATTTAATATAAAAATTAAAGATGGTTGGAGGGTGCAGGTTTTAAGGCTGTACAGGATGAGATGGGTCAGTAAGTGCAAAGCGTGGCGGATTTGATTCGGGCGGATTTGATTTGGAGTAAGTTATTTTAAAATTGATTATTCTCAAATATATTATTTTGAAATAAATTATTTTATTATGTATATGAAATAATTTATTATTATTAAAATATAAATAATAGGATAAATAATTTTATAACTATCTAATACTTTCTATCAAATATGATTATTATATTTTATAATTCATATTAAATGAATATTTAGGGGCCGTTTGGTTACAAGTTAAAGTTATGCATGTATTAATTACGCAGATATTCATTATGCAGTGTTTAGTTATGTAGCGTTTAGTTATGCAAAGTTTAGTTATTCAAAGTTTAAAAATAAATTAGTGAGCTAATTCTTGTTTCTTAATTATCAAATATTTAGTGAGCTACTAAATTAATATATGTTACTAACAAATGAATACATAAATAAATTTAACTATCTCGGTTGATTTTTATCAGTGTACAATAACATTAAAAAAATATGTAAGTAATACTTACACATATATTATATAATTCAAATTAATCAGTGATGCAATTAGTTGTAAGTAGAAAAAATGTCAAATTTTTTAAAAAGAAGAAAATTAAATAGATAGTATAATTTATAAATAAAAAAATATATAATAAAAAATAATTTTGAAAATAAAATATAAAACAACTAATATTTATATTGAGATCGTCGATTCCATCAGAATTTTCAAGTAACATCGTTCTATTTCGATCTACATTTAATATAAATATTTTTTCGTCGCATACTTACAATAAATTAACAAAATAAAAAATGATAAAATATTTTATATTGTGAAAGGATAATTTGTGTCTAAATCTTTTCTGATGCTATCAAAAAAGAAATTGAAAAAACAAAAATGAAAATAAAGTACAGTAACCAAACTGCTTCTTGTTTGAGCCAGAGTCCACTAACAAGAACACATTCTTTTCCAGTTTGAGCCATGTCCATGGATCTCTATAACAATCTGAAGTGAGAACGCTTTGACAAATTGGAAAATGAGAGTAATCTCTCCTCACCGTCTCTCTGTGTCCACTTTTCGCTGTCTCTCTTCTCATGCGGCGGCGCGTGTAGACAACCACCCACAATGCTTTCTCGGACCCCCAAACGTCACCACTCACTTTCAGACGGAGAAAGCCAAAGCTTTGATTTCGTTTATCAGGTCAACATCTAGAAAGCCCCATTTGCCACAAATCCACGCCCATCTCATCCGCAAGTTGCTCATTCAAGAACCAATTTTTTTCTCAGCTTTCTTATTTCGTGTTGCTCTCCCGCCATTGCGTGATCTGGGTTATGCTTGTCGTGTATTTTCAAATTTTAGAAAACCCGATGTTTTCCAGTACAACATCATGATTAGAGCTTACGGAATGAGTGATTCACCGGGAAATGGTTTTCTGTTATATCAACAAATGCTAAGGTCAGGTGTGTCACCGAATTCTTTAACATCTGCATTTGTTACAAGTTGTTGTATAAAGAGTGGGTCTTTATTTGGTGGGCTACAGATTCATGCTCGAATTTTGAGAGATGGGCATCAATCTGATGGACGCCTGCTAACCACATTGATGGATTTTTATTCATCTAATGAGAAGTATACCGAAGCATGCAAAGTGTTCGATGAAATGTCTCATAAAGATACAATAACTTGGAATGTGTTGATTTCTTGCTACATGCGTAACCGACGAACTCGGGATGCTTTGCGTGTATTTGATATGATGCAGAACTCGTATGATTGCCGGCCGGACGAGGTAACCTGTTTGCTGTTACTTCAGGCTTGTGCAAATTTGAATGCATTGGCATTTGGTGAGGGAGTTCATAGGTATTGTGAAGAAGGTGGCTTTGATAAGGCAATGAATATCTGTAATGCACTTATAACAATGTACTCCCGGTGTGGTTGCGTCGAAAAGGCTTTTGAGGTGTTTAAGCGAATGACTGAGAAAGATGTGGTATCTTGGACTGCCATGATATCGGGGTTGGCTAGCAACGGTTATGGCAGAGATGCAATTGAGGCATTTCAGGAGATGCAGAGTGCAGGTGTTTCCCCTGATGATCAGACTTTCACTGGGGTTCTTTCTGCTTGTAGTCACTCTGGACTACTTGATGAGGGTAGGATGTTTTTCAATAGTATGAGCAAAGAGTTTGGGATTTCACCAAACATTCATCATTATGGGTGTGTGGTTGATCTAATGGGTCGTGCTGGTATGGTTGATGAAGCTTACAACCTTATAAATTCGATGAAGGTCAAACCAGATGCAACAATATGGAGGACGCTACTAGGAGCTTGTAGAATTCATCGCCAAGCTGACCTAGGAGAACAAGTCATTGAGCGTTTGATTGAACAAAAAGCAGAAGAAGCTGGAGATTATGTACTACTGTTGAATATTTATTCATCACTTGGGGATTGGGATAAGGTAATAAACGTGAGAAAAATGATGAAAGACAGGGGAATCCAAACCAACCCTGCTTGTAGTACTATCGAGTTCAGGGGAGAAATACATGAATTCGTTGCAAATGACTTTTCACATCCAAGAAAGACTGAAATTTATGAAATGTTGGACGAGATCAATCAGCAACTGAGAATAGCAGGATACGTTGCTGAGACAATGTCAGAGTTGCACAATGTAGGTATAGAAGAGAAGCAGATTGCATTATCTTATCACAGTGAGAAATTGGCTATTGCTTTTGGGGTTCTATCAACTCCCCCTGGCACGGCAATTAGAGTTGCAAAAGACCTCCGGATTTGTGTCGACTGCCATAACTTTGCCAAGATGTTGTCAGCAGTGTATAGTCGGAAAGTTGTTATTAGAGATCGGAACCGGTTCCATCACTTCAGAGAAGGGCGATGCTCGTGCAATGACTATTGGTAATTGTAAATTGTTTACACCAGTAAATTCTGGAGCAGAATGAAAGTAGGACTTATAAAGATGATCTTTTGAAAGGGTGATGACAATGAGATGGAATGGGGTGGATAGAACCACACTTATAAATTATAATATCAGAGTTCATGCATCAGGAGAATTCTAGCCTTACAGAAAAGACAGAATTCCATTGTTGTTGAATACAGCTTGAAGCTAGATTCAACTAGACTCACAAGCACAGGAAAAATCTATAATATAAGTCAAATAACAGGATGCAGTTGATTTTGGTGTTAATAAGTTTGTGATCAGTGTAATGGCTAAACTTTCCGTGCTTATGGACTGAAATGAACAAGTTTCAAGCTGGGAAAATCCTTGGATTTGCCAGTTGGAAGACAATGACTGCTAAGGACTGATCAAAGGGAGGTCTACGTAGAACAGACGCAAACTGGCGTGTTAAATTTGTTCAGTTAGAATCATACATCCTAGTGAAGAATTCGTTTTCGAGTTTTGAGAGTATCAGTTTCCTATTTATGGAGGGAACTTTATTTTGTTACGCATCTTCTGCAATATTTGAAGAACAAAACAATTTAATCAATCAAATATGCCTCAATACTAATCAATTATTTTTCAAAAAACAACTTTTATAAGTACAAATATTGAGAAGAAACACGGGTAAAATTTATTTGTAGGACGCAAAAGTTGGATAAGCAAGGTGAACGACGGGTTTAGAATGCTCATTTTTAGCATTGTTAAGTTTCAGAATAAATCGAAGCACTTCCAGAATTTTGATCACACAATCACTACAATGACACCCTCAGATTTATAAAGAAATAGAAAGAGACTTGATTTAACAAGAAAGGAGGAACATAGTAAGAGTGCCTCAACGTCATCACTTAAAAAAGTTTACATACCAGAAAGGAGACACAGTTCTACAACACTACTGTTTGTTTCTCCGTAACAGAAGCACCTTTTAACTCAACTGCAAAACTGGAATTTGTCGATCATCATGAATTTTGTTAAATCACTTTATTCCTGTCATCATTTCTTCAGCTTGTATTATTCTAAGCAGCTACAGGTTCTTTCTGAACAAAAGCTGTACCCTTCTCAATGCTAGACTTCAATTCTGGCTTTAAAGCTTCCAGAGCTTTCTGTTCGTATTCAGTCAATCCTTCGAGGTCAGATGAGATCAAAGCCTCAATCCCATTCTTTCCTATTTTAATCCTTGAAGCAAAGAATGGAAGATCTGATAGGTCAGACTGCACAAAAGCACACTCATAGACATCATTATCTCCATCAAGTGCACGGAGAGAGGACTCAACAAATCTTGCAGCAGCATAAGCCATGGAAAGTGTAGCAGATCCTGCACCAGCCTTTGCCTCCACAACTTCTGTGCCAGCATTTTGAATCCTCACACTTAGCTCCTGTACTTCTTCATCAGTAAAAGAAGTTGATGGTTTTGTCTTTGATAACAAAGGCAAAATGGTAATACCAGCATGGCCACCCACAACTGGGACATCTACGTCTATAAGCTTCAAATTTTTCTTCTGAGCAACAAATGTGTTTGCTCTGACTACATCTAGGGTGGTAACTCCAAAAAGTTTCTTAGGATCATAAACACCCTTTCGCCTCAACACCTCTGCTGCAATTGGCACTGTGGAGTTGACTGGATTGCTAATGATGTGGATAAATGCATCAGGGCAGTTATCAGCAACGGCCTCAACCAATGTCTTCACAATGTTTGCATTAATGTTGAACAGGTCATCACGCGTCATACCTGGCTTCCTTGGAACACCAGCAGGTATGACAACAACATTTGCACCTTTCAAGCAGTTGGCCAATTCAGATGCTCCAGTGAAACCTGAAACTTGGGAGGGAGTGTTGCAGTGACTGAGATCAGTCGCAACTCCTTTGACATTAGCTATATCATAAAGATTCAGCTCTGCAACTAATGGTGACATCTTGATCAAAAGAGCCAAAGGTTGGCCAATACCACCGCTGGCTCCAAGAATAGCCACTTTGTAAGATGCTTGAGGCTGAACACAATTAACATATCCCTTGTTTTCTTTTTGGGCCTTTGGAGTAATAGACCGTCTAAGAGCAGCTACACTTTCTTTCCCAAGAAAGGACGATTCTGATTCACAGCTTACATCTGCTGCAGCTTTCAAACCACTGAAACTCATAAAGTTGTTTTTGGAGTTGAATTTCACACCAAAGGCTTTTGACTGTGATATTGAGCTCCCTTTGCAACCAAGAGATGTGGTTGAGCCAACTGATAAAGTAGTTGCTGGTGTTGCTGCCATTTCACGCCCTGCAAAGCAGACATATGATGTTAATTTTCTATTGAGAAGTTTCAAGGACATAAAATACCACATATGATGCATGAGGAAGAATCTTCCTTATCTGATACATAAAAACATGTGACATTTGCATGAATAAAGAAACAGAAATGTGCTTCATTTAGTATCCTGTAATACACAAACTTGGCATCTAAAAAGTGCGCATCAAGTTAAAATGAAATAGGAATCTTTTTCCTCGAGGAATCCAGGTTATAACTGACTCCCTCGAGATTATCACTAGAGGGATCTTAGTTCTAGTTTCTAAAATAATACTCAACTGCTGTTATTTTACTGTTTTGCAGCTGTATTATCGCGTTGAGTATCACTTCCATTGTTCTCTTAACACTTCCTATTATAACATCATTACCAAAATAATGCAAGATTTTGACAGATGAAATTCAGTTTCCTCTTCTAGATTTAGTAACAAAGGAAGATATTAGCACTTTTCAGAAAAAAAAAATTGGACTAAAAAGGATAGCCTTGTAAGAAGTAAAGTAGGGAGGAGAAAATCCTTTTTCCAAAAAAAAATTATCGAGAAATCACTGAGTGCCAGTAGCCCAGAGTATGAAACTGTCTCCACTTAAATTAAATACCAGGCTTTTGTACTTGACAAAGTTTAAAGCCAAGATTTGCGTCTCACTCAGGCATCACGTACTACATTCTTGCCGCTTAGTACAAGAACAAAGCCCGGGGACCTTAAATTCTTATTAAGAATGATAAAATATTGATGTTCCTCCTAAATGATAGGTATATCACATGTCAATTGATTGTGAAAGAAAGAAATGAATGATTGGGTTATGCTGTGGGCAAGAAAGCAATGAACTAACGGATGCATTTATTGAGGTCAACAAGCAGAGCTTCATAGCACTTAAATTAAATCTGAATATTGAATGGATGAAAAGTGTTGTCATGCTAAAGGATCAGATTGCAACATGTGAAAGTGGGTTCAAAAAGCGGAGAACAGCACTAGTGCAAAATATTACTCCCTTACCAGGCATTTAACCATGCAATTTGGAGTTCAAATTTGAAGCTTCGGTTTGAAATCAGTGTTTGTGGAAGACACTTGAACAAAAGCTTCAACTTCAATTCAAAATCTTGATTCCAAAACTCATTAAAAGGTAGATTTTTCAATTCCAAATTTGTGAATTCAACTATTTTAAAATTTAAAACCTGATCTGTAAGTTCATATCTTACAAAATAGATCAATAATTATAAGTTTTGCAAAAAACGATTGGGTCAACATGAAGTGCCTGTGACAGGGTTATATAAATGAATAGGTATCATTGATTTATTGGACTAGTGTATCTTTGTAAAATTATGTCTATATAAAAGTTTATCTATGTTGCTCGGATGCTTCAAAAATGTTGACGGATGCGTGTTGTATTGTCCAAAAATAGTGTATTTTTGAAGGATCCGACACGTGCAGATATTCTGATACCTTAGTCCTTATGTATAGACTAAGGTTCGGTCATTTGGTAAGCTTGTAAGAATTGGGGAAGTTTTGATAGTTTACAAAAATGTGTGGCTTTCATGTTTATGAGAAAAGATACAATTTTTGAGATCTGAATTGCATTTCAACTTCAAATAACCTAATATCAAATCACGGCTGTACGAGCCCTAAGAATAAGATGCAAATACGGGTGGGAGAGTAACTGTTTTGCAAAGATTGTATTTGCATAGGTACAGCCAATCTAAAAAAACCCGAAAAAACCTAGTCACAAAGGAATCAACGGAATAAACTATGAAGTATGCCCAAAAACCCAACACCGAATCACAGAGGACTCAATTGAAAAGACTAGAAAGTAAGCCAAAGTGTTCAAAAACAAGAGTGCAGATATTAATGGTTTGAGTATTCTCTCTTAGAAAAGTTGACATTGTATAGACAGCCAAAAACTGAATCTATCTGGAACAGGGTCACTAACAGCAAAAACCAGAGGTAAGCCGAACTGTGTCGAAAATGGGAGGGCAGGTATTTCCACGGAAATTAGACAAACAAATCCTGATCCACGCTGCTATGGTGCTCCCAACAGCTAAAGTTGGTTCTCAATGCGAAAAAGACGAAAAAGAAAAAGAAGGTATTAATAGTAAATGTATAGTATAGAGCTTGTAATAGAAAATATTGCATCAACAGAACACATCTGACCAGCTTTGAATGGAATAGAAAACACATTTGCTTGTCAGCTTAGCTAACCACATTAATCAGACCAACTATTCTGCCACAGCTGTTGCTATAACAAACCTTTCAACATTTTTTTTTTAAAAAAAACTAGCAAAATAGGACCAAATAACAATCATTTTATCCCTAAAGAAATAGAGTCCAGTATGTGGTCCACATAACTGATAAAATCTTCTCGTAAGATACTCAAGAAAGTTGTTTCAGTTTTAATAACTCTCATCCATAATTTGTTTAAAACACAGAAGAGAAAGATTGCAGACATATCATCCCTGCCGCCTTGTCACCACTTAAATAGAGCACTCGGTAGCACCAACAAGATGACAGAGGCATCTACTTCACACACATAGGCTTGGCTCTACTCTTCAGCGAACAAGGAGAAAGTATAAGTGAGAGATAAACGGATTGGAGAAAGATGGACCCTGATTGCAAACAATACAGAACGCCGAAGTAGTATAATGAAGCAGGACATTCCATCACAAAATGACATATAAACATGATCTAGAACCAAAACAGTTTCCATCCAAAACTGTACATATTGTTGCCAAGCAAAGAATTTAACCTCTTTGAATCTCAAACGCGAGAAAATAGGTGAAACTGACAATTGATTGTGCGAAAATAGACAATATTTAGAATAGAAGATATAAAAACCGTTCAGGGTGGCCCAATGGTTTGGGCTTGAGGCTTCCATGTTGGAGGTGTCAAGTTTGAAATCCTTTGCCAATGAAAGCAAGGTATTTGCCTTCTAGGTCGAGCTCATAGCACCGGGCTTGTCTAGTGCGGGTACCTCTCCTATCTGGTTTGCGATTATTGCATAGGAGCGGGGGTTTACCTGTGCGCACCGAAAATATAGTGGCTGCAGGGTCCCCTCATCATTAAATATATATATATATATAAAAAGGCTAAAAACAGACTGTAAAAGTGTATTTCTAGAATTTAAGACATGCATCAGGCACCTCTAACTACCATATCCGATCCTTGTTTCACTCTGTTTCCATCCATCAGAGATGGGAAATGGATGGTAATAGCGGATGAGTTAATTAAAATGAATACTGGACGCACAGGCTTTTAAGTACGAAATTCGTTATGACAAAAACAACGCAGTAGAAGACAGAAATAGCACAATCGCTCCCTTAACTATCACCTCACAGGTTTATACATCAAGCATCAACATCAAACATGCACGTTCACCAAATTATCCTTTCATCATAGGCGATTGGTAAAATCGAGCGAAGCAAGCATGAGAGATCCGATACTCCTAGCTTGATTTCAAACTCAAAATCACATCCAGTGAACAAAATAAGCACGGTTTAACAGATCTAGAGTTGCAACATACAAACACGCAGACATAAAAAAGGTTGATTTACAACAGAGCTACTGCATTCTATTGAATTCAACAAGCAGAATGCAAAAATCCACTAACAGTTCCGAACCTGAACTAGAATAAATCAAGGAAGCAATTATTCACACATAAAACTCCAGATCCAAAATGACGCTGAGAAAAAACAAAAGAAGAATTATAGAAACACAAAATTTGAAGATGTAAATCTAAAGAGAAGAGATGGAATTACCTTGAGGGAAAAATACGGCGGAGCTGGAAAAGTGAAATGGAGGGGCCGGAAGAAATTAGGAAAATGAGAAGAGAGAGAAATTTGGCGTGAAAGATATTGGGAGTAAGTGAGTAGAGATGCTTAAAAGGGGTAGGTTTTCATGTAAAGACACGCTGAGCAGGTGTACTAGTGGCACAAAATATACGCCTCTTCGTCAAAACACCCCTCGATCACATCGACTCGTAACGCTTCAATCTAAAATTCAACGGTGGGCCGCAAAAGTCCAAGGAGAAACCGAATCTGCCTTTCTGATTCTTTTTCTTCTCCTGCCCTCTTTATTTTTCATCCGTCCAATTTAAGTATCACACTTCTTTTTTTTTTACCCATAAAAACACAAGAGATCTTCGGGTTTTTTTTTTAAATAAGTGTGCAATTGCTTTTGATTTCTTTTTTAAGAAAATGTAATTATTTTTTATTTTGAAGATCATTTTTTTATTGTCTTATGTCCCTGACTAGATTAGTGCGTGTAAAGTCCATTCGGGGGAAACGCTCATTGCCAAAGATTTTTCTATACCAGGACTCGAATATGAGATCTTTGATTAAGAAAGAGACAGTTTTATCCACTACATCACATTCTTTAATGATTATTTTCTATTTTTCAAAAATCATTTTATTCTTGAACTTTTCGATTTTCATGATGATGAAACATTGATAGTAATAAAATTTTATTCTCTCTAACAATTTATATAGCATCTTTTTTCATTTGTGAAATTTTAAAAAGAATGTTATTTTTATATATTTAAAAATTATTTGACATTACTATTTATTTCTATTTAATGCTATGATTTAGGTGACAAAAATATTTATTTTAGATCATTAACTTTAAAGTTTTTATTTCTTTTTGAAAATTTGTGTACAATCAAAAAATTGACATAAATTGAGGCAAAAAAAAATATACTTTTTAATTATATCTAAATCAAATATCAGATGAAATAAATGTAGTAGTAGTATTCTTCTAATGCTACCATTGTTACAATCTACAATGCTTAAGATAATTGAAATTCAAATTCAAGTTTACCAATTGAAGCTAAACTTAATAGCTATAAATTTTTATTAACTAACTAAATAAAGTTAAATCTAAAATTTAGAGTTGGTGCGGTGTCTAATCAATAGTGTTAGGCTTGTGTTACGAGTTATGAGTGTCACCTCACTTGGTCCACAAACCTAACATCGACAATAATCAAACATGGACCGGACTCAACCTAAGACCATCAAGTACCGGTGGAGCTAAAATTCGTCATAAAAGATGTTAAATAAAAATAATTGAATACATGATCTCAAATAATTTTTATAATTTCTTAATTACTATACTAAATATTTAACTTGTGTCAAAAAAAATCAATACTTATATAAATATATATTAAATTAAAATATGATTTATATATAATGTAATTTTTCGACGAAGAGAGATCACTCGACACTCCTTGACTGAGGATGGCTCCGCCTGCCCCTGCGGCCTCAAGCCTCAAGGGGCCATTTGCCAAGTGATATTCAGCAACAACAACAAAAAAAAAAAAATCAATACTGTATACTACTATATGTATCATTTTATATCAGATAAGTGGTCAGCACTAGTTAACTTAGAGATTAAATTATTTAAAGACAAAATTTTCTTAAAAGAACAAGCTATACGTAACACTTCCAGCACAATAATTCCTATATTATTATTGTTGGAATATCAATTTCTTCATTATTATTTACAAATATATATATATATATAATCATTGTTCCATAGCTTCGAAAGGCTATAGTGTGTGACCCAGAAGGTTCCATGGTTTCAATGTACCAAAGGTCATTTGTTTTGAATAATAAAAAAATAATCTTTGTAAAGCTTTTGGTTTCAACATGTACTAAGGGTCATTTGCTTTAAAAGTGCACTAAAAGGTCATTTTCTTTGAAGTATAATAAAGGTCATTTATTTTGGTGTTCAATAAAATTGTAAAATTATGCATGCCTAATGTCCGCACATAACTAATACTCCTACAATGTTTATTTTCTGTATTTAATTATGCACAAGTCACAACCCTTGATTTGAAGATTAAAAAAATAAATCTTTTTATGGAAGTGTTTTGTTTTCAGTATAACTTCATACATAAGTACAATCTCATTAGCTACTAAGCTTTACACAGTTTACTTCATACATCCAAATTCAATGTTTAAACTAGTAATTTCAACATTGCTCAACTCAAGCCTGTTTCCTTCAAATTGACAAGAATACTTATCAAGTCGTCAATAAAAACTTCAAGAAGTAACATGAAATCCGATTAAAGGCATAAATACTTCACTTACATATAAAGTTTAGAAACTATTAGTATGAAATCCATCTTCTTATACACTGAGCTTGTCCATTTCCCTTCTTAATGCATTAGCCCTCACCAAACTTCCAATGGTATTCACAGCAAGCTTCAAGTCTTCAATGGGGTTCCCTGGTGCAACTTTCTTGTACAAATAGCTGTCAAATGTCATCTTCTGCACATACTCATCAGCGCACATCTCCACGAAAGCTTCCCTTGCTGGATTCGACCTGTAAAATACCTTCTGCAATATATCAAGCACCTTGTATGTTGGCCAATAAGTCTTGTCCCATTTCTCCAAGTACTTCCTCAAATCACTCTCGTCCACCATTCTCTTCCCATTTTCTGATCCTTCAACAATTGCTTCAGCACACATACGCCCACTCTTCGCTGCGAAGTAGATCCCTTCACCTGAACATTTGGTCACGTACCCTGCAGCGTCCCCAACTAACGCGACTCTGTCTTGCAATCTTCTAGGCCTTGGGTGTTCTGGAATTGGGTGAGCCTCCACTCGGATGATTTTACCGCCGGTGATTTTGGAATCGGCTCTTAGTCTTGTCGCTAGCTGGAATTTCTTAATGTCAGCTTTATGGGTAACTGTGCCTGTGCCGACGGCAACGTGGTCACATTTGGGGAAAACCCATCCGTAGAAATCAGGGGAAACGTCATCACCGACGTACATTTCAGCTAAATTCTCGTAGTACTTCATTTTATCATCGGAAATTTTAATTCGTTCCTGGAATGCAATGGCGTACTCGTAGTCACCGGCGTTTATGGATTTTGCGACGCGGGAATTTGCGCCGTCTGCGCCGATAACTGCGTCAACTTCGAGGGTGCACTTCTCGCCGGCGCCGTTAGTTTTGGAATCGTAAGATGTGTAGTGTAGGACGTAAGGTGCATTTGGGGCTTTCGGCATGTCCATTTTTAGAAATAAGCCGTTGAGAACAGAGGCTCCGGCTGCCGCAGCACGTTCGCGGAGGTAGGCATCTAGTACTTCGCGGCGCACCATACCGATGTACTCGTGAGGCTTCAGAGTCTGTCCGATATCAACGGCGACGTTGGATGGTGAAATCATCTTCATCTTTGTAACTTTCCGGTCAATGATATCGACAGGGAGATCGAATTCGCCCACCATACAGAGTGGAATTGCACCACCGCAGGGTTTGCAGTTGTCCATCTTTCGTTCGATTAAGAAGGTTTCAATGCCACCCTTAGCGAGTGTCTCAGCGGCGGCGCCGCCAGCAGGACCACCGCCAACCACAGCAACGCGAAGGTTGCGACCGGTGACTCTTGGGCTGGACTTGGAAGCATGGATACGTAGCCTACGGTGGGTTTGGGCGGGTGGGAGGTATTTAGGGAGAGTAAAAGAATTGTTTTCCGGCGAGGTTTGACGGAGACCGATGAAAGTTTTGAGGGCAATGGAAGCCATGATTTTTTAGTGTAATGTGTGAGAATACAGTGTGTGGAGATTTTATTGGAGATTTTTTTGTATGAATTTGATGGATATGGTTAGAGATATCAAGGGGATGAGCACCGTTGATGAAAAGGGATGGAGGGCTAAGATTGTATTTGGATAAATGGGATGGATTCTTGATTTGTTGTTTTGTTTTTGTTTACGTTTCTTTTGTTTGATCATCGTATGGGTCTTTAATTTTGCATGATGTCCAAGTGGCTCACATTGTGCCACGTAGGTACATTTTTTTATTGTGGCTCACTGTGTTTTGGATATACCGAAGTGCTCAATTAATTGCTCATCAAAATATCGCTTTGAAGGAAATTACTTGAGCTAATTTTGAAGAACTAATTTCAATTGTCTGTTAGAGTTTTCGTATGGTATAATTTTCAGAATTTACTGCAACCTATACTAGACCGTAAATTTTGATCACGTGTATCAACATTGCTTCAAAAGGCTCCCGTTCATTACGGGGTCGGATGTATACTGTCTGATCCCTATGTTTAAAAATATAGCGCGACTGTTTTCGGATGATCCATGATGAGCGTCGAAAGTTGCATTGACTAACTGCTGCTTCACAATTGAAAAAAGCGCAGACAATTTAAAGATTCATTTTGTTTTATTCCATCATACCCCCAAACCAAAAAATAGTGAATCTTTGACTATGGACTAAAATTTTGATCACATGTAAATTAGTTATATGCTACGTTTACCTATTCTCATATGGAAAATAAATTGAATTGGATCTAGTAAAAGAGTCGAAAAGAACAATAGCATAGAATAAAGCAATACTTACCATGATCCTGGAAAACAAGGAATAGTCGCTCCTAATATCAACACCTTATTTAGTAGAGTCTTTTGTCATGACTCGCTACTTGATTATCTCAAAGGAAAAATAATTTAGAGTCCTAAAGTGGTTTATGAAAGATTCTAGAATCTTGTAGATAGAACTTGAAAATCCTTAGAATTCTTTAGATTTGTGAAGTGTTCTAGAGTAGGGATTAAAGTGTAAATAGCAAGAAACTTGTATAGTAAATATTAATTACACTTTGATCTTAACTGCCTAGTATAAACAGAGGTCATTCACTTTGCCAATCATCCCAAAATTGTAGGCAATCGTCCAAAGCAATATACAAGTCTTATTTCTATAACTCTCTTGTCTTCTCGTGTTTAATGTTCTCTCACTTGTACTTGTATGATTTGTGAGCAAATTTGTATTTCCTTATTTGTACTTGTAGATTCGTGAGCGAAGTAACAAGTACGGTTTAGTAAAAGTCTAAGCGTGTCACACTTTGAACTACATTTGTTATTGAAATTTCTGTTGATAGTGCAAGTGTCTAATAGTTAAAGAAGCAAACTGGGCCTGACGTTAATATTATTTGGATCACCAGTGATTCCATCCATCAATTTTGTTGCAACACTTGACATATTTCAAGATCGTTGGGTTTGCCTCTACTAAATTACAAGTCCAACAATCAGCAAATATTAGAACTTCCCAAGATCTTCTATAAGTGGAGTAACAATGTCATCCAAGTATGCTTACCTATATATGAATTTGACTTCTAATAACCCTTTGAAAACGATAGCATAGACTGGCAGAGTCAAAGAAGTAATAACTCAACTTAAAGTTAGAATTACTTGAACTTATTCCCTTTTACTTATCTATTTTAGATTTTACATGTCCCATAAAAAACAATAGTTGATATGAATATTTTATCATAATGTTCATATGAATTGATGTTTAGTTATAAAGTATTGAAAATAAGTGATTAATATTAAGAAAATACATGGAAAAAAAAGTTGCATTTTTTAGGTGCTAAAAATAACAAGTAAAAATAAAAATTTAATTCTAAAATATTGACATATAAAAATGAAGAGGCGGAGTATGTCCACCTATCTAACAAGTGAAACAGGAAAGAAAGCTTAAAATTACCAGGTCATCTTACACAAAACCATACATTAGTATCTATTTGTAAGTGAAACTAGCTACATAGAACGTAAAACAAAGCACCTGCTATGACATATTAAAGTTATGTAAATAGTGAAAAAATTGTGTGTACTGTCAAAATTTTATTATATAGAAGTTAAATTCAACATCTAAGAAAGGGATATTGTAATTAAACAACGTAACACTGTGAAATTCAGAATATCCAATCTAAATTAAATAACAAAATGTATAATACGCAATTATTTTGGTTAGCGTTGAATCGTTGTAACAGAACTGAAAGTAGATGTAGTAGGTTTGGATTTCTTAGGCAGTTGGTTTATCAAACTCCAAAAATCCCAACTTCCCCAGCTGATGCTTTGGATTTTGTGGACATTTATAAGGTAAGAATTAAGGCCTCATTATTCCTAAGATAAATACTATCAAACACTCGTTAAAACAGAGTACCTATACAAATAGTTAACATGAAGCTGACTCTGACTTTACCAATTTTTGTAACAATTTTATTAGCTGTTGTAATTAGTGGTTGCAATTGCAAGATTGTGCAGTTCATCTTTGGAGACTCTCTTTCAGATGTTGGCAACAACAACTTCCTCTCCAAAAGCCTTGCTCGTGCGAATTTGCCATGGTATGGGATTGATTATGGGAATGGATTGCCTAATGGTAGATTTTGCAATGGCCGTACTGTTGCTGATATAATAGGTAATTAACATTAAGAATATTGTCACACTTGTGAAATTTTATTCGCACACCTGACCAATTCTGCAGGTGATGAAATGGGGCTTCCAAGGCCACCAGCATATCTTGATCAATCGTTAACAGAAGATGTTATACTAGAGAACGGAGTCAATTTTGCCTCAGGAGGCGGCGGCATTCTTAACGAGACAGGCGGTTTGTTTGTAAGTAATTCTCCTGTCTAATATACTATGTGTTATATTATGCCTAGACGTTGAAGTTTAATTTGATGAATTGTGAGTACAGATACAGAGATTTTCCTTATACAAGCAAATAGAGTTGTTTCAAGGAACACAGGAGTTAATTAGAGAAAAAATTGGAAGCAAAGAAGCTGACAAATTTTTCCAACAAGCACGATACGTGGTAGCTCTAGGAAGCAATGATTTCATCAACAATTACTTAATGCCAGTTTATAGTGATTCATGGACGTATAATGATAAATCTTTCATCCAATACTTAATGGACACTCTCAGATCACAGCTTACTGTAAGTCTCATATATATCCATTTCTCCATCCCAATTTCCTGAATAAATTAAGTGATTTTTAACCAATTCTTTCAGTTGTTGCATAGTTTGGGGGCAAGGGAGTTGATGGTGTTTGGACTAGGGCCAATGGGTTGTATTCCACTTCAAAGGGTTTTAAGTACAGATGGTCAGTGTCAGGACAAAACTAACCAGCTGGCACTTGCCTTCAACAAAGTAACAAACGAACTTGTCGAGGAATTGGCAAACACACTTCCAAATGCTAGCTACAAGTTTGGAGATGCTTATGATGTAGTCAACGATGTCATTACTAATCCCGGCAATTACGGTACAAACTTATAACACTCTCATTAATCCTCTACTTGAAGCTAAGAATTGTTTCAAGAATTACATAAATGTTTAGACTTAAACATACAAAATTTCGTAGTACGATAATTTAAATTTTGGATACTAACATATTGACAGTATAAAAAATATTTATATTATGTCACTTAAGGAAAGTAGAGAAAGTATTCACCATAAACACTAATCCGATACGAAAAAGAAAGTAATCCAACAGAGAGTTGAAAGCTCTGAGAAAGGGATAAAGATTTTGATTGGCTAGTCCCTTGCGTTTTCTTTTATTGCAGAGGGATCAACGTGTTAATTTGAAGGGACCAATTTCTAGATTCTAAATTTAATTTAAAGCAATTCGTGCTAATATGAGGAATCGTGCTTGTTATAATTAAGAATTGTGGCACCTGTTGATGAGCTAAGGAATCGACTTGCAAGGAAAATCTTGATTGAAAATTCATGTAAAATTGATAATTAACAGTCTAATAGAAAGTTAAAAATTATAGTAATTGAGTAAGAATATCTTTAAATTATTCATGTAGATAACTTAAAATTCAATGAAAATATTGCAGGTTTTAGTAACTCGGATTCGCCATGCTGTTCTTTTGGAAGAATTAGACCAGCATTGACTTGTAATCCAGCATCGACATTATGCAGCGACAGAAGCAAATATGTGTTTTGGGATGAATACCACCCTTCTGATAAAGCTAACCAGTTAATTGCTAAAGAGCTTATAAAAAAACTTGGATTTTTGAAGCCGAACCAGACAGATACTGCTTCTACCCCTGCAACAGCTTTGGGCCCTTCATCTGATGATGACGGAAAATAGATTTTCTTTGGCATAACACATAAACATATCTTTTAACTTGGTCTCAGCTGATATTTATGTTCTCCTAATTTTGACGTGCACAAGTTGATATTTAAGCAATCATAAAGTTGACAAATCGCATGAGATTTGTCATTAGTATACTATGTCTACTTGTTAAACTTCAATTATGATATTTTAAGTATCAACTTGTAAAACAATATTTTATGATTTTTTTTCTTTTCACTTCCTATCTAGATTTTCTTGTTGTATATTACCAGTGATTCGTTACTGTATTATTCTTACAAAATAGAAATATTATTGTCAACATATACTGATCTATTTCTTTTTATGTACATTAAACAATGAACGAATTAAATAGAGTCAACCAGCATCCAATCCCGAATATTCTTGTAGTTTCTGCTAAGAAAAAACGTAACCTTTTAAGTATATTTTATGGCCATATTTAAATTACGTTTTATGCTTATGCCACGCGTATAACTAATTATTAATGTCCAATCCCATTATATATTAATTGGGAGATTAACTAATATACATCGTTGGTGTTTTTTACACAATCACGTATTTTAAACAACTTTTAAATTATACTTACCTTTTTATATTTTTTAATTAAGAAAAATAATGATATAAGGTAATAAGAACACATTATTTATGGGAATTTATTTTAGGAATATGACTTTGTTTAACAAAAATTTTATGCACTCTGTCGTCTTTTTTCTTGTTTTATTACTTTCAGTTCTAAAATTTTAACACCATTGAAGCAAAAAATATTTTAGAACTGCATTTATTCCTAGGCACTTCAAATATTTTAAAGAATTTTTATATGCTAATTAATTTTAATTTTTCACATAACATGTTTAATCAGAAGATTAAAGGATATTTTGATACATTCAACATAATTTTAATTTAGGATCAGAAGATTAAAAAAAATTATTTTCATAAATTACGTGTCAAATCAAATCAAATCATTCTTTTTTAGATAGAAGAACTATATTTGAATCTTTTTTATGTGTATTTAACTTTTCAAACTTGTACAAAAAATTTCTATTCTAAAATGATCTGAGTAGACACTACACAAAAGAGTTCAAATATAATTATGCTTCTGTTGGCACTAAACTACAAAGTTATTTTATGAAAACAAAAAGTAAGGACTTTGCTTTGAGGATTTGAAGCAAAATTCAAGAATAAAAAGAGAAAATCTTTAGCCTGGCAAAATAGATATCATATATTGCAATTTTGAGATGAATTAAATGGATAGAATACTTTGATGATGTTAGAAGAATGTAGATAGAAAGTCATAGATGAGGAGAGGTAAAGTTTATCAAAATATCCTTTAATCTTTTGATTTTAAACATGTTATGTGAAAAATTAAAATTAATTAGCATATAAAAATTCTTTAATTATAGTTCAAAAATAATTTTTGCTTCAATGGTGTAAAAATTTTAGAACTGAAAGTAAATAGGGAAAAAAAAAAAGATAACGGAGTGCATAGAATTTTTGTTAACCAAAGTCATATTCCTAAAATAAATGCCCATAAATAAAGTATTCCTGTTACCTTATATCACTATTTTTTTAATTAAAAAATATAAAAAGTAATTATAATTTAAACGTTACTTGAAATGCTTGATTGTATAAAAAAAAGTGTTACACCAACGATGTATATTAGTTAATCTCTAATAGAATATTAAAGTTTCTAAAATTATGATATATATGCTTCCAGCTAGCCTCAAAACTTATATATAATATGATCTTTTACCGAATTTTGGTGGGACCATGCAATGAAGGTGAATGGTTACCACCTCAAAATCCACGATCTCCATCTAGCATGTAATGTTGTTTTTCCTAATTGCTCAAAGATATTTAAAAGGTGCATTGACATTTGTTAATAGCCATAATTTTACGTCATTAAAATCGTTGGTTATCTGGCACCATTTTTTGAGACGGGAAAGTGTTGAAAGAAATGTCTCCCGTTGGATTGGAACGCGATTTCAAAACTCCTGATAAGATTTGACATTTTTTTTTAGCTATTTTAAAGTGTGAGTTAAACTAAAAATTTATATTATATATTACGATAACACATGATTATTAACTAATGGCACCTGTATATAAACTTTAACTAAGTAATAACAATGCCAAACAAAGTTCATATAATTAATATTAACCATAACATAAACTAGTACGCTATATATAGAAAACATAATACTAGCTAATAAGTGCTCCTCAAACCAATTCAGCTACTACTAGCTAGCTAGATCTCTCAGAGATTATCCAATATCAACACAATTAACTCTCTCTTAATTAGCTATTCAAAATATGAGACAATTATGATTAAAAGAGTAGTTAATTATCTTAAACATATAAGGATTATCTAGCATTCAGCACAGCCTCTCCCTAACTGGGGCCTTGGAGTGTGGCGATTATTTGCCCCAGAACCTGGATAATCGTTTATGTTTTCTTCAACCTCCGGTATTCTTCTTGCTGATGTTTCTGCTCCCATATTTTCCTAAAATTTCAATTTTAAAAATTACCATCAAACTAATTAGGAGGAAAAATATAATTAAAGATGAAGGTATGTACTAAGTACCATATTTTCTAGCAGTACATTATGTTCTTGGGATATGTTCGGTACCAAACTTCGGCTTCCTGTCAATATAAATCATTGTACATATATATACTTATGATAATCATCGATCGATAATAGAACGAAAAATAAACTTATTTAACTAAGACAGCTCTGCTCATGAAATATAAACTTACTTGTGACTGGGACGCCATTAATGAAGCAGGTAATAGCATGAGAAAAGCAAAGAAAAGTAAGAAATAAACGAAAGAAAGAGCCAGCCATTGTTATTGTAGATTGCCAACTATACTCTTGATATGTTTCTAATAATTCCCAGGCTTTAATATGCTGCAATAGAACTGTCTAGTGCTCCATTTATACATGCGTATTATGGACATATGGACCACTAATACATTATTATGGCAAAAAAAGGCAGTATAACCGTGGGCTTCTTTTGGTTGC
>JAOTQR010000069.1:25006144-25026414 GCA_025774065.1 Solanum ossicruentum | reverse complement strand
GTATTATGGACATATGGACCACTAATACATTATTATGGCAAAAAAAGGCAGTATAACCGTGGGCTTCTTTTGGTTGCAGTCGGAATGTCAAAATGAGCTCAAATATAAGTAACCTATCCAACTTTATGAATTAGACTCAAGATAGTCTTAATTGAATTCAATCTCAACCCATTCAAGCTTTAATCAATTTAAAATTATTTTCAATTGGTCTCAATTTAATCTCCAATTTCATCTCATTTTAAGGCTCTTTATTTGCATTGGTCTCATATCAAGGGTAGGAATTACTATCTGTTTTATCTATTTATAACTTTTTGTTTTATTTTCTTGAGTTAAATGCAAATTGTGGTTATAAAAGGTAAACAATATTATGTTATTTTATTGAGATTAAGCGGGTCAAATTAGACGAGTTATTACCCAACCTTGAAAGTTTAGCCTATTCGAGTCCAACGCACTTGAACCCAAGATAAATTTGAGGAGATCATAACCTAACCCGTTTTAATATTCCTAATTTTAATTCGATCTACCTATTTGACACCCCTAATTGCATTAATCAACTCATGAGCGAATTTACTTTTATTTTATGATGCAAGTGAATCTACAGTCTGTCTATAAATTAGGCATTTTGCGTACATATTTTTAAAAATTGATCTAATATATTTGCTGACAAATATGCTCTAAAAGTAATTGATTCACACTTTATACACACTCTTTTTTTCTCCTTTTTTAAGTAATGCACTCATGCAATATACATCCGCATTTATCAACTTATAACAGAAAGTCAAAAAGTATATATCAAAAAATGAATTATTTCATGGAAAACATGCAACATTACTTAATAATTAGTTAAATAGTAGACACAACGCGGTAGGAATCTTCGTCCATATCTTCCTCCCAATTTCTTATTTTCATGTGAACGGTTGATATGAAACCTAAAAGCCAAAAATTGAGGGCACTTGACTTTTTGGCGTTTGGGTGGAAAGTATAATGAGGAAAAATTTATATAATTAACGTCAAAATGGGGAACAAGCTGATATATATGAGCCAGCACAATGTGAAAGTGGAGGGTGACAAAATAATGATGTACCTTAATAAGGACTCTTGTTGCTACGAGGTCTTAGTGGAACATTTATATAATTGACGTGTTTCAGTACTGGACTCAAATTATTCATCGAAAAATTTTAAAATGTGAAAAAATATACGAAGAAGTCTAAAGAAGTTTAATATCTATTACTAGAATATATATAAAAAATAATTTTAATTATATATAAATAGTATAATTTTTTATGAAAAAAGATTCAGACGAATCCCGTAGACCTTAAGTTGAGAATTGGTACTCTACAAGTATCAAAGTATTGAATAAGGCCCTTTTGATATACAAAATCGAAAGGAAAGATTCACAGAATCAGCAAAAATATAAACAATTTTTGGTTCTGTGTATATTTTTTTACTTTTTTTTAAAAAATATTTGGGACTTCCACTACAGAGCCCATGCAACATGCATGATCATTATCTAATAGGAAGAACTTTCCAGGCTTTCATTAATTTACTTATCATATTCCTTGCTAATAAAGGAGTTACTTTAGTTCTCATATTATGTTTTTGAAAAGTCAATTTAATTAGTTAATAAAATTAAGTTAAATTATATTAATTTTATATTTTTAATAAAAATTATATGAAAAATATTATAAATTTAAATTTTTTCTATATCAATAAGAAAAAAATATATATTTTAAAACGTTAATTATAGTACACATTATTTGTTATAACGTCACTAGACAGAGGTCAGACTTATGTAGAGAACAAATACATGGTACTTTGAGTTGTTATATTTCTGGTAAGAATCCACTATTCCTGTAAATGCTTTATCACCAAAATATTTTCACCCAACTACCTCAGTTACCATCATTATATTTTCTGGGACCTGTTTGGTATGAATGAAAATGACCTTCATGGAAAATGTTTTTTTGGAAATAAATTGGTTATTAAGTTATCTTTTTATATTTGATTAATGAATGAAAAATATTTTATATTGTTTGAATGATAATATTTTTTTATTTTTCATTAGAGAACAGAAAAGATTTTAAAGAAAAACAGTTTCTGGTATAAAAATCAATCCTAATAATTGATTTGAGATCCGTTTCCGACACCTGAAGTGGGATCCAACTCGGCTTTCGATTCAAGATTCGACTTTCAAATTTAGACTTGAGCCCAACTTTTAAATCAAAATCTAACCACACCCGACTCCAAACCTAAAGGTCCAAACTTTGCTCAAACCAATTATGTAACTAGACAAACATATGATATGTATTTATATTATGCCATTATAGTTTTAAAAAATCATCATTTATAGTTACACTTAAGATTTGTTGCTATTTTCTCTCTCCTCTCTTCCTCTCTCTCGCATCTCTCCTCTTTCCCTCTACAATATCTTGTCAGATATACAAATACATATGTATACCAGTTGCATATATACAATTATTTGACAGATATACATATTCAATTTGGCAGATATATGTATACAATTTGCCTCTCTCCACTCTATGTCCTCTCTTGCTTGCCTCTCTCGTTCCTCTCCTAATCTCGTTTTGCGGATATACAAATACTTATGTATATCAGTTATACATATACAATTATTTGATAGATATACACATACAATTTGACAGATATACATATAGAATTCATCTCTCTCCACTCTCTACCTTATGTCGCTCGCCTTTCTCCTATAATATACAACTGTGCATCATACTTTTAGCAAACTATGACTATTTTTTGTCTTATTATGTTTCAAATATTTACACTTTTTGAAAAAATCTCTTAAATATATGCCCTATCTATTAATTAATCTAATCTATACTTTCAGATAGTTACCTATATTTGCACTATTTCATAACTTCATACAAAATCTAGAGTGAAATACATTATACTTCACTTCTTAAAATTAGCCTAAAACAGAGACTTAATAACCTACTTAATTCTCTCCATAATTCCTCTAATCCAAATCAGCTCATTGTCTCTCCTGAAATTTTCCTCCATTCTTCACCTCGTGCACGCCATAGCTTCAATTTCGTCCACGAAGAAATCCAAATACTTGTTCTCTAATTTATTAATAATTAGACAAATCTAAAACTCTATTTATTTTCTCCTTCAAGCATGGCGTTCAGCGAATTTGAGACAAGTTTTATATCAAATAGATAAGAAAATAATAATTCAAATGCATTTAAAAAAAACATATCATATTCATCAAGAATTGCTCAGATACACAAAATAAACATATAAAAAACCATCTAAGTATTAAGTGCAGTTCACATACAAAAAAGAAACTATATCAAATTTATAGAACAGTTCACGTATAGAATGTACTGCTCAGATACATAAAGTATATATCAAATATATAAAAGAACAACTTAGATACACAAAAATTCATATCCCAGAAAAAGTGTAAAGCTTGTTGATGCTTAAAAAATATGGAAAGATTTCGATTTTAAAGGAATTGTGAGCTACCTTTTGACATTGGTGATAATTGACTGAATTGATGAATAAAATATGTGAATTCATTTCATTTAGCAAAAATTAATAAATAAATAAATTGTCACAATAAAAGCATTTGTCGTCTGCTTAATCAATTGATAGTCAAGTTGGATTTTTTTTTCTCCAAAGAAGTTGTTACATGTGTGCATTAAAAGTGGCATTCTTCTAATTGATTTGTACTTGTCGCACTTCTTTGGAATTACTATACTTCTAAAATAAATATATTAGTGTGAAGTTTAATTAGCATTCACTGAGATTATCTATTTTATACTCACAGATAATTTCAAAAACAATTATAAGTAACTTGTACACTAATGAACACAGTAATTTTATGGGTCTAAGTCGGGCTGGTCCATTATTTTGATGGTCCAAAAAAAGTTGATCTAATTCATAACTATTTGGGCTACGGGATGCGTCGAACCAGCTACTTTTTACGAATATATATATATTTTATAATAAATATTAATTTTAAAATATTAACATAAGCATCGATAAGATATTACATAGTGTTTATCAATTGTTGCCTTAGTCTCAAGTTCATAAATAAAATAATATTAATAATACTTGTTTATTGATGTATCTATCACAATAACTGTGATAAAACCTTAATTTGGAAAAAGATGAAAAAGTAATTTGTTTTGGATTTGAGTTGAAATTATTGATATATCTATCACATTATTGATGTATCTGATATATTATTGAGTTGAGATTATATGTATCTAAGTTTATTAGTGTATCTGATTAAGTTTATATGTATTTAAATAAATATACACATGTATTGGGGATTTATGCATATTTCTGACACATTATTGAGTTTAAAATATATGTATCTAGTTTTTTATTAGTGTATCTAATTAATTGTATATGTTTCTAATAATATATGCATAGCGTAGGTATCTAGATAATAGTTCATGAATCTGAGTTAAGTCTAAACTTTGTTGTATCACCCTCACCCCACCTCTCAATAGAAAAAGAGAGAAGGGTTTTAAATTTTTCTTAGAAATCGTAATATATCATATCCTTTAAAGTTGTTATAAGCATGATTTTCTCTCTGATTAGTGTCTCTCAGTTATATTCTTTAATTAGACACACTGTTTAATTAATAACTTTTAATTATATTTCTTAATTAAACATATTAATTAGTATGTGTATCTCGAATATATGTATCTAAAAGAGGCAAATATGTGTATAAGAGATCCAACATATAGCAAATTTAAGTAATTAGCTCCTAAAGTATTGAAATTTGTCCAAATTAACTTTTATCTTTATCCGTTACGACTCACTCAAATTTAACATGACCCACCCGATTGTCATCCACATTGGGAGTTTTCAAAATTAATGAAGTAAACACAATTTTTGAATTACGATATTGGTGCGAAGGAGCTGTTGATGCACTAAAGTTAAAAGATAATTAATTAGTGCAAAAAATTATATTAGATGAGTAGGAGCACAAAAGTTGAATATACTATAGTTTTACAAGTTCAAATGTTTTGGTGAGAAGTGCTAATGTGGCAATTTTTCAGCACAACACAAATGTATCAGTATATTGAAATATTACCCAAAAAAAGGGGGCAAAAAGGTCCCCTCTATTTCATGTCTTTCATCAAAAAGTTGGAATAAATGCATCAAAATATTTGTTAATTTTTACTTGTCGAGACACAAACAACACAAATTTGCCTAACCATTTACAATGAATTTTGTAATTTATTGCTTCTTGCAAATAATAAGGTAGTACAGCTTAACGGATTAGCGGAGTGTTTGAATTGATTTTTTTAAAATAATTTTAAATCAAAAGTCAAATGTCATAAGTTGAAGATCCTCTTATTTTTTACTTTTAATTTTTTCTTAAAAAAATATTTTTTTTAACTCTTATATCATTCAAATAAGTTCAAAACTTAAAACGTGCTTAAAAATCAAATATCAAAAAAATTAACTAATCCAAACACCCTTTAAAGATGAATAATAAGTCTCAAGTTGAAGCAAAAACGATAGAAAAAGGTGACTAGTGACTACTTCCTAATTTTTCTACTATTTTGAACCAACATGTCTAATCACGATTTGTCTTTTTAAGTAATGAACAATTTATTAACCCCAAGTGTACAGGTCCCACATGACCGTCCTTTTATTTTTTTATTAAATTGAAAAGTGAATAATTTAAGTAAAAGGTCCCTCTTTGAGAAGACTTATACTACAATAAATCATCATTATATCAACCATCCCCACGAGATTTTTAAATTCCACACTTTTGGGTCTAATAATCTTAAATTTATCCAATTTTATTTATTTATTATTTATATTAAAATGAATATCTTATTTTTTATATAGTTAATAATTATTAATTATTTTTAATTCAATAAAAAATATTATAAAATTATTAGAGTATTATATTTTACGAAATGCGTCAAGTTAGACTTTTTGATAAATAAAGATGAAAAAAAGAAGTGTAAAAATCTGTGTTATTTTTTTAATGACAAATCAGCAAGGCTTTACACCGAAAGAGAAAAAGATATGGTAGACACTTTAAAATCTTTACGCGTGGAAATTGTCTTTTTATGTGGGGGGTTATTTTTTTTTTTTTTTTAAAAAAAAAAAAGCCAACATATAGGACAGATGTTGGTATCTCGAATGTTCGACTCTTATTAGATAAGCATATATGAAAATAAATATTAGTAAACACAGATTTTTAGTTTACAGGATGATTAACAAGTGTCACGTGCGACGTGCCACTTGGCTATTGATTAATAAAATGGATTAAGAGACCAATGTGTTTAAACAACCTTTTCTTTATGTCCAAACATGAGCAAGCTTACTTAAGAAATGTTGGACTTTTAGCTTCCTAATTTGGAGATGTCCGGCTGTCGTTTTGGTTGCTAGATTTTGAAATTAAATTCCTTCAACTATAAATCTTAATTGGTAGATGAGTAAAATATAAAATTTAACGGTAAATTCTGTATATATTTTATTCTCTTCATATTTTATTTATGAAATTTCACATAATATTTTATTATTTTTCATGCTCGATAGAATTACCAATGGAAAAAAAAAACTTATCAGTTAGCTTAATTTTTTTTTAACCTATCCAGTAAAAATTAGTAATTTTTTTACATGTCAGGTTATTTCATTTTGCTAGGCTTGTTGTCTATGTTTTGAATGTGATCAGAGTGTGTATCCCATTTGATAACAAACAACAACAATAAAATACTTTGTTTTATAGCAAACAATATAGACAAATATTAAATTTAATTATGAACTTATAAAAGGACAAATAATTCACTGCAAAAGTAATTTTGATAAATTATTTATTTATAAAGTTCTTATATATAAAGATTCTATCACTAATTAGAACTATGGTAAATTAGAATTTTTTCTTAGCGATTGTAGGGTATTTTCTTGATTCAAATAAGGAAGAAGTAGAAGTCTATCAAATAAGGAAGACTTAGGAGTTTTACCATGTTTAAAAGTCATTATTTTATGACTTTGTTTCATATACTTAAAAAATTAATATTATAAATATAATTAAATAATAATTTAAAGAAAATAGTGAAAAGACAATTTTATGTAAAGTAGAATATTTTAAGGAAGGGGAAATTTTATCTAAAGCAGAATCTTCTAAGGAAGGACAAAAAGTTCAAACAATATTTCTAAGAGTCTTCACACTTTTAATATAGTATAGATATAGATTTAAATGTTTCGAACAATTAACGCCTGTAGCAAGCTGTTTTATATGGTGATGTTTGATTGATAATAAAAATTACTTTTAATTATATTAAATTTTATTTTTGTTTTAATTTTTAATAATCAGAATTCATTCAAGTTAAATAAATTTTTAAAATTTTAATATAAATATAAATATATTTAATAATCAATATTAAATCATTCAAATTTAAACCTTTAGAGTTCATGTGATTTGAATACAAGTTGTGATGGGATAAATTATAATAAAATTAGCTACAATAAAGTTATTTATTGATTGTTTGGTTTGTTACATTTTAAAAAATATGCATTATAAAAATTTTAAGATTAAATTATTTATTTACAAGTGAAAAGTAATATATAAAAGAGCTTAAAAGGATCTATTTATTATTTATCTATTTTATTTTGGAATTACTATACCATCATGAAGAGAAATAAATTATCACGATAATAATTATTAATTTCAAAATAAATTATTTTAAACTTATTAATCATATAATAAGTTAAATAATAATATAATTTAATTTTAAAACTATTTGATATTATCGATGACGTTGTTGATCGACAACAATGAGGCCTAATTCCCCGAGAAGTAGAGACTCCTCTTAACGGGCAAAATAAACTAAATAACTGTAGTTGTCCACATTTCTTCCGGTCTGTCACTTTTTTTACTTTTTATGGACAAAACATTTTATCTATTTTCCATATTTCTACTGAGTCTAGTCAGCTATCAGATATAACTGACAATAATTTAACCAAAGTTGTCTTTAGCTTCACCTATTTACAATAATTCAATCAGTACACCCTTCATTTTCTAATTGGTTGGTTTATGATAATATAGTTTATACATGAGTCAGCATCAGCTACACAAATCTTCATTTGCAATCATCCAATCAGATGATCACAAAACCTTATCAGACGGATGATATTTTCCGCACCTTTTTGCCTTTTTGGTTAGGTGGCCACATGGACTACACAGCAGTAATTTACACACATCATTTGTCTTCTTCATCTTTTTATTTAAAAAAATAATAAAAAATTGGAAACTTTGAGTCTGCAAGTTGGGACAGCAAGAAAAAAGATTTTTAAAACTACCTGTCGTGTGGAAAAAAGAAAATTATAAAAAAAATAGAAGATATTTTTTATTGGCTATTTTATTGTTCACTTTTGTTAATCAGATTTGCAAGTGATCACAACCACAAATTTGTATTTGCAACTTAGATCACAGCTGTCAAATTTATATAAGGTGGCGATACGAACTTCATGTATGTTATAAATTACTATACAACAACCCTAAAGATTATACATAGACCAAGAACATCAGGGGCAGAGCCACCCTTGAGTAAGGAGTGTTACATTATATATATATATATATAAATTAATATTTAATTTAATAAATATTTATATAAATATAACACCTTTTGATACAAATAAAATGTTTTCAAATCGATTTGAAGAGATGAGAGAAGACCTAATCATATATTTTAGATAATCAAATTTTAATTTAATGAGCTCTTATAATATATTTTATTAGATCTTCGATTCCATCGATTCATATTAAGATATAAAGTGCTAGAAGTACAAAACAATAATATTTCTAATTAAGTGGGTCAAGTCATATCTATCAACTACTATATTTGTTTATTGCATTTATAAACCATAATATTAACAAAAATTTCAACACAACAACCCAAAAACTGTTATTTGTTAGTCAACATTTTTTGTTTTAATAATAATTAATGATTTAATTCTTATTCTATGTTTGACTAAGTGATAAGGGGTCTAGCAGAATGAATCTCAATAAGATCATGTCCGTTGAATTATTTTTGGAAAAGAGAAGAAAAGGGAAAAAAGAAACACTTTTTTAAAAAGGATAGGTGAAGATATCTTTTAAATTATGGAAGAAAAGGAAACTGCAAACAATTATTCAAGCCAATCATAATTAGACAAATCATTTTTTAAAAGGACTCTTTCCATAATTTAAAGGGAAATTAAAATAATATCAAGAAAAGGATAGGCTCCACTGTTTGAGTGCCTTTCAACCGTCAAAACTTTCATCAAAGCTAGTACAATCTTCCACGTCACAGACAGTTAGGGGTCGTTTGATTAAATAGTTCGGGATAACTAATGCAATGACTCATTGAAAATATTTAATGGGAATAATACATATAAATCAAAAATATTAAATTAAAATATATTTCCTCTATCATATTAATATGAAAAAAATTATAATTAATAATATTTTTTAATATTTAAAGATTTATTTTAAAATATTAATTTAATCTAATAACTTTAGAAATTAATTAAATTGACTTTAAAAAAATACAATATGACAATTAAAGTTCAACATAGGAAGTACATATTAGTAATTTGAAAATTGATATATGCTAGAATAAAAATATAATTTTAGAAGAATTATTAATTTGTTGTCTTATAACAACATGTTCAATATTAATTTATATATAAAATAATTTCTGCCTCGACTAACATGAGAACCAAATGACCCCGTAAAAACTCGAGCAAAATGATTTAGTTCACGGCGGGCGCACCCAACTTCTGTGCAAATCATGAGTCTATATGATGTATTTTTAACTATAAAATTTAAGATTTATCATGTTTTTATTAAAAAAATTTATTTTTACAAATTTTTAAACATTTTAAAAAGTTATTTTTTTACCCAAATACATTAATTCAATAATTCAGATATATTAATTCCAATACTTAAATTATCTTTATGTTCAACGTATTATATTTTATATGTTAGCTGTTGATATTTAAAAAATTTAATTTTATATTTTGAGTTGAATTAATTAAATCAGATTATTGAATTAATATATTTGGATTTTCATATTTTTAAGGAATTTTTGTAAATTGAAAAATTATAGAAAAAATAGTAATTAACTCTTTAAACTATGTAAGTTATGTAAGCCCACTTAAAATTTATTTATTTATTCTTTTTAAAAATTTATCTTTAATTATTTGGTAAAAAAATATTGTTTAGTACTAAGAATTTGTATAATAATTAGTTAATCTAAAAATAATTTATGATTGATTAAAATTTCAAAAAAAAATCTACATATTATTCTTGCTTTTTGAAAGATAATTTCTAGTGGTACTTTAAATTACTTAACTTCATAAAGAAAATTATTCGATTTTTTTTAAGTAAATATTTTAAACTAAAGTTTTATAAATCTAAAATGCAGTGAAAGATACATATACTAAATGAAGGGCCACAATAAATCTTGTGGCTGAGAAAATTAATGGAGGGGGGCCATGACGTGGCATCCATATTCCACAATCCTGTCGTTTAAATTAAGCGAGATCAAAATCATAATCCTCAATATTGCCAACAAGGCCTTAACTTATATTCCCTGCTTCTAATATCCCACCTCTACAAAAAATAAAAATAAAAAAAAGAAAAGAAAATATCACTTCACTTTTCGTCCACCGGCGGCAATTTCACGGCGAGTAAAACGAGAGTTCTGTAGTAAGAGACTAACCATCTTCTCCGAAGCTTCCTTTTTTTGTGTGTGTGCTTTACGTTTTGTCTTTTTACCTCCGGTAAAATGAGGCAAGTGAAGGACCCAGAAATTAAGCTATTTGGAAAGAAAATTGCTCTGCCTGAGAATGGAAAGATACTACCGGTGATAGTCCCCGGCGAGGATTCTGATGTCGGAAAATCTGTGAGTGCTACTGATGTTGTAGTTGCTGAAGAAAGTAGTACCGGGTCGGATCGTGATCCATGTCTAGTGGATAAGGAAGGAAACAGTTCACAGCAAGATGAATCAGATGATGGAAGTGAATACGAAAAGGAAGAGGCTGATAAGGTACTGATTTGAATTATTATTTTAATAAATTGCTGTATTAGCTTTTTGACGTTATGGTACTTAATTTCTGGGGTTTTCAAATGGAAATCAAGTGTTAGATTTGATAATTTGTTGTTAATTTGCAGAATTAGATTCATTGAGTTATAGTTGAACATTATTTTGCCCCGTTTCGGTCATTCTCTGGAAGTTTCTAGCTAGTCCTGTGTAATTTATGCTCAATATCTTTTTCGTTGATAACCCTTTTACTACATCGGGATGCGATCATACCAGCCCCTAACGCACGGGGTTCCGTCCGAACTCCAAAGTTAAACATTTTTGGGGTGACCCTTAGGAAGTCGTCATATTGCATCTCTCCGTTCGTGGGATTTTACTGAATATATTTGTTGTTGTTGACCCCCTTTACTAGATGTAGTTGTAACTAAAGCAGTTGGAGAAAGAACCAGCTTCTCTGTCTTTTGTCCTCTTTTCCAACTTAGTGGGAATCCTATAGGGAAGTCGAATTTATCAGTGTGAAGGACTTTGAGATTCTTTCCATTGTGCAGACTGAATATAGCTCACATCATTAACTGTTGTTTTCTTATGGGAATCTTACAGGCAACTCATTAATTTTTGGTTTCAATTTTTAGGATCAAATGACAAGAGAGCTCGGTGAAGCCAAACTAGAGGAGAAAGACCAAAATCTAATGATGGAAGAATCAGAAAATCTGAAGTCTCCATCAGAAGACAAGCCTAAGACTCATACTATTGATGATGACTCTCCCACAGTAAAAACTTCCAAGACTGATGATGATCAGAATGATGCAACTAATTCCCAGCAGAAAACTCTAAAGAAGCCAGACAAAATTCTCCCCTGTCCTCGTTGCAATAGTATGGATACTAAATTCTGTTACTACAATAATTACAACGTCAATCAACCTCGTCATTTCTGCAAGAGTTGCCAGAGATATTGGACAGCTGGCGGTACCATGAGGAATGTGCCTGTGGGAGCTGGTCGTCGCAAGAATAAGAACTCTGCATCGCATTGTCGTCACATCATGATCTCTGAGGCCCTTGAAGCTGCAAGAATTGATCCCCCGAATGGATTTCATCATCCAGCATTCAAACCGAATGGAACTGTCCTATCATTTGGTCCTGACTCTCCACTGTGTGACTCTATGGCCTCTGTTTTAAATCTTGCTGATAATAAGACACCTAATGGGATCCGAAATGGTTTTTACAGACCAGAACACAAGAATCCATCTGGCATAGGTGGAGAAAATGGGGATGACTGCTCTAGTGGATCTTCAGTCACCACTTCAAATTCAATGGGGGAAGGAGTTAAAAACTGCTCCCCTGAGGCAGTCATGCAAACTATAAATGGCTTCCCATCTCCAGTTCCTTGCCTCCCAGGAGTACCGTGGCCTGTTCCATTCGCTGCTGTTCCTTTCCCCGCCATTAGCCCTGCTGGATATCCTATGCCATTCTGCCCTCCGCCTTATTGGAATTACAATGTGCCTGGTCCGTGGAGTCTTCCTTGGTTGACTCCACCATCGCCAACAGCAAACCAAAAAGGACCAGGCTCTGGTCCTAGTTCACCTTTAGGGAAGCATTCTAGGGATGGTGAATTGCTTAAGCCAACCAATCCTGAGGGTCAAAAGAATTCAGAGGGGTCTGTTTTAGTACCAAAAACACTGCGGATAGATGATCCTGATGAAGCTGCAAAGAGTTCTATATGGTCAACACTGGGAATCAAGTACGACTCTGTTAGCAGGGGAGGGCTCTTCAAGGCCTTGCAACCAAAAAGCAGTGAGAAGAAGGATCAACCTACCACTACATCCCAGGCATTGCAGGCTAACCCTGCAGCTTTCTCTAGGTCCCTCAGCTTCCAGGAGAGGGTCTAAAAGCGAGCAATTGACCAACTTACCTTCCGCCAGATGGATGTTGGTCTTCCATCCCAATGGCTTATCAACTACGCTTAATTACAACACAATGTTCAAATCTTAAGATCCCTCAAGATCTCCAGCTGAAACTGGGGAAAGCTATTATTTAAATCAGTGTTATCCTTCCCTTGTAACATATTTTTGCTTGGTCAGTGTGTTTTTTCCTTGTACATAAACTTTATACAGCTGACACTAGAAAGTGGAAGAGAGAAACGTTTAGATGTTTCCGTCAGTGTTTTTGTCTGGAAGGCGGTATCTTTTTTCCATTTTTGCCGATGGTTTGAATAATAGTTGAGCCTTCTTTTCAGGTTTTATGGTCATATTATGAGATCTTGTTGATATGTGCCTTTTCTTCATTGCGTCTCAAACAAGACTTAAATATCAGTCTAAAATTTAACCAAAAAATAGCTCATGCTCAGAAGCTGCAGAAATGTATTAAAACTATTCCAATTAAAAAATACAATTTAGCTGAGAGTCTTGGGAGTGTAAGGGTGTTCACTTGTGCCTAAAGTCTTCTCTTTCATGCAGATAATTATGATCCTCAGAGGATTCCAGAAAAGCTAAGTAGTAGTACCTTTTATTTACAAACCAAGTCACAAAAGGTAAGTGGAAGGATGATATTGAAGTTCATTTTCCTTTCCTTCCTCTTCAATTTCCCAACCCCAAAAGACCAGTTCGGTGTGACAACAACATACTCAATGGAATCCACAAGTGAGGTCTGCATATACGCAGACCTTATCGCTACTAGTTGGGAGCGGTCACAAATAATAATAGAGTCCATCCAACTCCACAACAACCAGTTAGCCTAATGAACTTTTATAAGATCAGATCATCTATATCTGTTATCATTGTAGATACAACTTATCCATTTTTCTTCTTTTGTTCAAGATCATAAATCTTATAATTAAAGAGCACTTATCTATAAGCATCTTTTGGATAATCACAAACAATACTTAAATTGTTCATGTATGAAACTTAAACTCTTCAAATTTTATTTCGAGATTATTATCATTATCCCACCTAACTAGTTACATGATAGTCAGGCAAGGTTGAAAAGAAGAGTTCATCTGAACGAGTTGACAATCAAATCAAACTTTAGTGTTAATGTAGACATTTGGAAAATCAGAACAATTTGGTGGACTCAGGCAAATTGTTGAATAACAAAACAAAGTAGATATTTTTGAAGGGGTGAGCAAATGTAAGCCACATCTTATACTAGATATATTAGCAATTAGTTGGATATGGGACCCAAATTCTCTTTAATGGCATAAATGCTTTTGGCATTTTCACTTAGCTTTTTGCCTTTTTTCTTTCTTTCTTCCTTTTGGCTTTTGTTCTTCCCTTTTACAGCCATTTTTATATATGACAATTTTTATCCCCATATATGCATGTGCTGTTACTTGGGACAACTAATAATAATGCAAAGTAGGGTTCTTCCATTTCTAGCCATTCCTTTTATCAAAAAATCTCCAATTGGATATTAAAACTCCCATGGGAATGAAAGTAACTCCTAAGAAATGAGTATTTGCATCATAAAGTGATTTCTATTCACTCCCTTCTCTCATATTAATTATCAATTTTACTAAAAATATTAGTCTCAAGGTACTTGTCAATTTACATCAACATAAAAGTCAGGTCTTTGAAAAAAGAATTTTACTCTTAAAATTAAATGTTTTTGGAAGTAAATTGATTACATTGAAAAGAGATGAGGATAACTTAATAAAAATCGACGTGTGAAATCTAAATATGACAATCAAATGAGACGGAGTGAGTAGTAATAGTAATTACGGAATGATAAGTGGTGTACACTTACATTTGCATAAACAGATAGTATGAACTTTTTTCTATTATAACAAAGTTACACATTTTATTTTTTAAATTACTAATTTGACTCATAATCAAACACTTTTTAAGCAATTTATAATAAGCAGAACTGCATAAGTACCCTTAACTATTATAAGTTAGATGAATATTTAATTTTGTAACAAATTAAAACCTAGTGAACATAATTTTGTAGAACCTTTTCTTTCTTGGATGGCAGTGTTCTTAATCTAGAAGACAAAAATAGGTGGAGATTGAAAATAGAGTCCCATGATTGGCATACAACAAAAGATTAAATCCTAATCAATACTCTCCCCGTTTCAAAATACATAATATTTTTAATTTGGGCACAATTCTTAAAAGAATACTAATTCCCCCCCCCCCTCCCCCAAAAAAAAATTTTTTTACTGGCGTATCTCTAATTAAATGTCCGAATGAAAAGAAATTAATCGACAATTTTCAATTCCCATAGTATTAAGATCTAGTTTAGTTAAACTCATAGAAATTCTTCAAAAACATGAAGGAAACAAAAATGTAATGGACGAACACAGATGACGTGTTCGTTATGGAGAAAAATTTTCCTAAAAATTGTGTTCTCATATTTAATTTACTTGATCACAATACTTTATTTGTCAAAACAAATTCTTTGAACATCAAGAAAACACAACTTCTTAGGAGAATAAGAAAACTAAGTTCCATAAGCGACAATTTCAAATACACTTACATGATAAAACTAAAGTATTCCTATGAAAAGTTATTGAACCTAAATATGACTAAAACATAAATATAACTCCTTGATATTCATCACTTATTTAGCTTTTTAGATGTAATTATGATCATTCGAAGTCAAGACCATATAGTTTTAGTTTCTCCCACAGTAAGCACTTCAAACTTTATTAAGTCAATTTCAGATATAAGTGACTTTAGTGCATTTTGTGTCATATAAACAATAGTAGGACTTAGAAGAGCAATAAAAAAAAACCCTCCAATTAGGCAAAGAGTCAACCCCAAGTGTATGTAGTGACCCACCATTAGCAATCGTGTTAGTATCGATCATCATCTTTAATTTACTATTTTCAATCAAACACTTCAGTGCTTCTTAGTGCATAAATGATTGATTTTCTAACTTAAATACTTATGTGCATCGAATATTTATATTAAAACAAGTTTCGTTATAACTTATTTATTTATTTGAGCCATGCAAGTTAAACTTGAAATGATTGGAAATCAAATTTGAAGATTGAAAATTATGCAACTTATGAGTAATAATTTTAAAACAAATATATTAGCTTTTCTTCTTTTAAAAAAGTGTGAGGCTGGATCGTGTCTTAGGACCTGTTATTTTACCCATATAAATTTTTTAACGAGGTGATTATGATATTTAAAGGCATCTAGTGGATTGAATTTTATCATTTTACGTCAATTTGTTGACTTCTCTTGGCACAAAAAACTTTAGTATTTTAAATTTAAGTTACTATGGGAAGTAATTAATTAAGAGGGTGAATATAGATTTTTTCCCCCCTTTCTTTTTGTTTGGTCATTAGGGTGAATTTTTTTTTAAAAAAAATGACTGATGAGGAGTAGTAGATATTATATGGAAAAAGGTAATATGGGAAGTGTTGCCTTTCACTTTCTTGCAAAAAAGTATAACAAAAAGATTCATCACTCGGATGTCCCAACTTTCAACGTTTAATTTATTTAAAAATGGGGACAGAAGTGATAAAGACTAAAAAGATTAATTTAATGGAGTTAAGGTGGTTAAGTTAACCAAATGTTATCACTTATCACCACCAAACTAAAAGTTAAATGTCATTTGAACCCTAATCTTATATATTTGGTGTAATCCCTTTGAGTCATATTTTAGGAAAATATAAAAGTTGTTTATGATAAACTCGAGTTCAAAAACAAAAGAAGATAAAGTAGACAAAATTCAAGTACCCCTTAATCAATTTACTCATATGAATCTATTTAAATGCGAAAGAAATTCACAAATAATGCATCACGGAATATTTCACTTGGGAACGTTTCGAAAAAAAGTAAGCGTAACCTAATTATGATTGAGAGAATTAACGAGTTATAATCTCAGAGGTTTTAAGAAATAAATAATGATTTATAAAACTTATAATTTAAATACATGACAAACATATAAAGTCTAATTATATTCTATATCTATATTTTGGGTAATTATATTTTGTAACTATAATTATAACAACATTTGTACAACTCACTATACAATTCATAGTTTTTGTATAACGTATGTATATTTTGTTCTGCAATTCGTTTATAATATTTGTATAACTTGATACACACTTTGATTCGCGCACAACTTTTGTATAATCACACGCAATTCTTGTATATATCACACGAATTATACAAAACCTCAAACTATAATTATAATTAGATATTTATCATAAGTCATAATTAATTTAAATTATAACTATTAATTAATTAACTAATATATATTTACTTATTTGTATACGTTTTTTCTTTTAGTAAAACTCGTCATGTTTACTTTGCACGCATAAAAAGTGACAAACAGATAATTTTTTCTTTAGCCCACTTGACAAGTGTCACTGATATAATTAATAGCGTTTATTATCAGTTGGTGGTTAGAAAAAATAATATATCAAATCTATACCTTACCAAGCTTAATTACACAGTCACTGAATGATAGTGGTATCCTTTTTCCCCTTGGCCAGACCAACAAGAAATTCTATAACTCATGGTTCTCTTATATTATATAATTAATATTATTTTTAGGGAATAAAAGCTTTTTAATTGTGATCAATATTTTCTAAAATTTGCAATTCTAGAAAGTTATGATTTATGATATTTCATGTGTAATATCTAAAATAATTCAATTTTAATTAAAAAGTTCACATATTTTACGTCCTAATTTACACAAAATGAAATTAATCCATCGCTATGAAGAGCCAACTTTCTAAAAGTGTCCAATATAAGTTGTGGTGTACTACTTCATCCTCAATCAGTGATTTCTGATCAATATGAAAAAAATTGTGTTGGATTTGCAATATGCAACCTAAATTTAGTCGGACTTTCAATGCAGATTCTCGGCATCAGCAGAAAACCCAAGAAGAAAAGTAGAAAAAAGAAACTTTCCAAAAGTGAAGCCCAACGTGAAGCTTGGATATTGCCAAGAGGCCCAAGACTCAACACCTAAAAGGCCGACAATATAAAAAGGCTTCAGAGCCTAATTGGTCCAGTCAGGTTTGAATTTGATAGGCTGATAGCACCTTCACAACCTGAGCAGATATGGCCTCCTTCACTAAATAATGGCCTATGGCCCATTATAACTCAAACTAAAATTCTCTGTGTAAAAAATAATTTAGGCAAGTATTCTTAAAAAATAATTAATAATTTTGATGATATTTTTTTATTTATTATCATTTATAATAATATTATAATAATCTATACTTGTATTAAAAATGAATATTTTGTGCTTGTTTGATAAGAAATTGGCAATATGTATTAAAGTGTGTGATGAATGTATTATTTGTTAATAAAATATGTACTATGTATATTTTATAAATTCTTGGAAAATGTATTATAAGTGTTGAGTGAAAAAAAAATATTATTATTATAGATGGTAAATAATTTTTTATATAGTATATCTTTGTAAGTTTTCCTTGTGTAAATATGCAAGTTTTCTAATTTTATAAACTAAATATTAGTCTTGTGCACCTTACGAGTATAGAAATCAACTTGAGTCAGAATTATTAAAGATACGTCAAATATATAAAATATCATTTAATTATATTATTCTAAATATGTTGGGTAAAAATTTGGAATTAAAAATTTGCTAAAAACGAAAAGAGACATTCTTTCTCAAACGGAATTTAAAAAAAAAAGTAAAATAAATTGAAACGAAGAGAGTATCAAATATCAGACAAGTAATTTGAAACGGAGAGAATATCAAATGTTTGAGGTCAAGTGATGAATTAAGAGGGTTTGTTACGGTTTATGTAAATTCAGTAGTTTTATAAATTCAAAAACAACTAAATAATTGATTATGAATTAACTTACTATTATGTTATTAACTTGAAGTTATCGTAGAAATATTTAAATATCAAATTATGAATTCGTCTCAAAAACGTCAATAAAAGTATCCTAAGTTCCCTTAGACTGCAAACTAAGTACTTAGATTGAAAATTTGCCTTGCACTCTGGGATACGCAACATAATTACATATCATTTCGAGAAACACCTGGATACCAACGTTTAAATGGGGCTTCGGAAATGGGAATGGGTCTTATTCTAAATTCCAAAGATTAATTCTGGAACTTCTTTCGTTCATTGATATTGCACTACTTCGTTCTATTTATATTATTTACTTAGGATGTAAATAATAATCATTAAACAACTCTCTACATATTTATAAATAAAAAATTTTAAGGACTTTATATGTAAATCTATGATATTTTAGAATCTAGCATGAGAGTTCTATGGGGCAATTACTTAGAAGTACATTTTGTGCTACAACCCTTCCTATCTGATAGAGAAATCTCCAGACTTCTCTATAATATTCCACTAAAAATTAGTCTTCTTTTCCTATGTAAGCTTTTACTTAGATAATTTTTATGCTATGTGTTGCCTATGTGTCGTGATGATATGGTGGGTCATCACAGTCGTCCCAAAAAAATTTAGCCTAACAATCGGTGAATTTGAAGTTATTCGAGTCTTAATATAAATATAAAAAATATGGAATGAGAAATCAGGAAAAAAGAAAAAGTTACAAAATTCAAATTCATAGTGTTGTTGACCAGTTAAGGAAATCAACGTGGTCTAATTATTTGATTCACAAAAGAAGTAGTAATGAGTGTGTGTCCAGCACGCTCACGATTTTGACGAGAGATCAGAATTTCGTTAGCATTAATTAACTTTCTGCAAAATTTCATAAAATTTGGTTTGTCAGTTGGTAGACTTTGTCAAGGGAAGGATTATTTTTCTCGTTTGGTTAATACTTTTTCGTTCATTTTTATTCGTCTATAATGAACTTTTGAGTGCTTTTTAAGAAATAACAAGTAAAAGATATTAGTATTAATATATGTATAATTTTTAATGAACTTGAAAAATATTTTTTAAAAAATAATTAATGCTAAAGATAAAATATGGAAATTTTTTTTTTATTTGCTAAAATCGACAAATAAACATAAAAATTTTATTTTTAAAATAGTGAACAAGTAAAAATAAATAATTTCTTAAATTATTTTTGAACTAATGTTATTGAGTTTATAATCCGTAAGATATTACTCCTTCCAATTCAAAATTATTGATATTTTGGGCTCTAAAAGTTGGTCCAAAATAATTGATGTTTAACAAAATCAAAAAGATATATATTTATTTATTTATTTATTTAAAACTGCGGACTGCCCTTAACACATTCCTAATCCCTCTAATTATTTCTAAAGAAAATTATACTCTCGTTATTTTATTTTAGTTGTTATGAAATATTTTTTAAAAGT
>JAOTQR010000069.1:24976238-24993818 GCA_025774065.1 Solanum ossicruentum | reverse complement strand
TATATAAAGACAAAACTTAAATCGAACTTTTTACAATTATCCTTTATAAAATTATAAATATATAGTATAATTTATCTCTTAAAAAATATAAAAATTCAAAAGAGTAAATATGACAATCTAAATATTTCGAACATTCATAAAAATTTTAAAAATTCAATTAATGTGGGAGGAGGAGGGTACCGGGACGAATATAATATCGCATCATATTTGATCGATAGATTCCTTGATGGGTTATTTACCTTGAGTCAGATCACTAACTATATTATGGACAAAGTTGATAGGCGGCAAGTTGAATGGACAAGTAACCCCAAGTTCCAAAGGGCGCCGATATATTTTTGATAGTTACAGCCGATACAAATTGGAAAGGACATGTTGTGTGGTAATGTATCTATAAATGCAAAGACATTTTTCATGCAATGTCTCTTACGCCGAATAACTCTTTGTTTCTGTACAGCAAAGTAAGAAATCTCGTGGTTCAGTGATAATGTTGTAGTAATTAATTTGTGTTTTGGTTGTTTTTAGGATGGGAAGGGCAAGACTGAGCATGAAGCGAGTAGAGAAGAGTAGTAATCGCCAAGTGACTTATAGCAAACGAAGGTCTGGAATCCTGAAGAAAGCTCAGGAGATTTCTGTATTATGTGATGTAGACATTATTCTTCTGATGTTTTCCCCAACTGGGAAACCAACACTGTTTCAAGGCGGACCAAGGTACGAGTTTTCTTTGATTTAGTAATTTAAACTTAGGTGGCAAATAGCTTGACACAACACTCTGTTGAGTTTATTCAGATATTTCGCGTTAAGACTCATGATTTGGTTTGGTGGTTTAAATTACTACTTTAGATCTAATGTCATCTACTTTATGATTGGATATTCTTTTGTGCATCGGATGATCCACGAGGTTAGGGTTGTATCATAGGAGATGTGTGAAATAACAGGTTACTTCATCGGAAACTTACTCTTTGGCACTTGTAGCATCGCGCATTGGGCAGGTAAAGGTCCACGTGAGTGGTGATCTCATTTTAAAGTACCCGGTATGAAGAACCTTTTACTCCTATAGAAGATGCTTGTCTAAATGGAGATATATAACAGAGTGCTTTACTTGTTATTTTCTACTGCAAGGTTTTTATCACAGTTAGTCTTCTCTGTCTTTTTATTCGTCTGACAGTAACTATACAGGTTCTTCATCATATATGGTGAACTATAGGATTATTTGATCCCTAATTTCTATTGCATGTCTCAGCAATTTTGATGAAATAATTGCAAAATTTGCTCAATTGACTCCTCAAGAAAGGGCAAAAAGGTACTAAAACTGTCTAGCTTATTTGGATTAGTCTGTGTAAAGGCCAAATGACCAAATTTTGTTAATCTTCAACTTAAAACAGGAAGATGGAGAGCCTTGAAGTAAGTTTGATATTCATCACCTATCTGATTTTTCCTCTTTTTATGGTTTGTTCAAAGTAATAACGATGCTAATGGTTACACTGCAGACACTGAGGAAGACTTTTAAGAAGCACGACGACAACGATATAGGAGTACAAGAGTTTCTTGATGCTAGGTATATCTTTTTGTTAATCAATTTGGGATCTTTCCTTTCAAATCTGTTGAGCATTATGCTAACCATTAACCTCGTCTTTTCTCCTTTTTTCTTTCTGTTGCAGTGATCCATCAGTTGAAGTATGCACTTTCTTACTCCCTCAACACTATTTTGGCTGCGATTTTATAGCTTAACTCGTGTGGATACTTTTCTTGTGTCAGGAATTGCACAACCAAGTGAAAGTCTTGCAATCTCGGTTTACTGACGTAGAAATGAGGCTCAAGTATAGTCCTGCATTCCTTTGTTTATCCTTTTTCTATTTTTGGTGTTCAAATGTTGAATAAATCGACCTCTTTATTGCTATAATTTCAAACTGTAGCAAAAAGTTCCCTGTATGCATGTTCTTCCAAAGGTCCTAGTTCAGTACTGAGCTGGAATCAGCTTTTCCAGTGGTAAAAAGCAGAATTTTGCTACTACATGTCTTTTGGCTGTGATTCAGATCACTTTAAAAGAACTACCAACAAAATCGATTTTTGTATTTTTATCTTATTTAGGTCTCGTGTTGTCATTTGTCGATTTACATTGGGGAGGATGACAAATTCTTAAGCTGCATGTGCTTTTTGAATGTATCTGAAAGAATTTTTGAGGAATATCTAATATATTCTCTCACTTGGACACTTTTATTGGACATCCATACACAATTAAAGCATCTTCCAGATTATAGAATAATATTTTGTGTGATTATAGACCCATCAGTTGCTTTAGTTTTAATCCTCACACACTGCTTCCATGATTGATCTAATATGCAGTTGTAGCTAGATCATATGGGCTAAATGATTTATCTTGTACTTGTGCACTGTTGTAGCTGGTGGAGTAATCCTGATAAGATAAACAAAGTGGAAGATCTCACGCTGATGGAGTGTGCGCTAAGGGAGTCGCTTAATGCAGTTCATGTTCATAAGGTAACCTTTCCAAAAACTGGATTAGTGCTGCGACAAGTTTTAGAAAACAGCCATACTATTGATGAACAGAGTTGATTGTTTGCCTATCCTTTCTCAAATCCTCTAACTATTCACGCTCCTTCGCAAGTATGATAATTAGGTCATGGTTATTCAAGGTTGAACTACATAGTGACTTCCCTTGCCCTTCCTCCCTTCTGTTTCTGTTTTAATCTATTAGATCTGTTGATTGGGGAAAACAGTGTAAATAGCTGAATGCTTCTGCATTTGAATGTCATATAACAGCTCCAGAAAACGCGGCATTTGCATCTTTTGATGAACAGTGAATTGGACGGGCAAACCCACCCATGGCATTCAGCAAATAAAATCCAGCACATGTCATTTCCCCAGGCACCAAACGTTCTACCCCAGGAGTGAGTATTAGACCATATTTATTCAGCATCTTTATGTTGTTGCGTTTTTACAATCTTAGTACTTGAAGTTACTGGATTTTGGTAATCGCTAGCATTGCATGAAACGGCTCAAGTAATGATCTTATAATCAAATTGTCAACAATTGTTTCTCTGTAGAAATATGGGATACTCCGGAGATACTTCAGTTTGTGAATCTTCTCATGTTCTGGACTCTGGAAAGTTGATCGAGCTAGACAGGCATAAACTGCAATACTAGATAACAGTGTCTTGAATGATCTAAATAGTATAGAAAGCTTGAGACAGCAACTAAGTGATCAGTATCCATACAACCCCAGTAATAATCTTAGTCTGCTGGAAAGTAAAATATTAGATCCTCAGAGTGATAATTTTAAAGAATATTTGATGGACTATGAATTCCAAAGAAATTTCAAGGTCTGTTGATTCAGTCAATAATACTGCAGCTGGTCCAGAGTTTGATGAGAAGTCCTATTTACAGGTGGTTTTACTTGTTTCCATTCTCAGTTAATTTCTCAACTCTGTGACAGTTGATTATTGGAAAAAATGTTTAATTTTCTGGTCTCACTTGTTTTTTGGATGCAGCAAGCAACTTCCAGTGAGTGAACCTTAGTGTAGAATGATCTGCGACTGTATGAGGTTTACAGATGCAGTGTTTGTTGATAGTTATGTTAGAATATGTATAGGTTGCTTGCTTAGTGAATCCTGACACCACACATGGTGAAAGCAGAATAAGAGCTTGCTCATATATGAGATCTTGGTTAAAAACCAACCTTCACTTCAATAAATTACTGGGATTTGTTTTGCAATTAAGATGCAAATTGAACTACTAAAAGAAAGCTAGAGCATCTAGAACTAGTTAAAGGGGTCTGTTCGTTCACTTTATATGGTAACAACAAGAGAGCGCAAATCACATTCTTTTGATGATCTAGTAGTAGTGGGAATAACACGAATAAGAAATGCTGTACATTAAAGGGTTTCTTGTTTAGCACAAAGCTCTATTCTTGATCAAAATCCATAACATGGTTACAAGGTAACAAATATATTGACTCAAGTTTCTATTTGCTGAGTGTTTGGATAATGGTGTTGTGCCATGGGTCAGAGAGGTGCTGCAGAAGGTTGTCAAAAGGTCCCTTTCCAGTCACATTGTGCTGCACTATGAATCCCAAAAATGCCAACATTGCCAATCTCCCTGCAAATTATCCAGTTGAAAATTAGATTGATTTAAGTATATAGAGTCGGTAAACATCCATTCAAAAGGACTTACCATTAGCAAGTTCCTTCTCCTTGGCCTCTTCAGTTGGTGCAAAGTTGAGTGGGTTGAAAATACCACCAGGGTATCCAACTTGATTAGGAGGCAAGCTGTAGTTCTTGAAGATAGGGTCTTGGTTGACACTTCCTGGGTTCTTAATGTCTTGCCACCTTCTGATCTCGACGTAGTGGAACAAGATGAACTCGATCACAAACAGGGTCGATGAAGATGCAAAGTATTCCGACTTTCCAGCATCGTACCATTTAGGCACGTTGATGATCCCAATGCTAGTGAAAACCTCAGGCAGCAACATCCCAGCAACACCCAACATAGCCCAACGACCATTCACCAGTTCAGCCTGGATGAACCATTTCAAGTTCTCTGGATCCTCAGCAAGTCCCAATGGATCAAAACCATTGTCTCCTGGGAGACTAAAACAACAAATCGTTCCGGTATTACATCATTCGTACACTTTAACAAATAGTTTAAGCTTGTAAATGAAATAGACCGCTAGGCAAAAAAATATCTGTACCTTCCATCAAGATAAGCAGGAGAGGCTAAGCCTGGAAGCCATTCACCTTTCTTAGCTTCAACCTTGAATGAGTTGTAAGATGAAGAAGTTGAAGGTCTAAAAGAGACGTCTCTGTTTAACCTTCCAGATGATCCAGTGAGGAACTTGGTTTTTAACTCACATGGCCGGAATATGGCTGCGGAAGCTTGTGTTGTGACGGTTGCCATCTTTCCGATTTGAAGAGTTGTTGGATGATACTGGGAGAAATGGCAGTGGAGTTTAAGTCTGAGTTAAACTTAGTATGTTTTGTATTGACACTTCAATGGCACAATTGTGGCTCTGGTTCAATCTTGAAGAATGACAAGATTTTTTGGAATTCAACGGCTGGATTTGGTTGTGAATTTGATGTTAGCCAATGAGAAGAAATGGCCCTTATCCCCTTATCTCTCCTTCCATATCTTCAAATCTGTTTCTTTATTTTTGTTGGTTTGATAAGATGATGGGGGACCCAATAAATTGCCACGTAGGATTCTCTTAGAGATGGAAATAAAAATCTTTGCCATGTGGAATCATTGTTATCCAATGAGGATGTGACAATTGCTTGACTCAAAGTTCGTCCACACAAAAGATATCTATTATGACTTAATTGGGTGAGATGACCCCTTTTTTATGTCCAAAACTAATGTTTAGCCATTCTTTGGCATGCCAATAGAAACTAATGTGAAAATAATTAATTCTAGAAATTAAAAATTCATGATTATGTCGTCGTGTTTGAACAAGCTTTGTTATAACTTCCGTACTCAAGCACATGATGTTTTACTAGGGGGATTTTGAACTCCAGGACAATGTGATAATGTTTCACCTATAAAAAATTTAAATCCAGCTAGCGTTTTTCCATATTTCAGGTAATGATATCGTTGTTCAAATTTTTTTTGGTAAAAATTACAAAAATACACAATTTATGTTTACATAATTTCGTATAATTCCGTGTCTTTTAAAAAATTACAAAAATTCCTTAAATGATACAAAACTGCAACACTTCTTGATACAAATTATAATCCCTACTTCTCTATGTATCATAGTTAAAATCCATTAATGTTCCTACCTTTTCGACACGTATCATTGGTTTTGATTTTTGTATAAAAAAGAAGGGTTTTTTAGTAATTTTGAAAAAAATTGATATAAGTTGAAATTAGCTCCAAAAAAATATGAGATTTGTGTAAGTTGACCCTTTTTTTCCCCGTAAAAAGTGGCTAATGTTGAAAAGTTTTGATGTGTGGCTATTAGCTAAAACTTGACTAAGTGGTTATGTGCCAATTTCAGGAATTGGGCCACATCAGTTCAGGCCTATCTCCGCTAATGGGCTAGGAAGTGTTCTACTTCGTGTTGGACCGTGCAGCTTTCTGATGACAGTCCATTAAATAAGTACATTTTGTCTTTTTTGTATGAAGTTTTTGCACCGAATGTTCCTATTTCGAGGCAATGTTTTGAATTTATCTCAAAAAATTATGGATCAAAACACATTTATTTATAATGTAAATTTTAAATTATAAAATTGCTGCCTTAGGTTTAGAGAAATTTTTGTCTTGTTCATCATAGATTTTATAAAATTAAATTATGCGGCATAAGTTGTGAAGTATTTTTATGAGCTTATTATTTATAAAATTTTTGCATTGCTCGATAGGAATTAAGTTATAATTTTTTACGACATGACTTATAGATTATGAATCAAACTGTTACCTCTATCAACATAAATTTTGTAGGCATAACTTGTGTTATATCACACCAAAGTATTTACTTACATCGAATTAAAGCTAAGCTGTTTATTATTTTAATATCAGAATATTTCAACACTTATATTTTACTAAAGTACTCGACACAAAAATTAAAAACCAACCTCTTTGCATGAATCATGTTTAAAGTTGACACGTCAATCTTTATATGAAGGAAAGGACGGTGAAATTGTTGGAAAGTAGTTGTTCCCTCTTTAAATTCGAAATGAGTTGTTCCTTTCACTAGTGACTCATACTAATTTTTGTTAAATAAACAAAAAATATGTATAGTTTCTTCATCCTATTTTAGATATTCTTTGATTTAACATGATATTTAAAAAAAATACTTTTAAAATTTATGATTTAAATTCATTTCAAGATATTTGTATGACCGAGAATCATTTCATTGAAAATAAAAAGAGAATTGTAAAGATAAATTATTTTTAATTTATATGAGATAATATTTTTTTAAATAAAAAAAAGATGTCACATAAAATAAAACTTTCGTGAAAGGAAACAGACAACATCAAGGATTTTACAAATCTGAAATCACACGCAAACCAAGGACAAAGAAAAGGACACTCTTTGTGGGTTCCTTCTGAGGAATAAAGATAACAGAGGCACAAATTAAATTTAGACGGTGTTCGGCATAGGATTTGAGAGTATAATTTTAAGTTTTGATTTTCGAATTAAAAATGTATAGAATTCTAATTCCAAAAAGTAAGATTTAAAAAATTTAATGTGATTCTTTTGAAAACATTACACTTAATGCATAATTTAATATTTTACAAAAAAAATATTATCTTAAATATTGTTAGAACAAACTTACTGTTGTTATGAAGAAATTGTTCATATCATGTGAATTTTTTTATCAAAAATAATTTTACTATTATTATTGATTTATTGATCAATATATATTTTTGTAAATCGTGTATATTTAAATGTTCATAATAATATGTACACAAATATATATGAAGAAAAGAATATAGAGATATGAGATTTATCAAGTTAACATCTTAGGATATTTCGATGTTTTTTAATGATTTATAATTTTCTTAATGAGAGAACTATTGAAACACCCCAAAACTTGGATCAAGTTATTGATTTCATCCTCCTACTATTGATAGTATTAAAAATAATTTAACCAACTAAATTAAAATACACCTCTTTATTTTAAGTCATCAACAATTTTTTTTTAAAAAAAGAAAGATATATACCAAGCAAGGAAAATAAGAATGAAGAGAATCTTTTAAAATATAATATATGTAGTTATAATTTTGGAATTACTAAAAACATTGGAAACAAGTATATGAAAAGTTAATCATCTAAACCATGATTGGGCTCTTCCTTTCGTCAATTGAAACTTACTCGATAGTTTTAGCATATGTTATCGACTTTATCATTCAAAGTTATGTAACATTTGAATTTGTCGATTTTTTGAAATTATATATTCAAACAATAATATATTTATTTAATAATTTTTTATATTTAGATATTTTGGATTGACCTCTTCTCCATTTTCTTCAAATTTACATAAGTTAACATCAATGACTAAAATTTAATTAATTAAAGAAAGATTCTAATCATGATTTTATAGCTTGTTTGGATTAGTTTTTGGTTTAAGAGCTTTAGGTTTATAAGTTATGAGTCGAAAAGCATAAGTTAGAATTTTTAACATATAATTTTTTATTATTTTATCTTAATAATAAGTGTTTATAAATAATTTTTAATTTTATTCAAACATTTCAAACTTACTTAAAAATTTGATGTAAAAACATATTAAATAAATCAATCCGAACTAAAACTTGGATGGTTAAATGATTCTTAAAAATTATATTTTGTTTGACAAATTTTAATTTACATGATGACGTTTTTTTTCTCGATACCAAGCAAAAACTTAAAAAGAAAACAAAGGGAAGAGAAATAAAGAGAAGAGGATTCATATATTATTTCAGAAAAAACAGCGGAGGACCATAAAGTTGCACCGTTCAATTTCACACAAACCAAAACAAATAAAAAGAAAATGGTTTAATGTCTATAATGAAGTAGCGTGGCGGGTGGTGACAAAAAAATCCACCACCTCTGCCCCTAATTTCTGAGCACACACAGAACTTATCACTTTAATAAAACACATAAAAGGTTTAGAGCCACTTTAAAATAAGCTCTTCCCACAAGATAAACTTATTGTGTAGTAGGCTTCAATTGAATTGTGCGCCAGTGTAAGTTTGACCAAATGACCAGCCAGCAGGGATAGCATCGTTGCTGAAAACAGTGCGGCCATCACCTGTTGTGACTTTAAAGGAGAGAATTTGACCATCAAGAAATGAATTGCTCTGCCAATTTTGACCCCAATTGCGTGACATTGGCATCCAACCAGTTCTACCACCTTTAACCCAAACTGCATTTACATCTCCTGAACCTCCCACGTTCGTCACCAGCACCAAATTGAAGTATGAGTGACCGGTAATGGTGAATCTCATCCCTCCCTTTCTCTGGCAACCTACCCTGCATTTATTTGAAACTCCTCATGCGGTAGGATGCTTGTGCAAAATCAACTAGGAACAATTAACGAAGCATGACTGTTGGATCATCAAATTAATTATTTATATTCTCTTAGTTTTTATTGTTTGGAATATATGGACTTTGACTAATACTTCCTCCCGTTCCTTTTCGATGGTTCTTAATATATATATTAGTTTACAAAATTAATAGTCAAATTGACTATCAAAAAGCACTGATGATTAAAAAAATAAAATAATATACATTAAGCAAAATTATTAAATTTACGTAAACTGGTAGTATATAATTCATAGGCAGTACCAAAATTAGGACTTTGAAAGTTTTCAAAAAGTAAAATATATTACAAAACATATTATTCTAATACAAATAAAAGTCGATGAAAAACTATTGATTTCATCCGAATTCATAAACCCCACGTAGCTCTGTTTCTCCATAGGTCTGCTCATGCACGAGTTGAGTTATCTCGTTTTTTTCCTTTCGCGAATTTTTGGTATTATTAGTGTATAGAACTCTATCTAGGCAAGTAGAACTATTAAAAACTCACTTTATGTATTATTTCAATTTTTCTGACTTTGAACAAGATTTTTAATACATAGGGGTTAGGTTGCATAGACCTCCTTATCGGGGTAATGTTATTGTTGTTGAACAAGACTTTTAATAATAACCACGCTTAGTCAAAAATATTTTGTACAAAAGAAATAGAGGATAGTAAATTTAAGGAGAAACTTAAAGGGTTGTTACGTACCTTCTGTAAGCAACAGGGACAATCCCAGATGTATACTGAGCGATTTTTTGGAAAACAGGCTGAGCCAGGTCAAAGTGGTGCAGGGGAGGGTTGCACCAGCCACCAGCATTATTGGGAAGAGCATAATTTGGTGGGCAAAAATTAGTGGCAGTCACCACTATAGACCCTGGAAGACACCACTTGGAATGACCCACACACTTTAGCTCAAAACATGCTCCGCAACTCAACCCATTGTTGAACATTGCTGTACTCAATGCTGCTGTGTTTGTACCATACCCTTGGCTGTACAAATTCCCATAACCACATGCTCCACCTGAAAATCAAAAAAGTAGTAATATGAAATTCATAAACTAAAAATTTCTAGCTGGAAAATAGTTTATCATACCCATGGTTCCAGAAGCATCACCACCTCCATAGAAAGTTGCATGAGCTTCAATCCATCCTTGTTCATTGCCGTCGACTAAATTAATAAATTGTATACCAATTATGGACAACCACAAAATTGACATTTTTCTATTGAGAGATGTTTGGTACCTTTTTGGACAACAACTAACCTTAATGTGTGTGTTTTGAGGGGAAAAAGTAAGAGGATTGAGTTTAATTTGCACTCTGAAAAGAAAGGAACTGAGGTGGGAATAAATACAAGTAAGGGGGGAGAAGATTAAGACAACAAAACAGTATTTTAATTTATTTTTTCTTTGGGTTACTTTCAGGGAAAAAAAAAGGAGGGTATTTTTAACGTGTCATGCAGAAAAATAGATAGTATTTCTTTTCTAGAAAAATATTGAAAATATTTCTAGATTTAATAGGAATTATTAGTTAAGTTTTCAAATTATAGACAATATTAACAATGCTTTTTATTTATTTAACTAAAATATACGTTCAATTCTATCATATAAATGAAATACATCCCCAAATTCTCGTCAAGTGTAGGATATTTTCAAAATTTTATCCACTTTTAATTAAGATCTTCTTGCTCTTATAAGAGTTTATCACCACTTGCTATATCATGTGACAGATCAAAAGTGTATTTAAATTTGATTAATCAAGCATATGAATAGTTTTAAAACTGTTAATAATTGGAGTACTAATTTAATAATTTGCAACACATTTAGTACTTGTCTCTTTTTTTTTTTTCTTCAATTAAAAGCAAATGGTGCTAGTAATTTATTGTTCCTAAAATATTACTCTCTTTTTCTATTTATTTATCTTACTTTTATTTGTAGTCTATTTCTAATAAAAATGTATTTTTTATATAAAATTTAGTTATAATATTCTGTCTAACATATTTATAATCACAAAATTTTAAAATATTTTATATATCTATAATTTAAGCTCATAAAATTTTAAAAATATTGTTATTTCTTTAAATGTTAGATTAAATCACAATGATAGGAGCAAAAGGCGAAACAAGTTGAGAGGGGACCCGGTGAGCTGCACTTTTCCCGTTTTCCGTCCTGCCTTGTCTACAGACTAACCTCCGCTTTAGGCAACGCAACTTGACAGAGGTGTGACCTTACTTTTTTTTTTTTTCTTTCAATTAATAACTACACCCTCCGTCTATTTTTATTTATCTATTATATATAAATAAATATTCAACAATATTTATTTAGTTCATGAAATCAAGAGATAATTTTATATTTAATAGCTAATTTATCCTAAATATTAATTAAATTATTCCTTATTATATTTTTGTAAAATATTGTATTTATTACATTCGAATGATGATTTGATAAAATCACTCTCATTATTTAAAACTTCTTAATCTATGTGTCAAGTCAACAGTAGACAATTATCACAATATTAATTAAAATAGTACTACGTGCTTACTATATACATTAAGAAAATTGTTTTTTGATAGAAATTTTGCGTCTAGTTAGTTTGATAGTACCAAGGATCTGTCCTTCAAAAGAGGTGTAAACATAATTCATGCGTATTTTTTGGAAAAATGTCTATCCGAGTATTTGACTGAAATTAACATACTCCTTTTCCTCTCGTTATTTGATTTCATAAATAGACAAAATAACCGCTCAAGTGGCCACTGTTATAGTGACATTTCATGCATGCAACTCGACGCTTCCAGAAGATATCGAGGATAATTGTATTTTTCATACCTTAAAATTAAAAACATTGCGGAACGAACTGAAATTGATCAAGTTCATTTTATCCTCTAATGTATACGAGAATCATATTGTAGAACGAATTGATCTAGTTTATTCTCTAATATATGTATTATTGACCAAGAATCATTATATCTTTATCATTTGTAGTACAACTGACAATGTCATTGTCTGTGCGAAAGAAGGCAGACCAAGTATAACGTACATTATATAGTCACTATACAATTGTTAATAACCAAAAGATCCCTCAATTTTGTTTTAAAGTATTTTTAAAAAATGTGCTTCTTGTGATACTCAGAAAAAATGAGTGAGATTTTGCTTAACAAATAGGCTACTAGGTAGCTTCATAATACTTGTATAAAATTCACTGGTTGTTACATTAAAAAAATTGTACTATAATAAAACAAAAGTACCATTAGGAAGTTAATCATATCAAAAGACGAATCTAATACTTCAAGATTATGGGAGTACCATTATTTTATTTTTCAAATAAGAAAAAAAAAATAATATTATTGGTTGGAATTGAACTTCCAATCTTTATGCTAACAAAAAACCCATGAACCAATAAATCAACTTGTCATTGAGTTCTTTTAACTAGTATTTAATATATTCTTTAAGAATTATACAAGTAATATACCGAATTTAATTGGATGACCATGTTCCTGTGACCCAAAAAAGGGCTAAATTCACCCCTGATCATATCCTTAACTATTAGGGATCATTTGGTTGGGAGTAAGTTACCCTGAAATTAACTATCATAAATTATTCCATCACGTATACATAATAACTTATTCCATCACTAAAATATAAATGATAGATAAATAATTTCATGGCTATCTAATATTTTCAACCAAATACACAATAAAATAATTTTATATTTTATCATAAAATTATTACACCTCATACAGCGAATTCCAAAAGAGTGCAACTTGGACTAGAATCAGATTAAAGGAAAAGGCTGGTTGAGAGATTGGTTGCTAGTTGCAACTGATCCTGCCTCGGAAGATTCAATCAAAATAGCCTGGTGGCCTATTACACGCAGGTCAAAGATTCATTTGAATCTCATTCGATGAAAATTTTTATTAATTTTATATATTGTTAAAATTAATATTGAATTTTGATTATTTTTTTATGAACTTTTTCGTGTGTTAATTTATTTCTTTATACTAATGTTTAATATTTTTAGTGAAAATTGTATCGGGCCTAAAATTCTGGATAATCTCTTTTGTTGCATTTGTGAGGATCCTCTTATGAGATATGAAGTTTGAATATAAAATCTGAGAAAAAGCGCTGGAGCGGGTAGGTGGTCACACATCTACCAGAAAACTCGTCTCATAGATTGTATTACTAAAAATAATAGATAATTAATATTTTATTTGTTGTAATTTTCATGTTATGTATAATTAAGACAAATATTTCTATCGTGTAATTAGGTGTGTATTACTAATACATAAAATTTATATAGATACTAGTGAAAAGAGAATGCATATAAATAAAGAACCAAAAGTTATTTAAAGTTCCGTCCTCAAATATCATGTGGCCTTTTGGAGGGATAACGTTTTCTTTTGGTAAAAGAACTGAAAACGGTGAGCTTTTTAGCCTTTAAAAGATAACTAACAAAGCTTCAACAATAGCTTAATCTTTTCTTTCCTTGTGGTTGACGCTTTCAAGTATATATACTTTACACCTATTTGATTAGGAATTTTGAACTTGTCTAAACAAAATATACATCTGCAAATATTACTTTAAAATACTACTATGAGTGACAATATATAATTAATTATTTAAAATTTTCAAAGACACTTATGATCAAAGAGCAACTCATTAGATTTAGAAAATTCGAACATCATCACATAATTGCAAAGAAATTTGATCATTATAATATCACTTTGTCAATATATTATTCAGTTTTGAGTCTTGTATTATGTTTTCAAGTGATAAATAATGTTCGAATCTAAATTCTGACTAAATTCAACCGGAGAGGACCCCTTGAAAAATCTAAATGTACAATTTTCACTTTGTTATTGTTATACATAACATATCAACATTCAACGGAAAACATGTCTCTTAAAAAGTATTTAACTAAAGTTGTTAATTTGGTCTATATATCAATCCAATTTTAATGTGTTGATTAAAATGGATCAAAATACATGAGTTTTAATACCAATATATGAATTAGGCAGATCATATTTTGGGTTTTTATGGACTAATTTATTACCCCCTATCCACAACTTTGGTTGTAGATTTATCACCCAAATAGAAATGAGAAAGTCACAAAATGGAATATAGGAACGGCTCTAGTATACAAGATACAGAACATTTGGGCTCATGGATTCTCAAGGCCCACTAACTGGTAGGGTGAAGAATGAACGTCATGGACCTAACAAACAAAAACATGATCTATATGGCCTTTAACTAAAGATTTGGGTCAAAAATTAAGAAAACGAGAACTAAGTAGAAAAAAACCCAAACTTGCAAGGGTACCTGTGCAAATTCAAATGCATTTTTTCTCTGTTAAACCCTAGCTTCGAGCCGTCTAGAATATGTCGCTCATGTATTTATAAAAACACAATTACATGTCTTCTTCTCCACACATCTTAAAACCCTAGCAATACCACTTGTTCTTTACCACTAGAAGATTCAATTTCATCAAAGGCTTTTAGGTATTGTTTGGTTGTTTTTGTTGATCTATTCTGTTTCCGGGCTTTTATTTTACCCACTTGTAAGTAGGGCTAAGCGCAAGTGACGATCATCAATACACCATACTCCATACTGGAGGAAGATGAAATTTTGTTTACAAAGGAAATCAGAATCTCTGATGCGTTTTATTCTATTTTCCTTTTGTTTTTTGACTTGATTTTTATTTTCTTCTCTGCCTATGATGGTGTTAAATATACTTTGATTATTTAGTATGAAAAGAAGTTAAAGCTGAGGCTAGAGGCTTACTTCCCCTTTTCCCTTGGATACATTCTGTATTCCTTTTTTGTTTTCTTAATAACATAATAGATGTTGATTTGCAAGTGATGATAAAACAGACAGGGACATCAGAACTCCATTATAGGGGTAAAGATGACTAGTCTAATGGGAATCTCTCTGATGCAATTCACTTAACATCAAATATAGTGAACATATGTTGAAATTTCTATTTGTGTTTACCTAATTTTGGGGCTTAACGCTTGTTTTTTTGTACTGAGGAATTGAAGTAACAACTTTGCCAGAAATTCTTATTCCTCAAGCTTTTAAATTTTTCAGTATGGCTTGTGCAAGTGATGAAAAAACAGACAGGGACATCAGAACCCATAGGGTTGATGTTGATTTGTCGATGGGAAGCTCTCTGATGCACCACACACTATTTTATCTTTACATATTCGTTTATTATAATCCTGGAATTAGTGTTTTTGTAAATCCAATTTGTATCAGATTTGCCTGTGACGATGCTAAAGGACTTGTGATTCTTCATGATCATGTCAACGAATCATCGCAGCTGAGGCCATATAAATTTGCTCGTTTTCTTTGTTTTAACTTTGAACTGCTGTTTTGATTTGTTTGCCTATGATGTATTCATATTTGCACGTATTATCAGAAATAAGGATGATGATTACCATTGTCACTACCTCTGAGGCAAACAATCAATTTGGCTCTCTCGGAATCACTCTTTTGGTTCTGTATTTTAAATTCCATCTTATTCATTTTATGTGGATTTGCACATGTAACTTTACAACAAAATGACAACAGAGTGTATTGATAAAGAAAGATAGTGGGTTTGGATTTGAAATTTTCATGAACAAAGGTTCCTAAGTTAAAACAGAGAGGAACTGTACTACATGCATTGAAGAACAAGATTTAGAATATACAAATTAAGAAATGGCAACAATAGTAATCTCTACAATAGAAGAAAACTATATAACTAGAAGGATGATAAAATGGTTGTGTCGAGCTGATGATGGAGAGTTCCCTATGGTAGTAGATAAAATTGTCAAAAGGAGTTTCTTCTGGGACTTTGTCTTATTAAGGGAGAGTACAATTGACAAAAACTGCTATGTTGGTCTCAGTTGTAGTTGTCGAGCAATTAAAGTTGATGTAGAATTAATCATACAACAAAAGGCTTATTGGATGGTTAGGAAAATACTGTGAATACAAAAGGCTTAGGCTATACAAGACAGAGTAATGTACAAGTGTGTATACCTCCAAAAGATGTTAGGATTCAAGTTTTGGGTATGAGCTTATTTGAGATAAATTCAAATTAATTAGACTCCAATACGAGTATAAAAAAAAAATTAAGTTCAAGTGTGTGATGTTTGGTCATACTCCTGCTGTTACACCCAAAGCTATGTTGATATAGACTAGTGGATGTCCATTCTTATTACATTTGTTCTGTGATTCTCATTCGTGTGATTAATGTAAGTTTAAGGATTGTGTTATTTCCTCCGGTATCATTGAAGAGCGATTTCAAAAAAAGACGACAGAGATTAGGAAATGTTATTATTACCTTTTTATGTTGACAATAGTTATGTCAAAAGTCTAATTAGGTGTTTTTTGTTAAGTGAGTCCCACAAAACTAGAACAAAGTGAGTTTGGCTAACCTCGTGGCTCAGACACCTACTAGCATTAATTTGTTTATCGATAGAATTTTTCCTATTTATTTTGAGTTATTATTATGCTAACTTATAATTCTAATACGTAAGTTTTACTTCTCAAGCTTGAAAAGATCTGTCCTCAGATTCACTCATAAAATTGTACCATCTTCTAACATTCTGTATGGCAGAATTTTGGCATAAAATAGAATGAGTGGTACTCAGTGACAAATGTAATCAGAGTTTTTCTAGTTTAATTGAAAATATTATTTCTATTAAGCGTAATCAGAGTTGTTTGTAGTTTAATTGAAAATATTATTTCTATTAAGCTTATCTACGTATTGATTATCTCTGTGTATGCGAGAACTATTTAAATTTATTAAAAGAAAACATTAAGTCTTAAATTTAAAATTTGAAATGCACAATAAATTCCATAGTTACTCCCTTCATCTAACAATATTTGCCCACTATTGATTTGCACATTTTTTAAGAAATTACTATAAATAAAAATTACATCCTTTGAATAAAATAAATAAAAAATTAAATATAAAATTATCTCTTGAACATTTAATTTTAATATAGTGCACAATTAGATACAGACATTAGAGGTACTCCCGCCATATATAAATTGAAGTATAATTATTTATAAGATAGTATTAATTAAACAATATTTTAAATTAGTTTTTATCTAAAGAATATGTCAAATTTACTCATGATGAGGAAAATGAGAATAAAAAATTTAATTGAATCCTTTAAATATATATTCCCCTTGTTCATCTTTACTTATTCTCTGTTGACTTGACACAAGAATCAAAAAGTAATAAATGATAAAATAATTTTATCAAACCAGGATTTTAGATATAATAAATACAATGTTTTGAAAAATGAAATAGACAAATAATTATAATAAATGATAAAAACAAATCAGGAATTAATTGTAATTATCTCTTGATTTTATAAAATGCACAAATATTTTTAGACATTTCAAAATTGTAGTACTCTGTTCAATATTATATAAACATCTTTCTATAAATATTTGTCACATATTATAAATGCACTTATTAAATTAGGATATAATTAATTATTTTTTTATTTTACTTAACCATTAATATAACATTTGAAAATATTAAGAGGCTGATTAATTATTTTTCTTTAAAAAAGTAAC
>JAOTQR010000069.1:24955756-24968934 GCA_025774065.1 Solanum ossicruentum | reverse complement strand
ACTTTACTGGTTTCCTAATTATCCGTAAAATTAGGTGGCGACTCTATTTTCATTTCGAATTTTGAGAATTAATTTTTTCAAATTAATTGAGTTTAAATTGATTTTCGATTTTCGAACAATTTTCAAATTTTCTTTTAAAGTCGGTCATTTTTCAGTATAACAATAATTAATGACAAAAATAAATTAGAAACTAAAAAATAAAATTATCTTTAAATTAAATTTCATAAAATGAATAAATATTATTGAATATCATCAGATGATATAATGAATAATTATAAATGGACCGGAAAGAGTAACGTTTTATATTAAATGAAAGGTTAGAGCATGATTAATAAAAGGAGAAAATGTAATCAAAATGATAAAAAGAGACAAATCGATATCCTAACAGATGAAAGAGATGTTGCATCATTTCTTTATATACTCTGTCCGTTTAGAAAACAAGGATGATTTATTTTATTTTTTGATTTGTTTGAAAAAAAAAATTCATTTTTTAGGTAAAATTATAATTTCAAGTGTTGATGTAACATGTTTAAGAGCACAAAAATTAAAGAGCATTTTGCTACAAAGAAGAACTCTGTGCCAATCAAATTAAATCATCTTTCTTGAAACAAAAAAAGCATATAATTAACTAGCTGGTAACAATCACTTATAACCTAAAATACTGAAGAAATCCCCATTTTATTATGCAGGGAAAGAAAAAGAAAAAACCAAGTTACGAAATTAGTTTAAGTAATATTATTATTAATACATCAAATGACCTTACAAGTTTTTTGAGATCATAAAAAATAATATGAACATTAGGAAACACTCAAAAGCAAATATAAAATTAATCAAAATATACATAAATTCATTCAAATAATTCAACTATTTTTTAGAAAAGGTATGGTTGGAAACATTATGGGAAGCTAGGACAGCAGAAGATATGGATTACATAAAATTACAGAGTGCAAAAGGTCTTCCAACCGCCCATGGTTTTGGAACTACTGATTCCCCACGTCAATTTGTCTCATTGATTCTTCGGTCACAGAATATTAGATACGAAATTTAAAAAATATTTTAATATTATATTTAAGATAAATTCATTTTTAAAATTGAAAGATATATTTTCTTAATCAATTTCTTTATCAAATAAGTGAGACCTAATATAAAGAAAATATTCTAGGATCATTTAAATATTTAGAAAAATATATTTATTTAAAGGTGACTAAAAACAAAAATGTTACCAAAATTAAAACAAAGAGAGAGTAGTATATATTGTGCAGCAACAACAACAACATTATCCATTGCCTCAAGGTTCCCGCCCATTGCGGGGTAAGGGGGGGTCAGATACGCAGCCCTGACCCCTATGTTTAAAACTAGATCGACTGTTTCTGGATGACCCATGATGAGCGTCGAAAGTTGCATTAACTAACTGCTACTTCACAATTGAAAGAAGCGCAGACAGTTTAAAGAGCCATTTTGCTTTATTTCATCATATCCCAAAGCCAAAAAATAGTAAATCTTTAGCTCCATCCGACTGTGGAAATAGTAGTATATATTGTGCCTACTATATAAATTACTAATATTAGTGTATAGGATTTGAATATATTACAGCAATTTGCACGATTATAGATACCTCCTATTAACAATTTCTGCTACATCTTAGCATCAATTCAGATCAACCAGAGGTCTTCGGTTTTTATTCAATTTATCTTCTTGCAATTGAAGCTACTTATTTTAAAATTCATAGCATAGTTTGTTTATATTATATTTCTACCTTTATTTTTGACGTTTTACTTTATCTTTTTCTAAATTTATTTAAATATTTTAATCTTAACATGACATATTTAAGATTACAAGATTAAGATGCATTTTTGAAGTATCTTGGATATCCTTAATTTAACACTATAATTTTTTTTTAAAAAACTTTATGTTAGATCAAATTAGACAAAGATATTGAAATATATAGTGAAGTATTACTTTATTTTAGTGAAGTATAAAACTCGAGCTACAAAAAATATCCAGTTAACTGCAAGTTTTTTTTTTATATTATTTCGAAGAGAGACTTTTTCTTTGAATGAAACGAGTAATTGATCCATAAAATTAGGTTAAGATGGATCAAACAATGAATTGTCATCTAGTTCTGATCAAGTTTAATATAATTTATTCAAGTATGATACAGAACTAATTATGTAGATCCAAAATTATAGATATGAATGATCCAAAATTTTAGATGTGGATTTAGCTATTAATGTCACCTCTTCAAACACGAAGAAATTGAGCAATCAAATTTTTCAAAAGATTAATTTTATCACCTCTCGAATAAATATCATAAAAGTGCGAGTGAAATCTTATATTGATGGCTGAAACAAAAGTAAGTTGATAAAAATTGTGAAATATTCTTATAATAATATGAAGCCTTTTGACAAAAATAGGGGAAAAAGGGTAAACCAGCACGTTAAAAATATCTTGAGCTGTTTTAGCACTACACAAATTAATTTGCAACTTAATTATTTGGACCCATATGAGTTGTATATGGTCTGTTTTATGATATATAGGTGGGGCTATAATAGATCTGCTATATGGTTCAAAATCAACTCAAGTAGCTTTATTAATAAAGCAATAAACCGTAAGATAAATACATAGGAAAAGACTAATACATTCCCAAACCCATTAATAAAATCCAATGGAACAAATGATTAAGAACCAGAACAATATTACAATTTTGGAACAGTAATTGCAACGCTCAAACAACTAAAATTATAATGAAAAATGCTGGGACAGAAATTAATTAAGGATGGAGATAAGAATAAAGGATGAGAAGTTTAGACGTAATAACCACTTAATAATTAAATTTGTAGACAATATCCTTTTATCTGCTTTCTGACATGCTTGCTCATTCGAAAGTCAATCAAATTTGTTATTGGGCTATCTACATATTCGGCGTCTTTATGGTTTAGCTCCTGGCCCAATAGCTTGGCCAGCCTCTGAAATCTGAATTGGTCCATCAGTATTTATCCATGTTCACAAGTCATTATAGATCACTTTATATATTTTTCCCAATATTTAATTATTCAGATTCATTTTTTCCAATATGTCATTAAAAAGATGTTTACAATACTTTAGCAACATGGCCTATTAGCTCAGTTGGTTAGAGCGTCGTGCTAATAACGCGAAGGTCGCAGGTTCGAGACCTGCATGGGCCAAGATTTTTTACTGCTTTTTTATTTTATAACCCCAATTGTAGTACGTTGCTTTTTTCACCAACTAAATAAAATTGAAATATTTGACGTAGACATCCAACTTACCTAATAATTATATTCTCGAAACTTTTTGTTTTTCCAGGGAGCTTGGTTCACAGAATTTGATGAGTTATCTCGCTTTAAAATTTAAGATTAAATTTATTTTGTATTTAATTAAATTATTAATAGAAATTGATAATATTTTTTTTGCCTTATATCGTTTAGAAAGTGACATAAGTTAGCAAATTATAATGCTCATTTTAATTCTAGAATTATAATCCTTGTGTATTTCTATTTAAAGCCAAACAATTCCTTAATAATGTTATTCTAGAGGGTCAATGATGGAAAAAAATTTTAAGTTGAATTTTGGTGCAACAAATTACCATAAAACGAAGCTGTAAGTTTTGCAACTTTAAATTGAAAACAATTAAAGTAGAACCTAACAAGAAGTCATTGATTGTGACTCATAACTAAACCGTAAATAGGCTCGTGTATTCACTGTGAAATAAGATTATCATTTAATGTGCCTAAGTTCATTTTCCCCTTCGTTGACTAATAAAGATTTCCTTCCAACTAAAACAAATAGAAATTGATTTATCGATAATGAATTATTCATTTAACAGTAGATAATTTATATAAATTTATTCGTTCACAGGAAATAGGCTCTTTACCTCTATGAAGTAGCGGTAAGGTTTGCATACATTTCACCCTCCCCAGACCGCACTTGTGAAATTCTTCTGGACATGTTGTTGTTGTTGTTATTGTTATTTGTATAAATTTATTGGTTCTTAATGATTGAAATCTTTTTTTTAATAAATTAATTGATAATTCAATAGTGAATTATATTTATACAAAATTTGGTATATAAAGTTTGTGACTTAAAGTTTAATTTCATACTTCACAATTCGTTGAACGCATCTGTATAAATCATTTTGTTTGTCCTCATAATTTTTGATATTTTTCCTTTATTACAATATCTCAACAATTAAATCGGTAATCAATAAAACCATACCGACCTATACATAGTCTTCGAAGGCAAACAAAACGCCTAAACATTACAGAAGGTTCGCTCATATAACTAAGCGTCGAGAAAAGAAGCTGAACACGGACTTTGACCAGATAAAGGAAACGATACAAAAAAAACATCATAGGCAAGATATCAAAGGAGTAGCATATCAACCCCTTCCGATTTGTCATTTTTCCGTTTGCTTTCCTCTATATAATCCCAAAAATAGGGTGTACTTCAAGCCCAATTTAATCGTAATCCTCTGGTTACCAAAAGGGGTCATAGAGATGGGAATATTTGACTTAGAGAAGCAATTCGCTTTCTATGGCGCTTACCATAGCAACCCAGTGAATATCTTCATTCACATGCTGTTTGTGTGGCCCATACTATTCACCGCTCTTATTCTTTTCAATTTTACGCCCTCAATTTTCAATTTACCTCCGATCCAGTTTTGTGAGCACAGCTCTTTGGTCCTTAATTATGGGTTTTTGTTTGCTTTGGTTTATGCAATCTTCTACGTCTGTTTGGACAAGAAAGCTGGCTCTTTGGCTGCTTTGCTCTGTTTAATTTGTTGGGTTTACAGTGGTGTGGTTGCTCGTCAATTGGGTTTCTCTCTCGCCTGGAAGGTAAAGGGTTTTTTCTATTTCCTTTCAAGTTTGAGTCTTTTTGTTGTCTTTCCCTTGCGTCTGGGGGTTCTCTTTATATCGTGCTGCCGTAGTTTATATTGCAAATTATGTTGGAGATCAGTCGATTTAGAAACAGGCGAAAATTATTAGTCATGTTTCGCTCCTGGAGATTTAGTTTGACTAATCTTCACAGCTAAATTGGATTAGATCAACTTAATGTTTTACAATTAAATTTAGATAAAAGTTGCAACTTTTCTAATGTGCATTTGATGAAAAACTACATTTAGAATGATGGTCAAGTTAATGTAGTTTTGACGTTTGAGAAGCGAAATATGACAACTGGTTTCATTGCGCAGATTTGAGGACTTGTGAGTTTGTGTTTTTAGATGAGATGGTGAATTGATGAAATACTTTCAATTATACTCTTACCTCTTTGTTTGTCCTCCTTGATTGTACATTCTGCTTATTACCAGCAATTGGAGTCTCAGGACTTCATCTTTTACTAGCCAACTTTTCAGCCTATTGTCATGTTGAAACATATTTTGATCTTGTGTAAAGCCAACTTAACTGGCCATCATATGCTTCCTTTCTCTGCCGACCATCATACATATAATCACAATCTCCCCCCTGCTTGATCTGTTACTATATTTTTGCACCCTTCAATCAAGTAAACCTGAATCCAGAATTAATTTGAGGCATCTATATGAATTGTTTGAATCTTCTTTTATACTAATAGGGTTCCTTTTACTCAAAAGGAAAAGTCCTCAGATGTGTCGCCTTTCAAGTAAATTAGGGGTTCTCCCTGTATGTCACCCTTCCCCGGCACTGGCATGCAATCTGGAACAACTCCTGGTTACACTAGTTAGACAGGCTAAATAATGCAAACTGGAACCTGGAACAGGTTATAGGAATTTTGCTGAAAAATTCTTAAAAGTCAATTTTATTTGAGCTGAAGAAAACTTGGGACACGTTAATCCAGGGTTGCAACTTGTCAATCTTATGTACTTTTTGTATCAATTGTCACTTGCCAATTCCATGCATTTCTTACCTACATTTCTAGTACTGACCTATAGAAGTCATTTAGTTGCTATTCCTATATGCTCAGCTGGCGAAATAAAGCTAAAGAGCTTGAAGTTTTTCTTGTGATGTATCTAATTGCACATCTTGGACAGGAAACTGATGGTCTATTAAAGATCTAGTCATTTAGCTGAATTCACTGATAAATTTCACAACTTTCTGGCAAGAGTATGATCATGTAACTACCATGTTGTGTTCTGTCTGCATTCCACTCTACATGACACAACATGTTATACATGACACATGACCAACCTATGCTATCTGCCTTTTAACTTAATATTTTTGCTGGTATACTGGGTGTGGGTGTTTTCTCCTTTCTTACCTTGAAATTAACCATAGACAACTTGTCTCTTGGTAATTAATCTTCAAAAATAATTTCATTTAGATGTCTGGGTCCTCCTCTATGTGCAGCGAGGATCTAACTCCTGACTTCTTTATCTGTAGCAGTTCATTGGATTTGGTCAAACTTGGCCGTCATCTATTTGTTGTTAGAGGTGAAGAACCAATAACCAATTACAGAGTTACCTATACCTATGCTTGTGAGAGTTAGCAGGTACCTTGGGATGGCAATTGGGGTGGGACTGTGCAGAACAGGGTGGGACAAGCCTTGACCCACTATAACTTTGACCCGCCCTTTCCTTCCATGCTTACTATTTTTCCAAAAATTTTTCCCTGTCCTGCCTTATCAGCCTCTGTCCTGTTTGTAATCTTTTCACTCTATTTTTATATTTTGTAATATTCTATTTAATTGTTTTACAAACTATTTCGATTTTTGAATTGGAATATTTAAAACTGATACGCGAATAGCGTTGTTTAATCTGCTGTTTTTTGTGGGCTCGAGCTGATTTTTCTACAAAATCCATTACCTGTCTTGCCCCAGTTGCCATCCCTATCGGTATTCCTTGAGGTGGGTGCAAGCTGGCCCAGACACCGTGGTTCATTATAGAAAAAGGACCAATAGCTAATTACTACTTGGACAGTCTGGTATGGACTGGACAAAGATGTATAATGCATGATCTGTTTGGTCAGAAGTGAATCTATCTAGTTCTTCTTGAATCAAGTATGTGATGTTGGTGCTAACTATGACAAACACATTGCCAGGTTGTTCTAGCAGCTCAATTGTTCTGCTGGACTGGACAGTTTATAGGTCATGGAGTGTTTGAGGTGATCATTTGTAGTAATTTTACGTATGATTCTCATAGCTTCCATCAATGCGGTTAGATGACATTCTTATTCACTTTTGTAGAAGCGAGCACCTGCCCTTCTGGACAATCTCACACAAGCCTTCCTTATGGCACCGTTCTTTGTACTCCTTGAGGTAATTAAACTAGGTCTATCATCTATTTTAGGATACAAATACTTTCAGTGGTTGCATCATCTTATGTTTTCATGACTTATTGGTTCTTCACAGGCCCTCCAATCTCTTTTTGGCTATGAACCGTACCCTGGGTTTCATTCAAAAGTGAAAGCAACAATAGATGCTGAAATCAAAGAATGGAAGGAGAAGAATCAGAAAAAGATATCTTAAATTTAATATGTGAGGTTATTAGCTATTCTTATTGTATCTGTAAATAGATGAAGTTTGTTCAAATGTGAACTGCTTGTGTACACGTTAACTTGTTTTTTATATGCATATTTGATAAAGTCAAAAACTTGGTTTTGTATGCATCCTTTATTAAATCAACTGATTATCAAAATGCTCTTAGCCTGTGCTTTGATGCTCCAAGTGGTGAAGTATTCGTGGGTTTTCATGTATGATGCATCTTACCAGTCGTGAAGGACTTTGCTAGATGTGAAGTGGATTACCTACTAAATACCACGTTACATACTCTCTTTAAATCCATGGGATTCTGATGCTAAGTATCAGAGACTCGATTACCAAAGAGGGTGGTACTTGAATTTGTTTCTAATTGCTTCCCTGGATTGAAATCCATTTCTTGTTACTCTTTTAAGAGGACTGTTTGTTGGTATAACATCTCACAAGAAATTTGTGAATTAGTTGTAGGATATGATTGCCCTCTTTTAATGGGATGAATGTTTTTAACACCTAGTGCAGCATTAGTGCATGAATGATCACACATTCTTTTTTCTCACTTCGCTAGTTGTTTTTTCTCCCAAGTAACTAACATGCTCTCATGGGCACGGACCATGAATCAAACTGAAGTCAGTAAACTACAAATGTTGGATTGTTTCATCTTGCCAGGCTTGTTTTTGTTATGTACAGAAGGAAGAGAAGAAGGCGCCTATGCTGGAAATACACCCTCACTCTTTTTCCACCCAGGTTTTTTCGGTTCATTAATGAATCAAGGCGTTGCATTGGTCTAAATGTGCATATGCATTATCTAGAAGATGAATAGTGCAGCAAATTGTTCCAGGGAAATCCATCTGGATTGTCAATTTTCTCTAGAAATGAGGTAGTATTATCCACAGAGCCCTGCTCTTCACTATTGTAGTATTGGTATTCATTTGATTGCCTCTTTCTTTTATTTTTCTCTTACAAACTTCTACATTGTGTCATGGTGCTTAGTTTAACCTGAAAATGTGACATCCTACCTTTCCAATTGGCCAAAATTGTGACATAGAGATAGGTCTGAATAGCTGTTTTCTGGATTTGTTCTTAGTTCTATCACAAATTGGAACAGAAAATGGAAACATCAGCAGGGCCTATTGATTTAGATGTTATTGTTTTGTTGTACTTAATCATTTCTGGTAGGCCTATTTTACTGCTTTCAAAGGGATCATGCCAGAGTTAGATAACCAGCCCACTTCAATTATTGTCATTTGTCACCATTCTTTGTAGATTTAATCAACAAAAGATTACGTTCGGGCTCTATAGTTTATTAATTAGTTTCAGTACTATTTATAAAATCGATTTTAGCATCTAAAATTGCTATTCATAACTCTATGTTCTTCAACAAGATTTAATCGGTTAAATCAATCTTAATTTATATGTATAAATCGTAAATTCTATTTTGAAAGGGAAATATCATCACTGTAGTCGTTTTTTTTTTAATTCAACATCTAGTATCTTCTGTTTATGGGGCTTGATATTTTTGAGATGACGGTCTTTCGAAAACAACCTCTTTATCTCTATGATAGTGATAAAGTCTGCATATATTTTACTTCTTTAGACTCACTTGTGGATTTTAATTAAATATATTGCTGTTTAAAGTCAAATATCAATAGCTTTTCCTAAAATTTACAATCTGGTTCTCATTGTTATCATCAACATATGCATTAGCCTTTACATAAACGGGTAACGTTTTCTAACGTCACAAGTATCTAGTATGCGTTTGACCATGGATTTCAAATATATATATTTTTTAATCTAATTTGGAATTTATATCAATAAAGTTGCGTCTGGTTATATTTTGTGCAAAAATGAAAGAGCGCATTTTATAAAATATAATGCATTTTCTCTCTTCTATCAATAATTGATTAATTAATTTTCTGCATCAAACTGAAATCCTGTGATTTGTTGACAAACTTTTGTAGTTTTAGGAAGAAAAATGAAATAATTACACAAGAAGAACTAACTTAAAATGACCTAAAATAGTAAAAATAACATACCATGACGCAAAGACTGTGAAAAAAATTGGTGGAAAAAACAAAAGAATAAATAAAAATGACTAGCAACTTTATTTTTGTTTTTTGGGCACTTAGAAAATGGTTATATATCATACGCATGAAGCAAGAAAAAGCAAAAAAGGGGATCAATCATATGATAACTACCACAAAAAAAAACATCCTAAAATATTTACAAGAATAGAATTAAGAAGTGTAATTAGGGGGCAACATTCTTGTATTTTTGTTTTGTTTCCGACATTTAAGGTTTCGTGTGAAATTTGCTTACCCATGATTAATGGGTCCGCTTCCACTACTAATCTTCGTTAAGAGACGGTAATCTTCTATTAAAAAAATCAAATTTCTAATCTTGATGATATTACAATTTACAACAGATAAAAGATAATATAACTCTGTGAAAATTCTTTATATTATTTTTAAAAAAACAACCACGTGTTACTCTTGGTCGAAAAAAAGGAAAAAAAAAACTCTATAAATGACCTCAAAATAAAAAAATATGATCATAATTAAATCCCCAGAAAATATTTCTCACTTCCTCCATCCCAATTTATGTGGCACGAATTTCGAGATTCAAATTAATTTATGTTTGATCATAAAATTTTCATATATATATATTTTTAAATATTTTGAATTATTAATTATTGTTACTCTAGTACTTTTTTTTTAATTTGAAAATATATAAATTTATTTTAAAAAGATTGAAAATTCCATGCACAATTTTTGATCAAACTAAAACTGGTTGACTCTCAAAAAATAAAAAATGACATATAAATTGGGATAGAGAGAGTAATTTGTTTTTTAAAAAATGGAGTGCACATCTGTCTTATGATAATCTTCAATTATCAATCAACTTTTCCTTTAAAGCCCTTTTTTATGTGTGTAATATAGACTCAATTGATTCAAATTCGTAACGTATAGAGATCATTAAAATTTTTATGTGTGTAATATAAACTCAACTGATTCAAATTCATAACGTATATAGATCATTAAAAAGAAAAAGACTTTGTATCACATATTATTTTATTTTTAAATTTCAAACTCGAAACTTTTATTAATATTAATAATGTTACTTCATCCATCATGTTTTTGTCTGGCCTTTCTGGTTGTTATACTCTTAGAGAGCAAGGAATGTTTTAGAAAATGAAAAATTGAACGGAAATCATCCAAGTTTTGCGGGGATTTGACAGGTTTTTGGGAATTTTCAAATAAATTTCTGACATTATTGTTTAATTAATTATTTGGAACCAAACAATTAAATTATGTGGTGCTTAATATCCGGTTACCGGATTCCGGTATGGGTTGTCAATGAGGTTTATTACTGCTTTGTACAGTGGCTAATGTTTGATTAATACATACTTTCTTTCGTCCCATACGAGCATTGGATTCATAAAAATAATATAATACACTACAGTACTATACATTTTAAAACGATATTAACTAAAACATTATTATATATCGAAGATTCAAACTCAGAAATAAGTAATAATAATAATAATATAGACAATCTGTTTGATTAAAAATTGAAAGAATGACTAGCTAGTATTCAAAATTAAAGCCAATAATAGTGCGAATTTTTTAAAAAAATAAATATTATCCTTATTTTTGAAAAATAATTTCCTCCTTTTTAAAATATATTAATTACTAGAACTTTATGATTATCCTCCAGCGCATTGGTGTATTAAGAGACATCTTGCTTGATTTAATTAATAAATAGTAATTAGTATATTAAGACATCTAGATGTTTCATATTAGGACTACAGGAGATTATGAGATCAGAAAGAGCTACTATTTCTGGCAAATTAATTATATTACTAATTCCTAATGAGATTATATAATGATTATGATTATAGTATTTATTTATTTTTATCATCACCATCGTCATCGTCATTAGTATCGTCTTATTATATTTTGCTAAGAAGATCTTGATTATTCTTAGCACACATCATGTACTAAGGGATAATGTTATTTTCCCCCAAATTGGATATGTTATATCTTCTCCATCTATTAAAAAATTGAACTATAACACACCACTTCATAATAGATACTTGTATTATGATAGTTTGGAATTTAAAGTTTATTGGTAATTCTAACAATAATTTTAAGTTAATGTAAAATAATAATTGAGTTTAGAATCACATACTTCCTTCGTTCACTTTTATTTGTCACTATTTCACTTATGAGACCAAATTATATGAATTTTGACCAATATTTTATGATGCATTTTTTAATCATATTAATATGAAAAGAATTGCAACTTATAGTAATTTTTTGTATAATTTTCAATCATCTAAATTTTAGATTTCAAATATTAAATTTAGCTACTTCAATTTTGCTTTGAAGTTTAGTCAATTTGACCTCGAAAAGCGAAATAATGACAAGAAAAAGTGAACAAAGGAAATATTTATAAAAATCTAATGAATTTTGTAACGAAAATTAGATTACATGAAAAAAGTGAGTTACCGTGAACCCATAAGGCATATACTATATTCTAAACGGAATAGTAATAGTAACTAATTATCAGAACTCCATAAATATTCCTTTTAAAAAAACAATTTTCAAAACAATCAGATGACGAAAGCTTAATCAAACAGATTAATATATGTTATGTATGAATACATAACGATAACCTTCAAATAAAGAAAGAAACCAAACTGTACTACTTATTAACAACAAGAAAAGAAGCAATTCAGCAAATGATTATTATTTTTTAGGTCAAACCTTAATAAACTTTTTATCATGAGAAACATGGCAATTTTGCATCCATAGATAGAAAGAAGAAGTGGCACATAAGCCCACGTAGATAATAAAACCTCATTTGAATAAAACACATAAGCTTATTTGTAGACAATTCTTGTATGCTTTGGACCTAAAAAATTATCACAATGAGCTGACCAAAATAAAAATAAAAAATAGATATCACTATCTTTTTTATAAATTGATAGTTAGGCAATGCATTGATGAATCAGTCAATCATTATAGCATATTTTATAAAATTACTTTAAAAGATTTGGGTAGTCTATAAAGCAAACAGTAATTAAAGAATTCAAAAGTGACGAAGTATATTACCTAATTTTATTCCCTAATTAATAGTTAACTTACAATAAGAACCAATATTTTTGTGCCAAGCAGAGCTGTCTCATTTCTTGATTAGTGTTGGAACAAAAGAAACAGGACTAATCCTAATCCAGAATTTAGTGGTCAACCCTAGAGTTAATTAACCAAAGTAGTATAACCAGAGTTTAGTTAATTAACCCCCTCCTCCACCCCACCCCTCTCTATTAAAAATATTTTTACTTGTTATGTTTTGCTTCTCAAATGTCAAACTGCATTGATTTTGATCAACACTTTTAAGGGAGTTGATCGACTTTTTATTTGTGTAGTTTTCCTTTTGATATGTTTCAAAAAGAATTAATATATGTTTTCTTTTTTCAAAGTTTGGTTAATGTAACTTTTCATTTATTATATTTAAAATTTTGAGATTAAAGGGTATTTTAGTACGTTCAATGTTTCTTTAATTTTAGTCTTTCTGCTTCTAGGTTTTGTGCTGAGGGTTTTAGGAAACAACCTCTCTACTTCTATGAGGTATCGGTAAGGTCTGCGTACGATCTACCCTCCCCAGACCCCACTTGTGGGATATCACTGGGTATGTTGTTGTTGTTGTAA
>JAOTQR010000069.1:24944727-24955656 GCA_025774065.1 Solanum ossicruentum | reverse complement strand
TCAAAGCTTTTGAGATGATCATGCTTTGGCATCACAAAGTCCAATTTTTTTTTATCTGCGAATAATGATAAGACAAGTAAAAGTGAATAACGACATTACTTGCTTGGATCAATTGGGAGTAGCCGAGTGTGTGTATTTTGATGATGACATTATTGGCTATATGTCGTTATTGGCTATTTGTGACGGCACTGACTAATTTTTCTTTTGGGAAAATTTTGGTGGCTGATGTGAATGTTTGACTATTTAAGCCAATCTGAACGGTTCAATGTTGTTAAAAAAAGATTATAGTAAAAATATAATTCATTAAGAATAAGCAATCTTGGACAGGTGGCCCTCCTATAGCTGGGTTTCTTTCCTTATTAAGAAAGTTCTGCTAGGGCCGATAAAATAGATAATATATATGGATATTCATCTATTTTTACTTATTTAAAATGAATTAAATACTTATTTATTTTAAAATATTAAATATGACTCTAACAAATTCTATATGTATTCTTAGAAGATCAATCACTTTGACTATTTATAAGTATGAGTATCTATTGAGTAAATATGAATACCCATATTTACCCATTGGGTAACTCATTTTTACCCATTTAAAATATGACTATTAACTCATATTTGATCCATTTTTATTTGACCTATTTTTGCTCAATCCATATCCGACTTCGCCCATTCGTTTACCACTCCTAAGTTCTACTAATGTTATCTTTTAAGAAAAGGAAAGGCCACTTATCATTTTTTAAAATATATATATGTTTTGGTTCACAATAATTAAGTAGAACTTTTCTGCAAGAAGAGATAAGTGATAAGCTGGGATCACCAGTTCCATTAAAAAAAAAGATTTATATTGTTTAAAGGGTGTGAAATGAGCATGTTAAGGATAAAGTTAGGCAGATTAAAATAGGTTGAGTTAATAAATAAATTAAATTACATAAGTTAGTTTAAGATTTTTCTTGGTTCAAGATGGACGGTTAATTTTAGCTAAACATTGTGTTGTAAAATTACTTTATAAAATCATTCTTCATGTATTTATTAGTATTTATATTGTTTGTTTAATTACTAACTCAAACAAACAACAAAAAATTCTTATTTATGGCCAATCCCAAAATAAAAGAAATATAATTATTTTCTTTATGCTTTGTTCAGTTTTGATCTATCAAGAAATAACTTCTCTGCCCATAAATATAGATTAAAAATTAGCTGAAACTTTTAAATGAGCTAACTTGGGTGATAATCAAATTTATCCACCAATGAATATAAGTAATAATATATAGTAACATTTTTAGTCTAACTCACTCATACTTGATCATGAATTATATTTTCATGAGCTAAATTTGATATCCCTATCTTATATCAGGATCATGCAGTAGACATTTGTAGTACTCTTTCTGTTCACTTTTATTTATCAATATTTCACTTATCGAGGTCAAATTATATGAACTTTGATCAATATTATGTTTTTTCATCACATTAGTATGAGAAAGAGTGCAACTTATAACATTTTTCGTATAGTTTTCAACCATCCAAATTTTAGATTTTAAAAATTAAATTTAGCTTTACAGTTTAATCAAGTTGACATCAAAAATTGAAACAGTAACAATTAAAAATGAACCGAGGGAATATCTATTTTCTCCTTGGACATCAGTTGAATAGCAATTAAACAATGTAAGGTTAAATTTTATGACATTTTCAAATATTTGGAAAAGTTTAGAACATACCCTAGTACAATAAACTTTTATACTAATTATTAAAGGTGTTCTTCCTTCTCTCTTTTGGATTTGCTCCATTGTTATATGGTTCTTGAATTGTCTGAGAAATTTCCTTTAAAAGCGTAAACTGTTAGTATATGGTTATCATAATTATTATTTGTGTATACTATCATATAGTAAATCCACCTTATTTTCACATTCGACTAATTCACAATAAACTTCTTTTTCTAGGTGCAAAGAAATCGTACCATTTTTAGGACAACAAAGATGAATGAATTATTAAAGTATTCATACTATATCATTTTCAATTACTAAACAAAATGAAGTGTCTTAATTAATTACTTTGATGTAACAAAATTGTAAATTAAATTAAATTCATGCATGTAAAGAATGGCAAACGACAAGTCTACAAGTCGAATTCAATATTGAAGGTTTTTTTTTAAACTCTTCTTTTCCCATCTTGTTTTAGAAACTCCAAATGGTATTAATTCTTTTTCCCCCATTTTCCCTCTAAATCAAACACTTGCTTTTAAAAAAAAGAGATTCAAATTTAACTAAGCTTAAATGTAACGTAATATTATATACAATAAAATCGAACCTTTCTCCGAACCTTTTGCATGCCAGAAGATTGGACTCGCTTTTTTTAAAAGAGTGATTGTATGTACTCATTTTAATTATAGATTAGTGGGTCATCTTGTTACATGCTTTTTGCTCTAATGTTTCCAATTTGGGTTGTGAGTACAAGTTTTAAATTCTTTCTGTTCTCATCAATGATGAAGCAACCAAATCCTAGAAAAGAAAAAAAGTAGGTTAACTTTTACCTAAAGAGTATAATTATAAGTAACTACCTCTAGAAAATAATTAATTACTACAAGAAAATAAAATTCAGTAATAATTATTTTTTATAGAGTCAGTGTGTATATACTTTGCAACTAATAAGCATGGCCAACCATTTATATTTGCAGTTACTAATAATCATGGGTAAAGGTAGTGTGCAAAGAGCAGAGCATATTCAAGAAGACTATAATTGATGAAACTATTAAAAAGACATGATGGCCTGCAATAATAAGCTTTTTGTATGTACATAAAAGACGGTTACAAATCAATGATTGTGGTGGCCTGGTGGGGATACCTCTAGTCCCTTCACCTTTAATCACAACTTTTCGATTTAAGTTTTGGATATGAAATATTTTTAATCTTTCGTATGAATCGTTTGATATAAAAACAAATTATGCAGAGATTAGTAATAATATATAAATCAGTAATATAAAAATTAGTTATGTAAGAATTATTTTTTATCAAGTGGTTGATTTATTATGTTAAGATTTACATGTATGTATACCATTTTTTTTAATTTAAAATGCTATAGTAATTTTTTTACAATTATGTTTTTACGGAGACTCATCCATTTTTGCAGTGCTTTTTGTTTTATGTGTTTTTCACATGAGTTATTTGAGGGTAAGTTATTATCATCTTAATGAATCGATCACTCATAAAATGTCAATTTTTAAATTTTTTAAAAAATAAATCATCTACTTTTAAAACTGAAAAGATGATAAACAATAGTAAAATCGACTAAATCATCTATGTTTATACATAAAAATTGTAAATTGTAATTTTAATATGAATACAATATTATAAATTGTTCAAAATACAAAGAGTCATAAAACCACCACACAAAGATACACACACGTCATATAGATATGTATTTGCCTTTTCAATTAGCAAATGTTTAAAAACATACCTTTCAAATATTGTATTGAATTTTATTTTGCAATTAAGCAACTCAATCTCACTAAATAATAAAATATAAATCATGTGTATTATTACAAATAACAATATACTTTGTGAGATATGAAGAAGGTAAAATGTGTGCAGACTTTATTACTACCTGATAAGGTATATAGTTAATGCATGGATGAGCTATATATAGGCCTAAAATTTGTATCAAACATAGTACTAAATAATATCATACATAATAAATAAATTATTTCTCCTAGTATATTTTATCAAATGATCCTTTAATGCATTTTGTGCAATACAAATTTAAATTAATCGAAAGCTTAATATTAATATGGAATATCAGAAATATAAAGTGTAGATAAAAGACAGTTGAAGATGAGTCCAAAAGAGTAATCTTTTCAAGTGAACCACAAGACCACAGAGGATCTTCATAATTATGTTACCTTTTAGCTTTATGTTTGTATCTTCTCATGGGCCCTAGCCTAGCTCAATTCAACATAAAGTACAACTAATATCGAATGACCTTCTAGGCTTCTACTATTTAGTTGCACAACAGAAATTGCTTTTCATGAGAAAATCCCCCTTTTTGTAATGTCAAATTGGAGCACATAACAGAATCTTGTTAAAAGAAACTGCTAATTCACAAGGTAATGAAGTAAATACTTACTAAACTATGTTATAATGAACAATTCTGAATGCATTATATTGGGTATGATGTAGACAGACTATCTTAATGTGAATGTTAGTGATTGCTTTCACGACTTAAACTCATAATACATAAATCATGCAAATCAAATTTACTTGTTATTCCAAGTTCCTTTTTTAACATTATTGTACAAAAACAATCTTTTTAATTGAAGTTTTGTATCATTGTGAATTGAAAGTATGAAAGGCCTTCAAGAAGCTTAAGACTTTTTGGACTAATTTTCTGTTTTATAATGTGAGGTTAACGTGTCTAATCAAAAACTAACAGCATGGAGAATATGCGGAAAACTGGTATAAACTAAGATATTTTTATTCCAAATGAAAACAAATATAGGGTTATAAAGGTAAATTTCAGTTGATTAAATGGGATTTAAGCTAATTTCAGGTAGATGATGTAAACCTTCTCTGTAACCCCTCTTTTTTAGTATTTACTTCATTAAGGTAGCCCCTTTTCACACCCTCAAAAGTCAAAATTTTTGAAATAGAGAAGGTTAATTTAGGAAAATCACTCAAGAATTGTATGAGAAGAATGTAGGATATATATAATATATATTGAAAGCATACCTAATAAAAAATAACTTAAAATATTATTTCCCTCCATTTCAGTTTATTTGTGAAGTTTTGATTTGACAGAGTTTAATAATATATAAAAAAGAAATTGAATCTTGTGATTTTAAATTAAAAATATAGATAATGTAAATAAAAAATATATATTTTTAAACAAACTAAAAAGAAAAATAAAACAGACGAATTGGATATACAATTGAAACAGCCCATGAAAGCAACAGATTGAAGGTTCTTCAACTAATACTATTATACAGCAGAATTCTAAATATAAATAAATTATATGTTCCAAAGAAAAACACGACTTTAGTTAAAAATAAGCACAAGAGAATTTTTGACAGAATTACATGCTTTATTTAAGGAGATGAAGTGTATTTAGTCAAATATAAAAAGGGGTGTATAGAGAGGTTTATATGAGAAGGCATAGAAGAAGAAAAAAATAGAGTTTTTATTATAAGAGAATTGAGGACCAAAACAAGAGTTCCTTAGAGCTCACGTTTCTATCTATCTCCCCCAAAGACCAGTATTTATGGACTTCTTCTGATTATTTCTCTGCTTTTTTTCAATCTTTAACATCATTCCCATGGCTTTTCTTTCCAACTTTCTCATTATTTTCATCAACTTTTTCTTCCCAATTCTGTTAGTTCTTGAATCTTGATATACTATTGTTTCTTCAACTGTTTGTCAAGGAACTCTTTCTTAAAAGAAAATCATAAATTTTACAAAAGGGTGTTTAGGGGTTTAAGTTTTGATGATGGAAAATTTTTCTGGAAGTGTTAATATGGATGATCAACAGCAGCAAATGGAACTTCCTCCTGGATTTCGCTTTCATCCTACTGATGAAGAGCTAATTACCCATTATTTGTCTAAGAAAGTTGTGGATGCGAATTTCTCTGCTATTGCTATTGGAGATGTTGACATGAACAAGATTGAACCTTGGGAGCTTCCATGTAAGTCGATTTCTCCATTTTTAGCCGTCCACTCAACTGATTAAACTAAAAATAGTCCGTGTATAACTTATCTATACTCGCTAGGAAATTGACTATTTGTGTTTTGTAACATGGTACCTATTGTTGATTTTCTTGTTATGTTTGTAGGGAAGGCAAAAATTGGGGAAAAAGAATGGTACTTCTTTTGTGTGAGAGACAAGAAGTATCCAACTGGTCTGAGGACAAACAGGGCAACTGCTGCAGGTTATTGGAAAGCTACTGGGAAAGACAAGGAGATTTTCAGAGGAAGATCTCTTGTTGGCATGAAGAAAACTTTGGTGTTTTACAGAGGGAGAGCTCCAAGAGGTGAAAAAACAAATTGGGTAACTCATGAATACAGATTAGAAGGAAGATTATCACTTCAAAATCTTCCCAAAACAGTAAAGGTACAAACTTTATGCATTTTTTCTTCTTGATATCCTATAGTTTGGGGGGTTTTTGAGTAGGGAAAAACAGACTCTCTACCTTGTAAGGTAGTAGTCTGCGAATATTCTATCCTTTTGAGATCCCATTTGTGGGATTACTGGGTATTGGTTTGGTCCCCTGTTTGATTTCAAGATTGCTGATTTCTGGTTTTTGGACTATTGCAGAATGATTGGGTGATCTGCAGAGTGTTTCAAAAGACAACTGGTGGGAAGAAAATTCACATTTCAGGTCTTGTGAGAGGGAATTTTGATGAAAATGAAACAGGGAATTCTCATTCCCTTTTGCCACCATTGACAGATTCATCGCCTAGTCACGTGCACTGCTTCTCCAATTATGTTACTACTCAAAAGAATCAAGAAAACAACATGATCAACTCCTTCAACACTTCTCCTAATTTCTCTATTCTCTCGAATTCCAACGACATTTTCCAAAGAAACTCCCTTCCAAATGCATTCACCTGGAACCAAACAGTCCCTCTTCAACACAATTTCCCTCAGCCAGGTTCATTTCCCCTACAAGATCCTGCAACTCTAAGGAATTTGCTTGACAATTATGGACAGCAGAGTTTCAAAAAGGAGACGGACATAATCAGTGCATCCCAAGAAACAGGTATAAGCACTGATATGAACACAGAAATTACATCAGCTCAACAGGATCTTGATTGCTTCTGGACTTACTGAAATTCTTGGCAGAAAAAAAGGGCAAAATAATCACATAAAAATGAAAGAACAAATATAGAGCTCCAGTATTATTATTATTATTATTAGCTATTATGGTGTGGAATTAATTGTTATATGTATAGGATTTACTAATCTCCTAAGTTGCATTCAACAAAGTAACTATATTATGTCCCCAAAACTATACTCCTACCACAATTTTAATTTTATTTTTTTGTTGTCATTTTACACTTCCCATTGTGATATTGAATTTGTAAAGAAAAGAAAAAAAAAATAGTAGTACTATGTGACTCTGTGTGAGATCAGGTTGGTCGCTTACTAATCTTTTATTGTGTTTTTTTCCCTTCGAAACTGCTTTCTTTGTGGATGGATTTTTAGCTTCAAGTTGACTTTTTTATTCATCAATTTTTTGCTTCAAGTTGAGACAAACTCTCTATCTCTATAAGATATTGATAAAGTCTACATAAATTCTACCTCCTCAGATTTTACTTGTGAGATTTCACTAAGTATGCATTGTAATTTTAATAAAGAATAAAAGAACATTTTGTGGGACTCAAAATAAAATAATATGTTACGGACCCGTTTCTTCCTCCAGAATATGTGTATAATTGTGTCATGATTAGGAGATAATCTCAAAGTACTTTGGGAATTAGGACCATTTTTAGATGTCAAAAAATGGTATTAACCAAACCACGTGGTGGTCTTGTCTAAGAAATGAAGTTAATAGTTGAGGGCCTAGTCGTTTTCTTCTCTTTTTATCTTTTTTGACAGAGTTATATTAATCATTATTTATTGTAGGAATTAAACGAGCCAAATGTCAAGAGGATTAGTTGTAAATGATAATGAAAACATTAAGTCGAGTTAGTTAGAGATACGAAATAATTGAAAACATGCTTCTCGCCACGCATTAAATTAAAGAAAAAAGGAACAGTTCAAGGCGCTAAGCATGACGAAAGTTTTGCCGTTTCTATGTTTCCTTCATGCCTAAGCTGCCCCGCGTAGATAGTGACGGATCAGAATTTTCTTTAAAAAGGTTAAATAAGAATTAGAGCACGAACTAAGCGAAGAAGTTTAATATCTATTATATATATAAAAAAAATTATTTTTATCATATAAAAATTTTATAATTTTTCACTGTAGAGGATCAGATGAACTCCTGATTACTACGTGGCTCTGCCACTGTGCACAGAGCCAAAGCCAGAATGTTAACTTTTTAGGTTCTAAATTGCATAACACGACTTGATGTGTTGATAAATGGATCTAATTTAATATTTTATACATATTTAATAAATTTTTCAATATAAATACACTTATTATAAAGTAATTAGACTCAGCTGAACCCATATTCGAGCTTCTAGCTTTGCTTCTAGACTCCCACATGTAGCCGAATTCAGGATTCAAATATTATGTGTTATGAATTCTATAATTACAACTTCAAGTGATAGTATTAGGTTTTATTAAAAGTTATTACATTTTCGTGAATTTTATCATAAATGTAAGATTTAGGATAAAAAATATTGGGTTCAACTAATCGATTGAACTTGTAAGTTGTCTTCTAGTTCCGTTTTTGTTTTGATTAGTGAATTGAAAAGAATAAATAATTTATTTCATACATACTAACAAATAACAATATGAATAGACAGATTAAAATTTGTTACAAATATGAGTTGACAAAATGGAATTAAGGTTGATAATTTCATATTCAATTCATCACAGATAATTATAATCAATCGTTAACAGAAATGGAATTTTACGTGACATTGTGACTTGCAACATGTCTATTTGGTTAAGAATTGTATGTTTCCAGTTAAAGCTAATTAAATTGTTCAGAAAACAGTTCAAAATTGGAACTTATAAGCATATGGTAAGTTCAGTGCAAAGTGAAGAACACCATGTTAAGATGTTGATCTTCAGTTTAAACCAGTTGAAGAAACTTTCCTTAAAATAATAATGCCTTATATATCTAGTATTTAATAGCAACACATTTTTAATGATCAAAAATAAGACATCGATCGTGACCCCCTTGCAATTCTAATACCCATGTTCATACTCTCATCGATACCCCCTTGCAATATTTTTTCAATCATTAATATATAATTTTTACACTTTGATCTTTCGTCACAATGAATTGAGTTATATATATTGATTTATCACTTGTGAGCTATGATTAGCTGGAAACAGAAGATGTACTCGAACAATTTCTAAATAGCTACCCACGACTATAGAGAACTCTCTCTATATTTTTTTATTAAAAAAAATACTCGATATATACGTGATAAATGTCTAACTAAAATCATTTTATATGTTGTACAGTTATATGTCACAAGCTAAGCTTATGAACCTACAGACTGAAAACGTATGTTTGAAATTAAATCACATGATGAATTCAGACTGTAAATTAAAGAAACAATATTTAATATCCATACGCTACCAAAATTCAGAAACCTAATCGAAGAAAAACATTTTGTCTTGCAGCCATTCTAGTGTAGCCAATAATAACGCGTCTATTAATACTTTTCACATTTAGCATATACTTTGAATATTATTGAACATATTCTCACGTGATCTAACTACGCTACTTCCTCCATTTTTTTAATTGTCATATATATTACAAATAATTATCAATTTAAACAATTAAAAAATAATTATTTTTTAAAACTTTATCCTTAGTATTGAGTATTTTTGAAACCAAGAGGCATGTACATAGGCTTAAAAAATCAAAGAAATAATGAGAGATACTCCCTTATTCCATTTGTTTAATGAATTTTTAAGGGTTTTTTCATTGTTTAAAATAATTAAATTGTCTAAGTTTGAGATGGATGTTTGAATTTTTTTTTCAAATTTCATATTTTCTATATACTACTTACAAAGTTATATTTATGATTTCACAAAAGATAATAATAAAAATTATGACTCAAATTATGCCCGTGAGTGATCTGTGCATTTGAATATTTAAGATCCTTATGTGCTTTTTTTGTTGTACAAGTAGAGACAAATCGAGTCAACAATGATCCATTTAGTGAATTATCTTATCTTACCAAATTTCAAGATGTTCATCAAAATTTTTACGATGTTTTAATGGTGTGTATTAGTACATCAAGGCCTTAGAGAGCCATTGAACCCTAGACAAGCCAGTAAGCCTAAAGCTAGTTGTTCAGTTATTCAACTCGCAATGCTTTGGGAAAGCATGCAAGGAAGCGAGCTAGTATAGTTGATTAATATATTTTTTAATATATATATATTATCTAATAAAATTAGTTAATGTGAAATAGAGAAAATGTATTTGTCAAATAATACTTTCAATTATTTCTTAAAGAAATATTATATAAAATCTTATCATATAACAATTAATTAAAAAGTATGGAGGAGTACTACTTACTACTCATTAATGTTGTCATTGACCTTGTTAAATGCTAATCATGCGTGACCACCCTACTAGATTAATTAAATTTGTTAGGACCAGGACCCTTTTTTTCCGATTTTCACACAAATAAGGTTATGAGCACAGTGTTTAACAACTCCTATTAATTACTGTCTGAAAATTTATTTTGCGTGTGTTAGACAATTTGTTACTTTATTTACTTCTTTCGTTTGTTTTTGTTTATTCACTATATTAAAAATAAATATTCAATAATTTTTATTCACTTTATAAAATTGAGAGATAATTTTACACTTAGTTCCTAATTTATCCTTATCATTAATCATCGTCATTTTCCTGTTATATTTTCAAGACACTGTATTTGTCATATACAAAATGTGATTTGGTAAAATTACGCTTCTATCATTTACTGTTTCTTAATCCCCGTGTCAGGTCAATAGTGGACAACTATTGTTGGAATGAAGGGAGTATATCATATTGAGTGAATTTTTTAGGTTTTTCTTAATTATTTAAAATAATTGAATTATTCAAAGTTTAAGATAGATGTTTGAAATTTTTTTCGTATTCATGCTTTCATTTATTGAAGCGTTTTATATTTTTTAATAGATAAATCAGACTATTTATAAAGTTATGACTATGATTTTACAAAGAATAATAGTAAAAATTATGATTTAAATTATGTCCTTTAATATCTTTATATATATATATATATATATATAGATAAATTCAGTTAATAT
>JAOTQR010000069.1:24926115-24938461 GCA_025774065.1 Solanum ossicruentum | reverse complement strand
ATAGATCGATGTAGGTCAGTTGACCAAACCATGATGCTAGATTATTTCAGCGATATCATATTGGACTATAGCTCCACATGAACATTTAATACCATATAACAATCCAAGCCTTCTCATAAAAGTTACTCTCTCTGTTTCATATTAAGTTAATTGTTAGAAAATTTTTGATGTTTCAAAATAAGTGAATTGTTTACTTTTCAAGGGATATGTTGAAATTTTTTTCAATTTTACCCTTCATTAATGAAGTTTCTAAGATTGAATTTTGTATGAGAAATAAATAATATATTAAATGAGTATGTGAAGTTTGAAAAAAATAAAAATAAAAATATAATTAAATTTTATTTTTATTTTTTTAAAATATATATAAAATAACCGAACAATTCAAACGGAGAGTAGCAAACAAATGTTATGATTTGCCATAGTGAACTCCGACAGCAAAAAGAGCACGGAAATACTTGGCCCGGCCCGACAGAATAAAAACAGGCGAATGGAATATTTTCCAACTCAATTCCCGGCCACTCTTTTAAATCAAACTCCCAAGAAGATTCTCAGCATTATTGCGAAAATGGCGACACCCTCCGTTTCTAGGGTTCCGGCAAAACCATCGGCCATTGCTTCTGTAGTATCAATCCTCAAGGCCTACTTTATCCCTTTTATACTTTTCTCTGCGTCGCTCTTCTGTCAGCTAATCGTTACTCCTCGTACATTCCCTCGTTCGCATTATGATGGTGAGTTTACACTCTGAATAATTCAATATAATTCTGTTTCCCAGATGATATTCCACGCTTTTTCTAATTTCTTGAATTGTTGGCTTGATTCTTGTAGCATTGGGTATTAGACCGCATAGTTCTATTGAGGAAGTTGATCAGGCATATGAAAAACTCTCATCAAAGTGGTACCCCTTTAACTGGCATTCTATTGTTAATAATACGTAAAGTTCTTGATTATGTTTTGTTATACCTGTCAGAATATATGTTACAAGGTTTCAATGGGACATAGGCACTCCTTCACAGAATGGTTAACCCACCTGAAGAAAACCTCTTAATGACATAATTTTCGATCAATCTTTTTCTTTTTCCTCTTTTCCTTGTATGTACTTGGATAATTTTATAAATCTTGTTAGCACAGAGTAATATGAAAATTCAACATTATCCTCTGTAAAAATAAGCAAGTGTTCTCTTGTGTACAACAACGCCATAATGTAATACCACAATTGGGGCTTGCGGAAGTTAGGATGTATGCAGACCTTACCCTACCTTTGAATTATTCTCGTGTGTAATTCTCCTTTATAAACTATTATTTGGATTTGCTTCCTAACCGTTATGTTGGGACATTATTTTTTCCCATATGTAGTATGAACTTTCAACACTAGGTTATTTTACTACTACAAGATTTCATTCTTATCTCAACATTTGATTAAGTAGTTACTACATTAAAATCCTCATTGAAACGTAAGTTTGTATTTAAATTTTCAGAACCAGTTTTGAAATAATACCGATAATGTCGAATAACTTATTGACATACACTACAACATACTAAGTGAAATCCTATATCCCACAAGTGGGATCTGGGAAGGTACGCACACCTTACCACTACCTTGTGGAGGTAGAGAGACAGTTTTCAAAAGACCTTCCGCAAATTATTAACATATACAAGGAAAATTGGAAAAGGTATCTCTTACTTTAGGTAATTTTTGATATTTATACCTGCAAGTAGAACATGAACATTTCCTGATTGAGTTTTTTCTTGTATTTGAGTGGTTAGTCCAGCTCGTTAAGGGGTGTTCATGTCTTATTTAAGCTTTCAAGGGTGCCATTGGGTTCCAAAACCATACCTGTAGAGTGTGTGAAATTAACCTCATACTTTGTACAATACATTCATCATGTTGGTGTACTGATTTTGTTGTCATGAAATTTGTAGATGCTCAAATCTTGTCTCAATCTGGAGTCTCACCACTCCTCTAAGAATACTTTGAAATTCATAAGTGGGCCTTGTTAACATAGCTGTTCTGTTTGGATTTGCCTTTGCATTATAGGTAAACTAGTTCAGGCGGAAATGTTAGTTTAATATGGAGTATGAATCTTTGCTTTTGCTAATATCTTGTGGATGAAGTATGAATCTTCGCTTTTGCTAGTATCTTGTGGATGATGCATCACCAATTGACTTGAAATCCTTGTACCTTGTACTAATTTTGCTTTTACTCTGTATTATTGCATTTCAGAGACAGCAACCTTAGCCTGTTTTGCTGATGGGTTCAGTATAATCTTTCAAACATTTGACCCCTGCACCCTCTTATGAGTTCTTATTTACACTAATCCTTCTCAAACTCATTTTACTCATCCCCTAATATATGTCCTTATATATCCTGAATGTATTTTGCTCAATTAGAAAGTCAGTTAGTCAATAAAACAAAGCTCCACTATGCCACCACCTCTTTTAAAATTTGAACTAATGGAAAGAGAAATAAGGGTATCTTTTGTATGGTGGAAAATATTTTTCATTAAATGCTTTCTAATTTTCTCAGGTTTGGTTGATTAAATATTTGGAAAGTTAGGAAAATAAGTTTCTTAAAAATAAGGAACATGATTTCCCTAATACAAGAAGACAAGTTGCATATATGACATTCCAAATTTATTGTCTCCTCCCCACCGAACCCCATCCCTTGATCATTCATTCCACCTATGCCACCTCCCACTCCCCATCCCATCCCATCCCATCCCGCCAATAACATATAGATGCTCTTGACTTAATATTATCTTGCTTACTTATCAAACAATCGAAAATAAGTAAGAATCCTACTTGTTTTCCATGAAAATATTTTCTAGGAAATAATTTTCTATGGGAAACATTTTCCTTCATACCAAACACACCCTACTAGTCAATCTACTGTGCTTATAAATTATCCCTTAAACTAAGCAAACCGTTAAATCTTGTAATTGATGCGTGGTTTATAAATTGTACTTGAGAATCCCATTTCATACTTACAAAAAAAATTGTAACTTTACGTGTTTTAGGTTTCCCATCGGTGTTGGATGGAATACTTGGTCTCCTTATGTTGGGAAATTCTCACGTCATTTGTTAGCTTTAGGGGTTTAGTTAGGTCCAATATCCATTTTCTTATCAATATGTGTTTCAGAGAATTTATTTCCATTGTTTTGCCAATAAATTGAATAGATCCACCAATGACATAGTATGTTTTTAATATCCCTTTGTTGGATGAGTTTTAGTGGATATAACTCACGAACATTATATAGATGCTTTCTATGAGATATGTACAAAATGTGCTTAGAATTTACTGCACTTTCACTTTTCCACTTACACATCTTTGCTGTCAAATCCAGTATTTTGCATGAAAAAACATTGATTTGGATTTGTTTGTTGGATTATATTTGCTGGAAATAAAATTGTATATATGCAGGGATTCAGGTGTTGAAGTTCCTTCTACCATTGATTTTATCAAGGTTAGTTGTCAGCACTTATTTGACATTATTTTGCTGTGCAGTGAATGGTGCTTTTGAACTTCATTATCTGAAAGGTGAAGCATGATAAAACTAGCATGTGGTTTTAAATGTAAAAAGTATCATCTTTGTGCCAAAAAATCCCTGGTTAACAATGTCCCTTATTTTTTCTTCTTGATCTTTTGATAGCGGCATAGAGGCAAAGGTATTGTGGAAGTTCATCTATTTTTCAAATCTGCAATTCCCTTGGTCCTTGATCTTATCTAAAGATTTTAAAGCAAGTCCTGATCTTGTTATTGCAATGGAGTCAATGAACACCCAATATTTTCCTTCACCTAAGCAAGTACATGTTTACATATTGTTTTGTCCACAGGCAATGGTCTTCTACAGATTGTTTTGTCCTTAGACAATGGTCTTCAAAGCTCAAATTTTGGTTCAATGTTGAATTTCCTTGGCCCCACCAGTTGACCAACTTTCTGCTTGTTGTCCTGCATAAAATGAAGTTAGAGTGCATGTGGGTGATATTTTCATATCTTTTCTTCGCAGCTCCAAAATCTCCAATTAATAGACATTTTTAAGTGCCCTTAACTAACATGTAGCTTTGGCTCCTTCAATAGAAATTGCGTGCACTTCATGCACATCATTATTTGGTTGTCCCAATAACCATTCATCACTCTATGTTTGTGGATGGATTAAAAACAGGACAGTTAGTCATGAAGCATAGTGGTTTTGTTTAATGGTTATGAGATAGTTGACCAACATTTAGTTAGCATGAGTTCCCAATTTTAAGTCTCTATTATAGATCTATGCTAAAGATTCTACATTATGTGATGGGTGACTTAACATGATTAGAAAAGTGGATGTAGGACAAGTGAGGGTACACTTAACCATTTTGGTGGCAAAGCAACCCTAATTTATAACCTTTATCAAAAAGTTTCCATGGCTTGAATGAAGGAAAAACTTTGGATAACCCTTTGGGGTAGCCCAGTGGTTTGGACTTGTGGCCTTCATGTTGGAGGTCTCAAGTTCGAAACCCTTTGCCAGCGAAAGCAAGGGGTTTGCAAGCTATTGCATTGGAGTAGGGGTTTTACCCTACTCAGTGCAGGTTACCTCTCCTGTGTTGTTTGCAAGCTATTGCATAGGAGTAGAAGTTTTACCCTATGGCATCCATAAGGTAGCAGTTGTGGGTTTCCCTTATCATTTAACCCAAAAAAAAGAACATTAGACAACCAGGTTTGATGGACCAACAATCTAAGAAAGAAGGTCGCATTGCATTTTATTTCTTCTCATTCTGTTCAATCGCCCTAGATCAGCATGATGTTCTTCCGTTTTGGTCCTTCAAATTTCATAAAGCCATCTCTCACCTCTCTGATGCTCTGATTATAAGGATATTCAGTATGACTCTACATCAATTCCATTATCTGTGATAATGGGAGATAGAAAGGGAAACATTCGAATCTAAAAGTAAATAGTAGAAATTAAATGGTAAAGGTGTGACCGGAATGGACATCATGCTCTCCTGGGCTTTAAAGACTGGCGTCAACACCTTGAGCCAAGCAAGAAGGAAAGCATTGATTTTTTAATAGTGAAAAACAAGGTAAAAGTTACCGGACACAAATTTGCATCTTGGAACTCTGAACAAATTTGTTTAATTTGAACAATAAGCTTTTTCTTTGGTAAGTTAGTTTGTAACAAACTTCAAATATTTATTTCTGTGTATTTCTGCTAAATATATTTGATACTTCTAAATTTGTCTTATCCCTTGCTAATTTAGTCTGCTCTATTGGTGTATCTTCATGCTGACGTCCTCTCCCTAGCCTCTTTACATTTGCTTTTGATTCTAACACTGTGGTGTCTTGAAAGATTTTCTCATACAAACCATCCAAATATTGACAGATTAGATTCATTATCCGCTAGCTTCTATATCATCATGTTTGTTTCTTATTGCTTGTGCACACTCTATGCCCAACCGTGGGCATGCAATTAGATCTGCAAGACATGTCTTAGCATTTTTTCCTAGTGATATGGAATTTTCGCAGCTGCCGTCTTTTATGTGATTAGAGGTCTTGATGTTTCTATTTTGGACAGCTATGGAGGTTTTTGATTTTACTTTCCTGTTGGCTGGCTTCCTGCATCACCTATCATGACCAATTTGCCTCATTTTTTTCTCCATACCAAGAATTTTCCCCATATCATGATCATTGCATAATTGTTTCACAGGCTCGATATGCTTTTGAGTTGCTGACAAATCAAATCTGGAAAAGAGACTATGACCTATTCAGCATTGATGAGCAATTCGTAAGTTTTCTGTTCTAGTTTGTACAGATCATTTTATTTTACCAGTTTTGATAAAAAGTTTGTACAGATGATTTTAGTACCGAAGGGGAATCTGTACATTCATTTCAGATTTCCTATTAATGTTTTCTATTTTATGTTTTAATATTTTTTTCGTTTCCCTATACCAGCATGTTATTGAAAAGGCTAAAGAGCAGTATGTTGGAAGAAGTATTTCAGAAATCACCTTTCCTCTCCTGGAGACAATTTCTTTTGGTTTGTAAACACTTCTTTCGATAGACTTTGCTAGGGCAAGCACTTGCCCTGTCCCCAAACCCCACAGAAATATAAACCAAGGATAATGTGATACTTCAAGTGATCTTGGTGTGGTTTCAATTTGTTATTTCTAGAGTCATTATCTATGTTTATCTGATGCATATTTCTGTCATTATACCTTAGATCCTGAAGACCATGCTGCTGATGTCATAAACTCTGAGAATTTTCTGTCCAAGCTTGAAACTGATAAGGCATTGCTCATTCAGGTTAAATATGTGTCCCAGACTGGTTTTCTTACTCATGTGAATTCTAATGTGTTAGCTAGTTTGTGTTTCATTATTTACTCCCTGTACATGGAGAGTTCCATGCATACTGTTGTATCTACAAGAATGTACCCCTTCATTTATACATCTGGGTGTTATGAAGTGGATTGCCAGATACATCGTTCAATAACATGTCATGAAACTATTTTTGCATGATGAGCCTGTTCTACCAACTTAGCTCAATATCTGTAGTATAGTTTCTGAGACCTGTATAATCTCTTTTTATTGTTTCGTTTCTTCCTTTTCATTTAATAACTCCTGTGATGAAATGTTGACTAAAATTCTTGTGTAGATTTTTTCTCCAGGGAGTCCACGATGTGCTCGATTTTCAAACAAATGGAAGAGAATTGGTAAGAGTTTGAGTACTCTTGCAGACATTTATTCCATTGGTGATCTTGCTAATATTATTCACTTATTTGACATATTTTTCTTTTACCTGGCTAATGTTATTTGGTGTATATTTCCCTTTATTTCTTCTACCTTGTCTCTTCAGTTACTTTGCTAGACGGGGTCGCAGATACTGGTGTTATTGATCTTGCTGATGTTCAACTTGCTGCATATCTAGCTGAGAAGAGACCTGTTGGACTACCATATTTTAGACATGGAAAGTATTCTAATAAAAAAATGTAGACTATTTTGTTGTTCCTCCAATATGCTTCACAGAATAGTGTAGCTGTTAGATATTATTCTGCTGAAATACAACTTGAAACACACTTCATGGAGTTCATATTTATGACTGATATTTTGTTCTTCTAGCGAGTCATCAGTAGCTTTGTGGTATTCAATTTTTAACAGACTAAGTACTTAAAATTTATATTTTGGACTGAATGAGATAAGAATTTGATTACCTTTATTTGGAATTTGGAACTTGACGGCAACATTTGACCAGTAATGACTGCTGTTAAGTTCTGAATCATGTATGCTATAAGTTGATATGATGTATTATGTGTTACCTCGAAGTTAGAAAAGAGTAAATATGAGATTACAACACAAAAAAGCCTTCGCACTAGTAAGAGGATCTGGCAACATTGAAACTGAATTGTCGGGGCAATGGTCATCTCATGAATCTCTTTCTATGCATTGTGTAAATTATACAGTTGTGTGTCCAGTTGGGAATGCATTAAGTGCAATTAGTAGTAGAAGAATTTCTGATACACTAATCTTCGCACTACTCAGCTCAGTAGTTCTAATATTCGGTCACTAAGATAAAGGAATCGAGATTGGGTTAAAGGGCAGCCTGGTTCACAACCATCCAGCTTTAAGAGTTTCCAGGGAAGGGCCGCACCCTGAAGAGATTGACTTAAATCAGATAATTCTTTACTACTGTACATGTTCATCTAGGACTTATCCTTTGTTTTTTGCTAGCTTACAATTTTTATTGGGATCATCTCGTCCACCAAAATTCAATTGGAGTTGCAGGAAGTTCATTATGCTTTTATGGATTAATTGACACAGATTTATGTATTTCCCCTATTTCTTCAACCCTTTTTAACATTACATATTACCTCTCTTACAGGAATTCCAGCGCTTGTGGCTTTTCCCCCAGGTTGTAGAGGTTTAAGATGCATGTTGAGGTGAGTTTCCTTTTTTCACCATTCATCAGGTTATTATCTTGTCATCCAGACATGTTTCTTGTTTAAAGTTCAAAACTAGTGTGGGGACTTACTTTGCCTTTTATACAATTTCCTGCTTGTTGTATTTTGCTAATGATACTTCATAACTGGTTAGGTATGACGGAGAACTTTCCGTTGATTCAGTTACCGATTGGGTTGCAGTGTCCATTCTAAGTTTGCCTCGTATTTGGTACTACTCAAAGGAGTCAATGGTAAATATACGATTTAGCTTTCATCTTATGTTTTATTCTGCTGTCATTGCACAAATAGACTGATGGGTGGGTTAGTGTGTGAGAGAGAACTGAAAATAGAAGTTTCATCAAATTTTAGAAGCAGAAACTTTAGCTAGATTGTTTTCTTGGATTTGAGAAGTGTCATTCTTAGTATTAGAAAAACAATTTGCGTTTGATTGAAATTTTTAAAGAGGTCTTTTATGATGAGAAAAGACAGGTAAGATGCACTTTACAATCCATATTTGTTTTAACCGATAAATGATTGATGGAAGACTATAAATTAAAATTCTTAATTTTATTCAACTACAACAACATACCCATGGAATCCCACAAGTGGGTTTTCGAGAGGGAAAAATATACGCAAACCTTACCACTACTTCATATAGATAGAGAGGCTGCTTCCGCAAAACCCTCGTCTTAAAACTGAAGCCCTATAAGCAGAAGATACTAGGTATGAAAAAAAGGGGAAAAGAAAAGAAAAATGGAAAAAGACTAAAAATGAAAAGCAAATAATAATATGTAAATACGATAAAAGTAACAAATATAAGCCGGATAATGACAACACATGATATAAAGACACGACTAATCCTACTATATCACAAGGCCAGACATTAAATCCCTTCTAGCCTATTAGCATTCTATCATAATACGCGACCTCCACTCCTTTCTATCTAAGGTCATGTTTTCGGTAAGATGAAGTTTCATCATATATTGTCTGATCACCTCCCTTCAAGACTTCTTCGATCTACCTCTACCCGTACATGTTATCCCTAAATCCAACCTCTCACACCTCCTAACAGGAGCATCGGTACTTCTTCTCTGTACATATTTGAACCATCGCAGTTTTGCTTCCACCATCACAGTTTTGCTTCCTTCATCTTGGTAGCCACAGGGGCCGCCTCTAACTTTTCCCAAATGCTCTCATTCCCAATCTTATCACTCCCGGTATGTCCACACATCCATCTCAACATCCTCGTCTCCGTGACCTGCATCTTTTGAATATGTGAAAATTAAATAAATAACATACATCAAAAGTTTATCTATAAATATACTTAAATCAAAGTAATAATTGGAATGTTTTACTTAATATTCATATGATTGGTAAATCTATACTTCTTACGCAACTGTTATTATAACAGAGATATAGAGAGAAATTCAGAGTGATAGTTTGGCAAATATTGTTCTTTGGTAAGCGTATTTTTTTCCTGAAAAAATAAGTTCTGTTTCTGTTTGTGCTTCGTTTCCAGTCTGAAGCAGGAAAAGTGTTTTTATGCCACTACTTTGGAATACCCTTTTTCTTTAAAAGAAAAAAAGGTTTGGCCAAACTCCTTAATTCTTCAATTAATTATATTTTTTTTTAAAAAAATAATAAGCAGTCCTTGTCTCCTAAAAAGGTTGGTTTGAAAGGCTAATAGACACATGTATTTTTCCAGTTGTAAATCACAAGTTTTACCACTTCACATTCTTATATCTGGTAACTCCTAGATAATATACATACAAATTTTGTGCTTAACTTGTTGCAGCAAAGTATGTTTTAATATTTGACTAGTGTTAAATATTCGGATTCACAGCTTCTTTTTAATTTCAGGCTCAAGATTTTCTGCTGAAAAGCAAACCTCACAAGGTACAACCTCTGACACCCTTCCCAACTACTTCAGTTGTAAAAAAGAACGAAAACAAAGTGATGAGAGATAGCCAGTTTCTGCAATTATAATTGACAAGCTTGATTGATATGCACACTAAAAGTATTCTTATGAGTTCCCTGTATTTACCATCATGTGCATCTATGCTAATGATATTTTAAGAGGCCGTGGCAATGCAATTATCAAAGGTCACATTTAGGCTGTCCTCTATCTGTGTAAAACCATTTTGAAGAGCATCCTGCTATTAACTCTTTCTTCTAATTATAATATGCTAATGGCTTTTCTTTTATTGGAACATTGGGATGACGCTCAAACATCTCCTTTGAAGGTGACCAATAAGTTCTGTAAAGTATTGCCAAATGCAATCTCCATTACTAAGCCGTTTCTTCTTTTAGAAATGCTCATTGTCAAAAATTAGATCCCAAAGCAATACTTTTCAGCATATGCTCTTAAGTTAGTAGGTATCAAATTCTGCATCAGGAATACCATGTTTGGCAGCATACTTTTGCTATGTATAAAATTCAACAGATATGATGTTTGGTTGTCAATTTAGAAACCCGAGTAACTAAGACATGTTTATGTTGTGAGGGAATTCATGTATTATTTTATGCAGTAATAACTAACACATGATTTTTTTGGTCTTCTTATAGAGCTGGCTCAAACAGGCTCATGTAACCACCGTTGAACCTTTTTTGGACTATGCCTGCTCTTAGTTATTTACTAAATTCTCGTATAGGAGCAGACCCCTTTTTTGCTGTAAATTATTTCCTTTGCATCTTTGTGATGCCTTTTAATAAAATCTCCTTGCTTTATCCCCAAAAAAAAAAGAAGAAAGAAACTAACATGTGAAACTAAGCGCCGTATAAAATAATACATAGATGTCCTCTTAATTAATCCTTGTATTACTGATCCCTGCATAACTCTAACCTAATTAAAATAAAGCTAAACTAAATATTGGCATTCTGTTAAAAGAAGCATCAGCCTTCTGAAAGGAAGAATATGCTTTACCATTAGGTCCACTACTCAGTTGATATAATCCTCAAAAACTAACGCTTTTGACAAAATGGGACTTGAAGCGAAAAATGAGAAGTGCAGTGCACTGCTTCGTTGAAGAGAAGTGCACAGTTCACGACATTAAAAAGGTGCCAAAAACATATGAGCTTAGTACACTTGGAATAACTAATTTCAAAATTTAATAATACTGATATTTGCCCAACTCCTTAAATTTGAGATTAAAGAACCATCCTCTTCTTGTTAGGATCAGTGTGTGTCATTGTTTGATGGACACACTTTTAAGAAATGTATGGCTTCATCCATTAAATTAAAACTGAATCCCAGCCCCTGAAGTCAAGAATATGCTTTAACACTATGTCCATTACTCAGTTGACATAAATACTCGGACAACAATGGCCAGCGTCAAAATGCTTGCTAAGATTTTGACAATATTGAACATCATAGACTTTAGGGTTTAAATTATGGATTGTAAGACAAACTTAATCATCACCTTAGAAGAAAATTTATGTCATTGGCCAAACTTGGTTTAGCATTGGAGATGATTGTCGGAAGAAGCTTCTTTGTCCTAGAAACTGAGAGCATGTTGTACTGTGCAGCTTCCTTTTAGCTGAGTAATCTTATTCTTTGATCTGTTCAAAGTCTCTGTCACAGGTTTTAGTATTTTGTATTGGATTGGCTGCATGTACATTACATTCTGTATAGCTTGACTAATTTTATCCTTTTCATGTTTAGTACCCTGGTGCTGCCACGTGTACTTGTTTTAGGTTGCTTGCGTAGAATTTGACAGGTTTCTTGTTTTGCTCAATGATAAGGTCAAGGTCATTTTCTTCTCTCAAACTGGAGAGCGGGCAACTCCATTTATACGTCAAGCTGCTAAGAATTACTCAGCCTATGCTACATTTGCATTCGTGCTATGGCAGGAAGGAGAATCTTCATTGTGGTGGAATATGTAATGTACACTAGTTTTTGCTGTCTCTTTTCCCCTCTGTGTTGTGTATTTTTCTATCCCTCTCATGTTAATTTGTCTTTTGTTATTCTTTTGGTGGGAGCGGGGTGTTAAATAGGCTATCGATTTCCTTTTCTTTTGTCCTCAAATATTCTCCCTCGACATCTCTGATCATCTATCCCAGCTTTACTAGTTTCCATTATCTTTTGGTTTTTCCTCAGAGGTGAATGTTGAACAGCTTGGAAGTTGATTTTGTGTGGTGAACGGTCTAAGGTTACGATCTAAAGGATAATAGTAAAATAAAACATTATTGGAAGAGGAGATGTTTATACTAACTAGAAGGCATGCATTTCATATCATTGTAAATCTTAGCCTCAATTTTTTGCACTTAGGGGAGGTATGAATCTGAATGGTGCAGACATTAGACCAATAAGTGCATTTGTTTTTCCATCAATCTTGGATGGAGCCAAAGATTCACTATTTTTTGGTTTTGGGGTAGGATGGAATAAAGCAAAATGGCTCTTTAAACTGTCTGCGCTTCTTTCAATTGTGAAGTAGCAGTTAGT
>JAOTQR010000069.1:24895011-24914035 GCA_025774065.1 Solanum ossicruentum | reverse complement strand
TGGTAAGGTCTGCGTACATTCTACCCTCCCCAGATCCCACTTGTGGGATTATACTGGGTATGTTGTTGTTGTTGTTGAAGTTTGAGTTTCCTGTGCGTGCTAAGCAAATGGTCTTGACAAGCCAACGTTATAAGCTGGACAATCTGCAATTTAGGATTGCCTTGTGGTAGACAATTTAGAATCTAACAGCATCTAGAACCACCCTATTCAATTGCAATTGGTTGATAATGTAAAGCTCATTCATGAATGCTTCTTGGCAATGTCAAGGTCTTCTGACATTCTGATTAGTTCTTGTTCAAGTCACTTTTGGCTTCTATGTTTTTCTACAGGCGCCAACCATAACTTGAAATTTCATTCCAGTTGCTATTAGCTATTTATCTCACTGATGAGATTATGCTCACTGGGTTTTGCAATTTGCTAATATAGTTTTAAAAATGAGCTGGTTTCTTGAATATATCAGCTGTGTTCATGCATTTTTTGTTCTTTTAGGAGACGAGCAATTCATTTTCTTTTCTTGCTAGCAACTGCATATTCCTTTCTTACTTCCTATCTTAAAATATAGGAAATTTTACTAGTAGGCGTTTATTTTTCCGCACCTATGCCGCCTTATACTAGCGTCACAGTCTGTCCAAATATAGTTCCTAATTTTGTTTGTAAATGCAGGAGGAGAGTTCAAACTGTGGTCAAGGCTTCTTCTAGGGTGGATAAGTTCTCAAAAAGCGACATTATTGTTTCTCCATCCATCCTTTCTGCTAACTTTTCTAAATTAGGAGAGCAGGTTTGTGGTCATATGTATCTCTTGCCCAACCATTTTTATATTGATATTATAAAGGTGCATTTCTATTTGGATACTAGATATAAGAAATATTGCTATGCATCTACAAGTTTATAATATTGAGTAGATACATTTTGCCGTTCTAATTTTAGGTCAAGTTCTTTTATGAATTTCTTCTTTTTTTGTTTGTGGTTTCCCTTAAAAAAATGGCTTTCAAGCTGGTTAATCGTTCATCACATTTAGTGTTTTACTCTTGTGCCTTTCATGCATTTAGGTGAAAGCAGTTGAGCAAGCAGGCTGCGACTGGATTCATGTAGATGTAATGGATGGTCGATTTGTTCCAAATATAACTATTGGACCCCTTGTAGTTGACTCCTTGCGCCCTATCACAGATCTCCCATTGGATGTGCATCTGGTATTTCCTATTTTTCATGTGGCAAAACTATTTCAGGTCTATAGGCATGAAAATGCTTTTGCTTATGCTCAATTTCAACCGACCGTTGCAGATGATTGTCGAACCTGAACAGAGAGTACCTGACTTCATAAAAGCAGGTGCTGATATTGTCAGTGTTCACTGTGAGCAATCTTCTACAATCCACTTGCATCGTACAATAAATCAGGTAAGAACTGTCTCTCTTTCTCTCTCTTTTTTCTCCTTAGTCAATTTGAATTAACAAAAGCAATGTCTCCTTGCATAATATGTACTCCAAATTGTACTTATGATATCATACAAGGAGTCTTGAAAGTTCTCATCAACAGTGTTTTCAAAAGTTTGCAACCTGATGAATTCCTCTGCATCGGCTTTTTTGGATTGCATAATAGGTTGGTCCGTGAAAAGTAAATTTTTTTTTGATCAGATACAAACAGTAAAAAGGGTTTTTAGCTGCTCTATGTAGAACTGTTTGTAGTAAGTGCACAGTATGACATTCAAATTGAGCTATCTTAGTAGTATTGTTGCATGGTTTCTGTTTGGTTACTGCAGCTAGTTGTGCGAACCATAATATGACTACTAAAGTGATCTTCCAAACAAAGAATTGTGTTCTTCAGTGTGTTTCTATGAAGTTTCTGCATTTTTCTGTAGGAGCAACCTACAAATTTGCTACCTTTTCTTTGGGAAAAGGCCCATCAGCTGCATACACTTGCTAAAGGTTTTGGCAGGACTTGTTAAGTTTCTTTGTCAGTCTTTTGAAAATTTTTGGCTTCACATATCTAAAAGGATTTACTGTTGATTTTGTGACTTTTTAGATCTTTTGATGCTCAAAGGCATGCTTGTTTTTGTCAAAAATTTGTCAATAATGACTATCTACTCATATGAATTCGATTGGAAACCTCCGTGAAAAAATGTCTACAGTAACGGGCTTCTCTCAAGTTAAGATTGTTAAGAATGTTGTGCATAAGTAACAGAACATCACCAGCCTAACGTTTTCACTTACTACAAATTTTCAATTCGTAAGATCAATCCATGATTCACAGTATCCTTTATTCCTCCCCAGACCCCACTTGTGGGATTATACTGGGTATGTTGTTGTTGTTGTTGCTGCTTGCTTTTTGTTTAGGATATCAGTTATAAATGACTTGTTGGAGTAATTGATTAATTATTTGTGATGAATTTTGTTATTTCTATTATAGATGATGTCTCTCTGAAACACTTTTCACACGATGCAAAGCATCCTCACACCATGGGGCTAGAAAAAAAATGTGGAGTGCTTGTTTTTCTTACATTGGACACTTACTCATTTAAAGTTTTGTTTTTAAATTTTTTTATTACCTTTTACATGATCTACTTTATCTATTTAAAAAATGAACTATTTCTCCTAGAGAAATTATATAGAATCATGGTTGGGTGTTCCATGTCATTGAAAATGGTGTTCTGTAATTTGTAATTATGAGAGCCATAGATGTGATGTGGAAAATCAGCTGGTGATATTTCAGAATATTATGATTTTATTATACCCAAAAATAGTTCTAACTTCATGGAAATTTGTGTTTTTTAGCTGTCTTATTCATTATTTTATCTGTGAAGTGCGTCTTGACCACCTTATTGATTGTTCCCTTTTCAGATTAAAAGTTTGGGAGCTAAAGCTGGGGTTGTCCTCAATCCTGGAACCCCTTTAACTGCAATTGATTATGTCCTTGATGGTAAGATATTGCTTCTTTAAGACAACCTTTTTTATGAAGTAAATGGTTTCATTGATGGCATCAAGAAGATGAAAAATGACAAGATATGACATCCAAAAATAAAACTTAGCTAGCTCCATAGCCTAAAATGTCTACTCTAGAATTAAGGGAGTTAACAGAGAGCAAAAAGACGTCATGAGAATCTAGGCGGAACAAAATTGTGCCAGCTAAACAGAAACATTAGCACCTACCCTTTATAGAGTGATTGGGAGTTGATACACCACCAGAACATCTCCTATTTTGTTCTGTCCGCAAAACCCAAAAAATGCTAGAAGAGCATCATTCTCCAAATCTTCCTGATGGCTCTATCAACTTTCAAAGGCTTCCTCTGTATTCCGAGGACCCAACTAAGTCCAAAAATAGAGAAGAACGTGCTCCATAAATCTGTAGCAACTAGAAACAAATGATTATTGGTCTCTGTACTGTTACGACACTTGTTGCAGCTATTAACACTTTGGAGTTTTCTTTTCCTTAAGTTTAAAAGACAATTTTTCCAAGATGATACTCTTTAGTATTTTTCTTTTAATTTTCTGCTTCAGTTTTCTTCTTTATTATTGATGATGTGAGATTCAATAATGAAAATGGGACCGAGTGATGGGAGAGGTACTCCTCTAAATAGGTGATATAGATTATGTTATCTTTTAAGCTCGACTTCATATGGTAGAAAAACATGTCCAATCACCTTAGCTCCTACTAGTCTGAGGTATGATGAATATTAGATGGATGAATGAAGCAAAAGCATTGGAAGTATACCCTAGAACTACTTGTATATTAATTTGGGTGCGCCAATGAAAAACATTCCTTAGAGATATTGATTTGAGAAACAAGGTTTTAGAGTCCCCCACATCAGCTAGTTTTTCGCACTTAGACTCGAGGTATATTATTCTTAATATGCTAATTAGATCAGAACTCAGAACCCATCCTTACCTCCTAAGTTAGCTGTTAAAGTTGAGTAAGCTCGAGGTCCCTTTTTCTTAATAGAGGTCCTGCATTTCAATATTTTAAGATTTCATCAATCTTTAAAGCTGGGGAAATGAACATGTAGAGATTTAGCAGAGTTCTAATTTGGTTACAAAGGATATTGCACGCTAGATCAGAAAAGGCACTAAGGTTTGAATCCAAAGTGAGCCAAGGCGATAAATTGCTTATGGGTTCTTTTTCGTGCAACAGCTGTTGATCTGGTGCTGATTATGTCTGTAAACCCTGGATTTGGGGGACAGAGCTTCATTGAGAGTCAGGTCAAGAAAATCTCAGACTTGAGAAGAATCTGCGCTGAGAGGGTAATTGTTTTACCATTTTTCAGTCTCTGCAAACTATGCAATGTGATAACATTCCTATGTTAACTTTGCAGGGATTAAATCCTTGGATTGAAGTTGATGGTGGAGTTGGTCCCCAAAATGCTTACAAGGTGAATGATGCTCTCCCATGCTGCTTTTAAATCCCTCTCTGATTAATCTTGTTACTTGACCTTCATTAACTCTGAAAAGATTTATTTTTCTTCTTGATGTATTGTTGGGATAAGTCATAGGATGTGGAGAAAGGGTAAATCTTACCTGCAACATTGCAAGTGGTGTGCAAATGTTACTACTTGATTGTATCTTGTGAATTTTAATCTTTTCCTAAATTGTTCTGATATTCTATCTGGTTTCATGGAGCAAAACCTTATCTTTCTCCATATTTTGCCATTTATTGTGGCGAGCGTGTTTTATATTGTACTGAAGAGTAACCTACTTTCAAGTTGTAGAGAATTGTGTGTGGTGATGACAAAGTGAACATGGTGCATCGTAGCAACCAAACCATTTATCCATACGAGATTATAGTATAACAGTCGTTTTTCCTTGCAGGTCATTGAAGCTGGAGCCAATGCCTTGGTAGCTGGTTCTGCTGTCTTTGGAGCTCCTGATTATGCTGAAGGTAAGGATATACATTCTTTATTTTGCCATACTGAGAAGCTGAGAACGTGATGGTTATTTATCACTAGGCTTGGAACTTAAATGTTGTGCAAACATGTTTCAGCTATTAAAGGGATCAAGACAAGCAAGAGGCCTGAAGCAGTTGCTGTATGAGGTTTCCACCACTTGGTTCAAGTAACTGTTAATACGGAGTTGTTTCTGTGTATGTTCGTCATCAATTTCTGATTTTTCTTCATCTTTTTCAGTCAAATTACAGAAGATAGTTATTTCCTTTTCATTATCACATCTTTATAACCTTTTGTGATCAGTAGAGGTGCCACATGTATTTACAATGGAGGGAATTATGTTATCCATAAATGGTTTACAAGAGGATCAGTATTAGTGGATTGCGATTTCGTCGTTTTTAGTTATTTACATTTTTTTATGGAGTTCTCATAGTAGCTTTATCTGCATTTGACTCAGATGACAGATCAATATATAGAAGCAAAGCATTGAATATTTGCGAGACTGCAAGCATGGTTCACTCTTCAACGCGTACACAAATGGGATAATAAAATAGCCCACCTCTCAGAGGTGGTGTGATACAATATGTGGTATAACTTTTGTTGCATAGGAACAAGATGATTCTATACTGATTATCCAATTTCGAAGACATTTATAAATGTTAATAAGTTAGTGTTGAGTTCTGAAAATGCCCTTTGCCTCGAGGAGAAGGGGAAAAAAAGGAAGGAAACGACAAACAAACGGTTAAAAGCTGCAACAATTTTCTGTGGCGCTTCACCAAAATCATTTATATATCCAGATGTTGGATGCTGCGGGAATTGAAAAAGATAATATATGTAGAACACAATAAACATTTGATACAGATAAAAGCTACAAAATTTCATAAATTTTACAAACTAAAACAAAATGACGGTTAGTATATGACTTCCAAACTTTGAACTACAATTGGCTTTTTTTAATAATAAGCCACAAAAATTGGAAGCCTACAGAAATGAGGCAACAGTACTTATTATAAGGAATTCGATAAAAGAAAAGAAAAAGGGGGAAATTTTGAATACATAACATGGAGAGAATCACCATGAAAATGGACTGACTCCTAACAAGAAAATCTCATTCTCTATGTTCTTGATCCATTGACATACTCGATTGCACGTCTTAATAGCTAGAGCCTGTGAGGCAGAATTTACCAAATGTAAGAAATCTGAAGGATCACAGTTAAATAGTGCAAGCATCACATTCCCAAAAAGAAAAGAGAGTTATAGGATCACTACTGGTGAATACTACCCCACAAGTCAAGCAAATTGGTGAAGCTTTAAACTAACAAACCACATTAAAGTTTGAAAAACAAAATCAGCTTTGATGTACTTATCAGAATTTCAGCATACAAAAAAGGTACTCGTTGCATTAAGTAAACTGACACCAGTCACGAAATAACATCTCAAATAATAGCTGTTTGACAATGATGCACAAAAATAAGTTGACAAATATCTAGGGGTGGCAGGATAAGATAATAATCCTAAGGTACACCTTGGGGCAGTTTAGTGGAGCAAATAGTGAGATTTTGATTTCAATCATTAGGGGTTAAGGACCTGGCCATTAACATATCTCATGTGTCATTTATAATTGGTCACCATCTCGTACAGTACAGAACGGAAGTGAACTAAGGTTTGTTAAATCTCATTGGTCTGCATGTTTGAATTGCCAAAAGTTTCAATACCAAAACTGTCCCAGGAATAATCCAGACATTCCTCAACCAAAACTTGGAGACATATCTAGCACATATAGTTAGAAAGGCACTCTAAAAATAGAAGTGACACTCAGGATATCACTTAGACAATAACAGGCTTAAAAGAAAAAATAAATAATAAAACCTTGTCTGCCAGGGGATCAAATGCTGCATAAAGTTCAAAATCCGGAGTAACCCAGCACAGTAGAACTGCAAGATAAAGGTAAGAAGTTATTCCAAGGGGAACTAAAACATTATCATGGGACAAAAGCATGAGAGTTGTTTTGTCTGCATTTCTGCATTCCCAACCCAGTATTCAGTAACCATTGAAAGAAATAAAAACAAAATAAGGGTCAAGGTCAACATTGGAACCAAAAAAGTGTTACACTGAACTTGATTGTAGCGAGCCCTTCCCGAAAGAATTCCAACTTGAAGGAATATGATAATGATGCCAATTAATTACTACATTCATCCTCAACAAGAAAAATTCATTTATTTATGTCTATGCACTACATTTAGAATTGGCTCAATGTACAAATATGAAAAGTGATTTTAAAAAAATACCTGCAAACTTGCACGGGATCACACTTTTCTTGCAATTATAACTCACTAGATTTATATTCTTTTTTTTGTTCATGAATAACGACTAACAACAACTGAAATACAAAAAAAAATGAATAGGAGAATGCTTTTTCTTTTTTGGACGTCTCTTGCATGACAACTGTCAGTGTCTACCCACAGAGTTCTCATCCCAGCCTCAAAGCTTTGACAAGAAAATTAACCTGCTTTACGGTACTATGCAAGCAGACAGATGGATAGATCTAGGTTCTATAGACTTGTTTTAAATTTGAAAAACAAATTAGGATATGTAGCTAAATTTGTATGTTTCGTTCTGATGGAAAAAGTTTTGGTGACAATGATCACAAAAGGCAGCAGTAGTTCTCTGAGAGCATCTAGGAAGGAAATGGCCGTGAATATTGATTCATGTTCACTGTTTAATTAATTGCTTTCTTCTGTCAAAAATGTTATATACAAATATTCAATTAGGTGAAGAAAATAGAAAGGTTTTCATGCTTCAAGAGCTTTACACAGGGCAGGGGGGCAAGAAGCAGCCAAAGTACGTACCGTAATTTTCATCCCTTCTGAACTGAGTTTTGTGCGGTCCAATTTCCTTGTCATGCATGGATGCATAAAGCTTCTGGTAAGCTCTATATAACCTGCAGATGGAAGCTCTCATTATTAAGGAGTGGGGTGGGGGTGGGGGAAGAGAGAGGTATTGTTTGTTATGAGCAACTTGATCTTAAGTAATACCTTTTCTGCTGTTGTCTATTATTTACTGGTGAGGAAAACTCCGACGACACATACTGGTCAAGATAAATACTTCGATACATAAAATGCCAAAGTCCAGCAGGACCACCAACACTTCTGAATGCTTCAGCAAACCTCTCTGACGATTCTCTAGTATGTCCAGGCTGACTCAGATGATGAGAGACCGCTCCAGAATGAGAACCATGATCAGCAGGTAAATCCTCAACACGCATGCCACCATCTACCATGGATCTTTGAACTTCATTAAGTACATTGGACTCCACAAGTACCTTCTCAATATGAATCCTAAAGGACAGATAAGAGCTTTGCCTTAATATTACTATTATGGGAGATAAAAGTTGCTCAGTTTAACAAGCAAATGCCTCTTGCTAGAATTTAAGAACAGATATACATGGATCATATTTCCCATGGTTCAGATCTAATGGAAACCAAAGAAAACTTCAGCTTTGAGAACTAGAACCGAATGTACTTGAAAAAAAGAAGAGAAATAACATCATTTACCTGCAATTTTTAAGATGATGAAAGGCATCTGAACTTGTAGTAAGCAATATTAAGTATGTGTCAACCTGCAATATACAGCACCAAAGTTGGGTGATCTGGGAACATTAAAAAAAAAAACATCCTAGAATTATTGTAAGGCAACCACTATCAAGAATCAAAAAAGAGATTCAACTTAAAATCTTTCATCAATAGATTCTTTCTCTGTATTAAGCTGGTGGTCTTACTTTGCATTGTACGGAATAAGAGTTAACATTTATATTTTTTTACAAAAAGCAGAAAAAATATCAAAGACAAATAATAGCTTTTGACAGATTTGAAATTTTGTAAGAATGCATCTGCAGTACAAAGTAATAAATATTAACATTTGAAGGGAAGGAAGTACACAATGCTTTGGGAGAATGGGACTATCAAAGAGTAAATTGACACAGTCCCAACTTACATCGAGGTAATGCACATAAGCATGTAGAAATGCCATTGGATTATATCTTGGTAAGCAAATTGGTGAGAAGGATTCTGATGTCCTGCATGACATCAATGAAATGTTATAACATAGCATCCAGGAATAGTATAAATGGAATGCAGAGTGGGCTGTAACATGTGATCTATCATTTATTTTGTTATCATTTTCTTAATATGGAAGAAACCCCAACACCAAATCCTCTCTGCCCAAGAGTCATCAATGGTCCTTTCCCAATTTCCTCTCTTGGTGACAGGAACCCAAAAACCAAGCTTGGGTCCTTTCCCTAGGTTATCACTCAGTTTGAATATATAATCTCTCAGCCATCAATTAGACTTCCTCCATTTCAATTTTTTTGTCCTACTTTCCTTTTTAGCCTATTTGAAAAAAAGTGTCAAGTCAAAATTACACAAATAAATTGGAACGGAGGGAGTACTGTCATTATGCAAGGAATGATCCAACCGTTCGCAGTCAACAAGGGCACATAAAAGAGAAAAAACTAAAGCAACAATGAGAAAGAGAAGCATTACAACACCAAACATAGAATAAAAGAAAAGAATTTGGATACAACGTCATGATGATAAACAACTCCTAGCCAGACCAAAAGATACATTAGCTACATGATGCCACATGACACAAGACAAATGTCCAGGAGAGAACTTGTAAGTGAGTCATCACACAAATCAATGGGGACCATATGCATAGAAAATAAAAATTTCCACAGCAGCCCCAGATCATTTGACGACCATATGAATGTTTTGCAACCTCAAGAAATATTTGGTCCTTTGTTGCAGAAATGACATGATCAAAGCACATGAAACATAAGTGAATGAAATCTTGGAAACTTTGAAATGTAACAACTAGAAGAAGTGATCTAATTATGTGAAACCAGACTCATATAAAGTAATGGTTAAAATTCATAATAGTAATTAGTAAAATGCTACTATACCATCCAACCAAGAATGCAAGGACAAATATACTAAAATTTACACAGCCATTTACAGTAACATCTGTATCCTCAAAGGCCATGTCTGCCTCGACACCTGACTGCATTTAGCAGCATTGCCCAATCATTTATTCTGAAAGGTCAGCAAATTTGGGTACAATATGAGCCATGAATACAAGATTTTAGGACGAGTTACCAGCCTAATAAGGCTAAACAGCACAAAAAATATGCATATACACGTGTGAAATGAGCTTGTCATTTATCACCAAACATTTGCCCAGATACAGAATAAAATGGCCCAAAAATAATCAGAAGTTAGCTGAACTTGCCTAAAAGATTCAGAAGACGTAATAAAGTTGGAGAGCAATAGCATATCATCAGGGTGAAGAGATGCTTTTTGTGCACCAACAAGACTGATAACCTGCAAACGAACTTTAAACAGGATGCTTTAGACAATGCAGTATGCTGGAACCTATGCACCTCTGAAATGTGCAATTTGAAAGAAGAGTTGAAAAGAAGAATAAGAAATAGAAGCAGGACCTTGTGTTTACACATTAGTAGGGCAAACAGGACCCCTGAGTCAGCTACATCATGCAAGATCGCACTAGCAGCTTGCCTTGTAGCATAAGCAAGTGGAAGACATGTGTAAGCATGGAGGAAGTTAGCTGGGTTCCTGGAATCAAAATATGCATAGTTAATATATTAGTACAGGAAATGACATCATTATTAGTATAGGAAATGACATCATTAGCACAGGTACAAACAATTTCTATTAAAACCAAGTAAAAAAGTCTGCATCATCAACAAGGTATACGGAACAGCATATTCTAATAATTCAACCGACAAGCTTGCCAAGATTTTCCCCCTGGAAGAATGTCCAGCTTGTATCTTAAAATTGAGCAAAACCTTTTGGAAGGAGTAAATGTCTACATCATCGAGAATATGGTTAAAAAAGCTTCCTTTAATAGTTAGTGTTGGGATTAAAAAAACTGAGACAACAAAGATGAGGAAGAAAAGGATGAATCAACTGCAGGGTGAACACAAGTCTAATATATAGCATATTCATAGGAAAGAAACAATTTTATCACAGCACTTCAGTTTATTTTTCATGACCAAGTAAATTTTATAGGGAAACAATAGTAACATCTACTATATTCAACAAGTAGAAGCTAGAAAAGAAAGAAGAATATTCTTTCCATCAGCTTAAGAAAACAGTTGTCCTAGTTATGCGAGAAAGCTAGAACTGATAATACAGGAAAACTCAGCAGAGATGGAACGGAGCTTTTCCTACATATAGAATTTTTATGCTTTTCCTTTTTTGCAATGGTAAATATTTTCTTGTGACCATCTTGTCCACAACTTATAAGCATAAATTTTATGCATTGTCAAATCCCCCGGATCACAGAAAATCTTCTAACCAGTAGGAAGAAGAACAATTTTCACTTTTTTTATCATTCCTAAGCAGAAAAATAACTTCCTACTTCTTATATTGTTTCAGTTCCCTCCCCCCACTCACCCCACCCCAGCTTTATGGAAGGAGGATAGTGTGTTTGAGTTCTTATACATCTCTCAAGTATGTTTCCTTCCCATATGTAACAAAAAACAAGTCAACAAATAAGCTCCAGAAGTTCTTCTAAGTTTCAATGATCAGAATGTCCTACATCTCTCAAGTATGTTTCCTTCCCATATGTAATAAAAAACAAGTCAAAAAAAAAAGCTCCAGAAGTTCTTCTAAGTTTCAATGATACAGAATGTCCAGTACTCTTGAGATCTAAAATTTCTGCGCTTACACCACAGTAGACAAAATATATGTTATTACAATTAAGCAATATATCTTTTATAGTTCTTTCAGATTTCTATTAAAATGTGTGACCAACTCATCTAAAAGCTTAAGTAGGTAGAGAGAGCACATTTACATAATTATATTCTCAATATGACCCCTCACATGCAATCCTGATTCTTTTTTCATGAGCCAAGCAAATGTTAATTCTTTTTAATAATGGATGGTGATGAGATTCGACCCAAGACGTCTGTCTTTTCTGATACCATGTTGAAGTGTTTAATATCTATAAGTTGTTAGAGAAAGCACATTTATATCTACTTAATTAAATTCTCAATCATATGGCATACTGTCACCTTGCCCCAGGATTTAAATAAAACTTCTGTCTCATATCATAGTAGATAAATTATATGATTACGATTAATGGATAAACTTCCTTAGTTATTTCTTAAGTTCCAAGGAGACAGGATTATCTCAGTACTCTTTAAGATTTAACAATTGTCCTCACTCACCACAGTAGAAGTATATGATTATTCAATTAGCAAAACTAATATGTACTCACCACAGTAGATGAACTATATGATTATTCAATTAGCAAAATAATATGTCACGAGAAGTAAAATGTACCACGATAAGCATACAGGCAGAGAGAGAGAGAAGGGAGAGCATAGACACAAACCAACTGAATGAATGGATTAGAGAAGAGAAGACGACGTCTGTTCCTCCAAGCAAAGGAGTCATGTCAAATTTAGGGTTTTTCTCGAAACACTTATTCAGAGATTTTGTAAGAATAAGTATCATCTGCATAGATAACAACTAATACATGAGCAAATGCATCCATCTGTCAGAACAACAGACAGTCAATTTACATGCTAAGGAAACTATGACCAGGCCAGCACCTCAATTAGTAAAAAATTAAACAATCAAAAGAACCAAAAGGAGAAACAAAAAAGAAAAAGATTTGACTTACCTGACCATAGAGGAGCTCTAGTTGTCCCTTCAGTGACTGATATGGCTCTTCTGTACAGCTTATGCAAACCAAGTAAATAGGTCCTTTTACAAGAAACACAACCTGAAACACAAGCCTTAAATCTGTTAAACAATATATGCAAATCAGGTAGAACATATTAAAAATGCTCAAGCAGAAAGAAGATTTCCAGTTAAGTTGCCAAATGTTGCAAATCAAATGCAAATATTTCAAAATAATCATAGGTGATCACTAGCAAAGCCAAACAGCATATGGCCATCTTCTCTTTCCTTCTTTTCTTCAATGCTGATTTAGGAATAATGACATACAAGCATTTAAAAAGAAAAATAGGACCAGCATGAAACTGAAGTAAGCAGGAATCATATACATCCACACTATTGATGTAGCGCCTACGATTTCAAGTCCCACAGAGAGGGTGCGGCTGGGCTTTCCAGCAACTCTTCCACAACTTGGATCTTTGGCTAAAGTGCCCTTAATTTCTACAGATGTCATTCAAGATGAATTTCTTGGACTCTATCATGGCCTACTGTTCGCACACCACAACAATTTCTCCCCACTACTTATTGAGACTGATTCCCAGGTATTGCTAAATTACCTTCAATGCACTGTACCGAAGTAACCCTTCTTACTGCTTGCAGGGGCCTATTAGATAATATGCAGGGAATGCGGATTCGCTACATCTATCGAGCACACAATAAAGTGGCGGACTTAATGGCGAAACATGGAAAACATCTAGCTAGTAGCACAGACCTCACTATTAGGACCTATGTACACCCCCCCCCCCCCCCCGACCCGCTGTGTCCCCAATCTTTAATTCTTTCTTGGTGTCGACCATACAAGAAAGCACAAGTTCCATCATCATTGCATTATAAAGAATTTTGACATAGAGACTGACCTGGTGTTTCCCGGCTCTGACCAAATTGACTCGATCACCCCTGAAAAAGAGACCAATCAGGCAAACTTCAATATCCCGCTATGACTTCACTGAAAAGGAAGGGGTTACCAGGTAACAAGGTAGCCAAAAGATGAGCTTATAAGAAAAAAGAGCAACTCCATAATTCATTGGAGGAGTACCCATTCTCAACAAATGAAATGATGGCCTGCAAAGTGGCTGAGAATCCGGCAAGCTTGTGTTCGTCTCCATATCTTCAATCGAATGATAAAATAAAAATAACAAATCTCAGAGGACACTAAATATGATTAAGAAGAAACAGACAACAGTATATAGTACTTCCAATTAATAAATGCCATTCAGCACTCTGGAGGGGGTCTACTTCAACACTGACCTTGAGTATATTGGTTTTCCTGAGTGACTCAAGATAAAGAAGTGCTTCTTTCTTTTTCTCCAGGAAATAGAAGCATCATCCTGCACTTCATCAATCAAAAGATCAAAAGAACTTGAACCATATCAATAGTGGATCTCCTTTACTTTCCTTTTGATGTTACTGCAGACTCAGTTTTAGTTGTTGCAAATAAATTAGTCTCATGATCTCATCAGTATATTTCTGCAAAATAGCAGTTAAATATTTTTTGATTGTCATTTTCATTGAAGCAAGCTCTTAAACATATCTTTAATTGTTTTTCAACAATTCTAATACCAAGTTAAGCGATAGTTTAAATCAATGAAAATGCAGCTGGAAGTCTTGATAAATAGAGTGTATGCATTAGAGGAAATATTAAATGTTGTAAGCTTATAGTGTAATTGCTACCACATCCCCTGCTTATCTCAGTTCATGTCCTCTAAAACCTAAATGTGAGATTTGAGCCTACAGAGAGTCATTCATTCGAAACTTATTGCAGCCTACAGTTTGTCCTCAATTTGACATTACTGTGTTAAAAGACTATCTAGAATCAAACTTCTCTGATTGCAAAGCAATGTTTTAGGATTTGCTAACTAGCCACAATTATTACTTAAAGAGTTCACATTCACCAGCTTCTGTTGGACTCACTTCATTGCCGTGGCGTTTCCCAGGAAGCCATTGCACCTGAGAGTTCGAACCTCTGTCAAAAGAATCACCACTGCCAATTTCAAGAATCTCACCGTCGACCTCCTCAATTCCATTGTCCCTACTACTGGCGTTGCTACTTCCTCTTTCAGCAGCATAGCCACTGCTGCTAGGACTTGCCGGCGCCTCCATTTCTTCGGAATTGTTCCTCCGCACAACTGTCGAACTGCTAATGTCTTCCAACACATTGCTACGAGACAGCTCTTCGGAGTTATGAGCTCCGGAATCCTGATTCAACAGTCCATTCGCGAGCTCGTTCAGCTTATCCTGATTCGATGGCAAAGCTTCCTTCGTATCGAGGTCTGAGTCAAATTCGGATTCGTACTCGGATTGACCAACTGAAATTGAGGATAATTGATTCTCGATGGCGTCCAAAGACTGATCGATGGAGTTAGTGCTAGGGCCAACCTTAGGTTTTCGATCATCGTCCGATAAATCAGCGTTGGAAGGCATAGGTGAGAACTGTCAACGACCGGGGACCGAAAACAGTAACAGAATCGTCGGGATTTCAGTAGGATAAGAAAAAGTAGGACAATTAACCTAGCATATGAGATGAATAATCTGCCGTGAAAGTTGGAACCAATGGAATTCAGTATCCATTTTCCTCCTTACCAATCCTCAGGCACAGAGCGACTCACTTCTCTGACCGGTGGGTGACTTCGCCGAAGTAGAGCGCCTGCAACGGTTGGACCGGGTTCTGTATCTCACAAATTTGGGCTTCGAGTGGTAAAGCTGTTTGATTAGATTGGGGAAAGTGCGCATAGACGATATTGGGACCCCCTATTTTTTAACTTTTACCTGTGTTTCAAAATACTCCACATACGTATTGAGTATTCATATATTTAGAGTATTTAATTAAAATTAATTCAAAGACCTGCATAAAGATTTAACAAATATAATTTTTATTACAATAGGAGGATATTTAAAGAATAAGATATTAGTATATTAATTAGTGGTTAACTATAATTTGTGGTATTCTACCTAATATATTTGTACGTTTATATAATAAAATATCAATAATTATAAATACACTAGAGCTAAATTGAAAATTAATCGCTAGAGCTAAATTGAAAATTAATCGTATTTATGCATTTAAAAAAATTGAAATTTGATTATTGCATCAATATAATAACATTTGTTGTCATTATTTAACAAATATTCTAATGTAAGGTTAATATTTTTTTAGACGTGTTTTTCTTCATTCATTTTATATCAGTTGATGCAATGCACACGTGCAAAGCACGTATGCTAAACTAGTATACAATATATACCAGATATATACGAACCAGATATATCTAATAATGTGTACTTGAACAAATAGAATGTAATTGAAATATTAAATTTTAAGAATAAATCACGAGTCCAACAACTAATCATTTTTGGTGATATATTTTATTGAAAGATATTGATTTCTTTTAGTCATGTGTCCGATTAAAATTTCAGAGCTATTGTATGTGAATTAGATTTTATAAAAAACATGCATATAAGTTATACTTTTTTTAGCAATAATGTAAATGTTAATGAGTAAATACTCATCATTAAGAAAATGTATTTGGATTCTGGATTAGATTTTATAAAATAAAAAGATAAATTAATTCATAAACACATACATATAGAAGTTGACATTGAATTCGTTATGACATGTGCATGTTGCATGGTTATTGTATATGATATTAATTTAATGAAATATATCTGAACAATTTCATGAAGTACGTATTACAAATATAGTATCATATAAGAGTAGAACAAATGATAAATTACATGTTATATAATAGTCTTTTTCTGTTTAATTTTCAAAGAAATTTGTCCTATGTTATGCCGCCCCAAGCCTCCAACTTAGCGTTAAAAGTGTTTCCCTCCCCTGACTCTAAACATGTTTGCCCCGCCTTCGTCCCACCTTGCACCATTTGCCATCATTACATTTGGGAATCAACTTCAAATATATGTGACTAAAGACGCGAAATTCTATTACTCCCTCCGTTTCATTTTTTATGATTTTGACCTAATATGGTGTTTTAAGAAAAGAAGAAAGACTTTGAACCTTATGGTCTAAAACAATCTTTAGATATTTGTGTGATTGTAAATCATTTCATTAAGGACAAAAGGAGAGTTTTAAAATTAAAATGTTTCTAGTTATAATAAGGTCTTTTTGAGGCAGATTAAAAAAGGAAATAACACCATATAAAATAAGACGGGAGTACAATTTTTTGTCAAGTTTGGTATAGCGTCCCAAACTTTAGATTCATGTGTCTAAAGTTTGGCAAAAAGATCAATAGTAGAAGTTTGATGCAGTTTACCACAAACGAGAAATGTAAAGATTATCCAGTACTTTCATGTTGGTCATGTTAAGCAAGCTACCACAATGTAGATTAGAAAGAATGCAAGCCACCACAATGCCTTAGCCTATTGAATTTTATGATATACCACTCGAACGACATGTCTTTTCCTTTCTTCGTTCTAACTTAGGTTTTCTCTTTAAAGATTTATATCATGAAGTTACTTGCCTATATTTTCATTGACAGGGGAATGAACTTATTTAAATAATATCAGTTATCCAATCAAAGATTTCTCAAAGCAGGGAAACCGAGTCCCACTAGTGACATTTCATATTGATTGTTTCCTCCGCACCTTTCAACATATCTCATCTTCAGCCCACCCCCTAGCCTTCATCCCACCACCCCATATCCCATAGTATTTGTCTAAATTATATACAAATGCTTTTAGGATAATATTTATTTTTGTTTACCCACCAAATACAAGAAAATAAGTAAGAAATCCACTTAAATTCCTAGAAAATAATTTTCTAAAAAGCATTTTCCTTCGTACTAACACACCTTTAATGTCCTTGATAAGAAGTCGGCAAATTGACAAAGGTTCTTATGCCCCCATGAAGCGAGCCAGAAACTAATCCAAAGGATGAACACTTTTTGGCACAAACATTCCAGAATGCAACTTTCCCACCTCAACTGAACTGAAGCCAGGAGCTCTCCTTTGTGTCATCTCATGTCTAAGCATTATTTTCTCCTCCCACATGCCCTTGGCAGCATATATATTAGACAACGCAACATCATCACCAATTAGACTAGCGTCTAAGTCATGCAATTTAGACCGAGCCACTGCAGCAAGTTCTTCGTTGCCATGAACACCAGAGGCACCCAGTAGTGTCCTCCATATAACTGCATTTGGTTGAATTGGCATTGCCAAAATAAAGCTATATGCCTCTTTTAGCAGCCCACGACGACATAACAGATCCACCATGCAGCCAAAATGAGAAAGCCTGGGCCTTATACCATACTCTTCAGTCATACTTCTAAAAAATCTTTTCCCCTCTTCCACCATCCCCGCATGAGAACAAGCCATTAGAACCCCTATAAACGTAACATCATTCGGAACAAGTAATTGGTCCTTAGTTCCTCGGCTTTGAGTTGATCTTAACTTGTTTTCATCTTCCAATGCTGAAAACAGCCTTAGCGCTTCCTCTGCTTGTCCGTGTAATGCATGCCCAACAATCATGGATGTCCAAGTCCTGACATCCTTAACTCTAATATTATCAAATACTAACATAGCCTTTCTGATATCCCCACATTTTACATACATGTTCACCAGAGCATTCGTTAAAGATAAATCCTCCTTAAACTCCAGCTTTCGACTTATCAAATCATGAATCCACACCCCTTTATCCAACGCCCCCATATCAGCACAGGCCGACAAGGCAACAGTGAATGTTACCTGATCAGGCTCTACACCATCCATTTGCATTTTCCTGAATATCTCTATGGCTCTGTATGGTTGCTGATTTCGCACATATGCAGAAATCAATGAAGTCCAGCACACAACATTCTTGTTGGGTATTTCGTCAAACACCTTGTGCACATCTCCAAAATTCGTGGTTGCCGCATACATATCCATAAGAGATGTTTGAAGAAAAACGATGGGTTCGTAGCCAAGTTTGATGACAAGGGTATGGCTTTGTTTCCCTTCAGTTGCCAGGGATTTCTTAGCACAAGCTTTGATGACATACAAGACAGAGTAGCTATCTACTGCAGAAATCTTTTTCCTCAGCAAGTCAGAGAACAACAATATGGTCTTGGTTGGATTAGACTTCAGGTAGCTATTCAGAGTCAGGTTAATTCTTGATGGTTTAAGATGTTTAGGGAAATTGATTTGCTTCTGCGCTGTGCTTGTAAAAGGCTTGGCCACCTTATGCAAGAATCTCATCATTTGGTCAAAATGTGCAGAGCTTAGATTTTATGGCAACGAAGTAGCTCTATTATAACTTATATAAAACTCTAATGTACTCCACTACCTTCATTAAACAAAAGGAGCTTCCTTTTTAGCCTTTCATTTGTTAGAGGTAAAGGGTTTGAGAAAGTAAAGAGCGTTTAGGGCACTTGAAGTATTACACCAAGAGACGTCAAGTTT
>JAOTQR010000069.1:24846666-24862664 GCA_025774065.1 Solanum ossicruentum | reverse complement strand
GCCGAAGCCAACAATTGACTGCAAAGGGACGACCACTCTATGCTGTTGGAGTCTCACTTCCGTGAGTATCTTGTCAAATGCAGCTATCTGTCCTTTTGTACAAGGAAAAGACCTCTCAATGCTTTAAAACCCACATTTGATATATACTCAACTGTCTCACGATGTCTTGAATTCTGCTCATGTACCCTTCAATGAACAAATAACCCAACCTTTAAAACATACAACCTCATTAGGCGAAAAAAACAACATTGAGGTGTCAAACCTTCCTTCCAATGTGAGCTCTTAGGAAAGATTAGCTTGTTATACTTTGAGAAATCAATTTTAACAAGTTAGAAACATGAACTGAGTGTTCGAGAATCGCAGTTAGGAGAACTTAATGCAATCGAAACCGAATAAAGATGTTTAAAAGAAGGGCAAAAAACTCTATAGGGTATACCACAAATGAGATACAATACATACTTTACATAAACCTAGCAAGCTAGAACTACAACTAACTTGCAAGAATTTTGACAAAATGACTTAGTACTTCTCTTTCATGGTTCTCAAAAAGAAATGATCCCACTCATGCTTTTCTAAAGTCCCAAAAGTATGATACTTCCAACTATATTCTTCATCAAACACCATACTAGAATTCTTACCCTGTCTCATCTCTTTTCTCATTACATCCACTCTTTCAAGAACCCCTTTCACTGCCAAATCAAATGCATCTTTAATTGTCTCCAATCTTGCTCTTGGGTCTGCATAAACCACATTTGGTATAAGCTTTATCACTTCCTCTCTCATTGCTGCTACCTGTGATTTTGGTATTTTTGACAGTACATTTTCAATGCTCACATTCTTTTTCCTAACATCATCTTCTGGAATAAGCACAGAGTATTTGGTGTAGTTCTTTGGTAAGTGCCATATGTATTGAACATAAGCAGACGCCGGAGTGAAAAACACCGGTATACAACCAGCCAAAATCGAATCAAAAGTAGACCTCCTTGTGAACGAATCCCCCGCGGGTTGTAAGCAAAAAACTGAACTTTGGAACAGTCTCATTACATATACCGGCTTGCTGCATTTGTTGTGCAAGTTCTTGCACTCCAACAACCTGCATTTTCGCCTCGTGGCTGAGCATTGTTGCATGATCTCGCTTCTGATTGATTCCTCGATTTTAGGACGTGGGGCCCCCGCGAAGGAGAACAACACCCTCCTCCTTAACCTCCTCATCCTGTTCTGCCACTGGACCACCTCACTGTCACTTGAAGGATGGAAATACGTTGGGTATGGGATCGCGAAATCATTCCTGCTCCAAGGACTCGATTCGATTGTTAAGATTGTCATGTTTTGTGCCTCAGGCAACAACATTAACTTGCTCCCCCAAGCTGCATTCTCCTCAATACCTCTCCTAAAATCCCAGATAATTCTCCCTGCAATCATGAAATGATCTCTCCCCCACATTGTCTTCCATTCTGGTCTTTCTTTAAGAAATTTGGTGACCTCAATTGCACCTGCATCCTTCATTGATGTACTGAAATCACCCCATAAGTACCTCGCTACATCGAACCCTGCATAGTATGGCACGAAAACAGCTGATGCTTCCGAGGAATCATTCGTTAGACAGTCGTACTGTTTCATTCTGTTATGAAACAGGACTTCTAACGAGAACTGATTCGTCGTATACCAACCTTTACTAGAAAAAACCCTTTGGGGGTTGCCAAGATCAGCACCAAGCCCCATGTTCACCAAGTATTGACACATATCTTCCCATTTGTTCAACAACTTACATTGCTTCAACATGTCCTCATTGAACTTACTAGGTATTTTTGCAACATAAATATATCGTCCTGCACACGAATTTCCTTCATTTCCTCCCTTGTTCTCGTCTTTTTTTTCGATTTTCTCAACCTTTTTTTCTTCTTCTAGGGGTTCATTTTTTATTAATAAAGGCTCCAATTCTTTCTCGAGTTCCTCCAAATCAGGTATCTCCATAATATCTCTTTCTTCCTCCTTGGATTGCGTATCGTTCTTTGTAACATCAATGGTGGTGGCATTATCAATACTTGTAAAATTCGAATCGAAGCTTATATTAACATTTTCATGATGATATGGAGGCGGAGGAGGAACAGAAGCTGAACGAAAGGATTCAATTGAATTTCCTTTGTATCGCGACGTTGTCACGATACCAGGTAAAGAAGACCAATCAATTCCATAAAGCAACAAGTACCAAGAAACAAACAAAAAGAAGAAAACGAACCAAAATTTATTACGAGACCTTGTGGTAACAGAGTTGTCCATCTTCTTTACAGATGTTCCTGATCTAATTATCTGCTTTTTATGGCGCATAAAAGGTTCTTTTTGGCTTGATCATGACGAACAAAAAAAAAAGAAGAAGAAGAATTTGATGATTTGGTAAATAACTAAGGGAGGTAAGATGCTAAAATAATGCCTGTTCTGTTTAGACTATTCATATGATTAGTTTAATCACTCTTTCTAAATCAATTCGTTTCATTCATCTCAAAAAGTTGTTTTGGTTAGGCCACGTAGGAAGAAGATCAATTCTTTAACTAATTTCTCACATTTTTATAGTATAAAAATACTATATTAATTTGAATATAATTCAAACTGAACCGGCCCAAAATAGTAGACGACCTATAAAATATAGAATAATCTTGTTCAACGCTTAATAGTAGTAAGTAGTAACAAATAGGTAATATCAAACATATATGTGTTGTGGTGGAGTGATGAGTACTTTTTATTTTTAACTAAAAGTCTAAAGTTTGAGTCGCCTTTGTTAGGGAGCGTTTTACCAGTCATATGAAACTTTTCAATGAGAATCCGAATTTAGTTGGATTTCAATGTGGATACTGAACACCGAACGGAAAAAAAATTATGATTATAGTTTAGTATACGAGATTCTTTTGATATTTTTGTTAAATTTGTTGCATGAGGTCAATTTTATTATAGAATCAGTCCAAATTAGTAGACATTCTTTTAGGAAATAAAGCACTGAAATGATCCAAAAAAGGTGACTAAAATCGAGGGTATCGCAAAATACTAGGTATTTTAGAACATGTCAAAAATCTTTATCAATTGTATGATTTATTTTTACATTTTAAGAATTTTCTTCGAAAGTGTCATATCTTACTAGGACAAAAAAATAAATAAATTGAAAGCATTAGCTACATATTTCGTGTTGCAGAGATTTTATCCGGAAAAGAATTGCAAATAGATCAAGATTGAGAAAAACATGACTCTTGTTAATTTGATTTGATTTATTAATTTTAAATAATCAACATTATTAATTTAATTTGATAAATGAGAAATCGAATCAAACTGACCTTCGTAGGGCCGCGGCTAAGTAGAAAATTACATAAAATGTTCACCAAATGTAGTGATCTTGATCTTTTGCCCTAAGTCTTATAAAAATATATTTTTTTCATTTTAAGTTAAATCAAAGTACATGAATATTTTTATAAAACATTTCTTATAAGTGACGAAATATTAAAATCACTTTCTTATGGGACATTTTTGAACATAAGCCACAGCTGAGTTGTCTTTTGGACCTGCATTAGCCCAAGGCCCATAGGTCATGCTACGGGTGTTGGACCTGAATTAGCTAGGCCCATATATCATCACTAATCTGGCCACTGCTGAACCTCTCTTTAGACTCTTATCTTTGTTGTTTATGAATTGTTAAAAAAATTTCCACAGCGTAAATAAAATAAAATAAATCGCATCGAATTGAATATTGAGTTAACTCGAAAAAAAATGACTAATAATTTAATTTGTTATTAAAAAAATAGACTATATTTTAGTTGGTTTGATTTTAACGTTAAAAAGTCAACTTGAAACTAAATCAATCAGACACTATATATATATATACGTGTGTAATTTTTAAAATTTATTTTATACATAAAGATATTTATTTAATACAGTTTATAACTATTTCTTATGCTTTTTCATAGTTCTTATCTTTTAATTAACATATTATTTAACTTAGAATTTTGAATGGACCACTGAAAGTTATAGTTGATAGATATTAGTCACTTTAGTAAAACATAAATTAAACATCAAATCATTACTAATACTAAAAAAAAAGATCAAATCATTACTAAGAATGACAAGAATATTAAATATTTGTTCTTTAATTTTATATTGGTTTAAAAAATTAAATTACATAATCTAATTTTAATTTTTCTTTAATATTTAGTCATGTAATCAATACTTATTGGACTTCTTTAACATGATTTAATGCTTTAAAATTATAATCATTTTCATTATAACTTATTTATTTGCAATATTTGTTTTATGTGATTTCATCATTATTTTGTATATTAAATATTTTAATGTCATAACTCATATTATATATTGTGTTATTTTCTAAAGAAACAACCTAGATGGGGACTAGAAAAATATTGAAAGCACAAATTAATTATACGTTTATTTGAATATTTTATCAGAAAAATTGAAAAAAAAATAAGTTTTATTAGTTTTATAAGGTTTATAAATTTAAAAATCTGAAACAAGTGATTTGATTTGATATTTGAAAAACAGAATCAATCTGATCCATGTATACCCTGTTCAGAATAAGAGAACTTTTAAAGTTGAGGAGAATTGTTAAATTTACTTCTTCTTCTTTTCCATATGTATCTTTCTTTTTGATGAGGTTATTAACCACTTTATATTTTTTAGAAGAATGGTTTAGAAATAATCAATAAAATAATAGTGAAAAGTAACCTTCAATTCATATTCTTCAATATTTTCTTAGTTACTTATGCATTAATTAATTAAAAGACTACAAACAAAATTCTCTCATTTTTTAGCTTTTTCCTTCCATTGTTTGATGATAATGGCGGAAAAATGGAAGAACACACACACAAAAAGAAATATTGTAACCTCTATTAAGAGGAAGTAAGATATATAAACTAAATTATTTTTTAAAAAATGGTGCTAACCTATAAGAAGCACGATTTTGGGATGAAAAGAGAAGATTCAAAAAAATTATAAATAATACTATTGAGATAATTAAGGAAAGAAAATATTTAATGAGTAGAGAAGATATAATTTGTATGAAATCTATATAAAAAAGAAAAAGAAAAAAAAGAACAAATTTCATTGATACCACAAATATTTTAAAATTTTGTACAGATTAAATTAATGGATCCCATAATTTATGGAAAAAGATATAAAATATACCTATTATTTATAACTAATTGAAGCTATATCTTTTTTATAATTACTAGCAAGGGGTCGTTTGGAGTGAAGGATAAGAGCATTTAAATTTATCCTGGGATTAATAAATAGTACCAGGATAAGTTATTTCTCTTCTTGGGAGGTATAATAATATCGAAATAACAAGTATAAATCACAATTGTATCCTTTTAAACCTATTTTACATCTCATTTTAAATATTTATGTATATTAAATTATTTTTAATACAACATATAATAATATTCACAACCTTCACTTATTATTTTTTATGATACTTCTTCATTTTTTTCCTATTAAAAAAATTACACTATATAATATAATTTTTATTGGGTAATTCTTATTTTTCTATATTTTGATTTTTCATAATTTTTTTTTAATTTAACAAACTTAAAAACTAGAAATTTTATTTTTAAATTAAATAAAAAGAAAATTTTATTTTTAAATGCATACCATGCACACATAAAAATATTTAAACTATATAAGAAGAAAGATTGATTTTAGAAATGAATATTAAATAACTAAAGCTAATAAAGAAAATGCATAAAAAACTACTAATTAAGTGAAAAGTATTTTTGTAAATAAACAAAATATTTTTAAAATTTATCCAATAAATCAACCACTTAATAAGAAATAACCTCAACATAATTTATCTCATCATTATTAATCTCATCATAACTTATATTCAAAGTAAACGATCCCTAAATGTTTACCGATCCACGCCATCTCTTGGATGGGATCTAAATGGTCGTTTGGGCACATTGCACATGGTAAAGTAAGACAAGCAGGCAAGATCTAAGTTCTATCAAGTTCTAAAGTTCAAGAGTTTCTGAAACTCCCCATCAATGCGTTACCCCAAATATGCTGAAAAAAACGTAGTACCGAAGACTCCTAAAAAAAAAAATTAAAGTTCCAGTGGGTTGTATGTCTAGCGTCAAATTAATCAAATTAAGATGAACTATTTATCCAAATACAAATAATTCACTAGCCTAGTCAACAACTGCAAACTAATTGGGTATTAATTGACATCCTTTATTATACTTCTCTATTTTCTTGAGACGAAAGTTTTATGAAAATAGTTTTTCTGTATCTATGAGGTAGTAGTAAGATCTGCGTATATTTTGTCCTTTTCAAAATTTTACTCACACTAAATATATTATTGTTATTTTAATTATAATTCTGTATTAATGATTTAATTGTCGAAAACTAAAATCTTGCATTACTAGGCACTAATTATCCCATGTAAATCGTAATGACATAGCAAAGACACCGAAAAATACTATTTTATCATCTGAAAATATATGTTTAATTTTGATTGAATCACATTATTAGTAAAATCTGTTATTTTACAATAATTATGACCATGAATGACGAGCAATTGAAACTCTATTTGTTTGATTTTCGTTCAGTCTATCGTAACTATATTCTTGAAACAACGATAAAATAAATTCCATCCTGATCTACCTCATTCTAATTTTAACTAAAAAAGTAAAGGAGGCGGTATGACTATTTTATATGTTAGTTGAAGGGAGGGAGGAAGAACATGGGCTTCATAATAACGCGTAAAATCCAGCCCGCAAACAGCGGGATTTTATTACTGTAAACTAATCTCCGAAAGCTAATACTAAGGAAACAAATCATTACATCACCAATAACAATGATAATTTTACTGTAGTTTCCCCCAGAGAAACTACAGTCCATCGTCGGTGCTGCTTTGTCTCTTCTTCCTTATTCCTACTTCCTATCTGTCTGCCGTCTATTCTTTTCTCCATTTCTCACGCCTTTGACTCCCATGTATCTTCTCTAAAAACCCCAATTTCTTCTCTTTACGCCAAAGAGAGGCAGAGATAGATATTAATGGGTCCAGACAACAGCTTCACTGCTCAGAAAAGAGCTGCTGGAGCACTTCCGACCACCGCCACACCTAACGGCGGCCGAGCCACTTCCATCTTACCTCGTGGTCGACAGATCCAGCGTACTTTCAACAACATTAAGATTACTATTCTTTGCGGCTTCGTTACTATCCTTGTCCTCCGTGGCACTATTGGTTTCGGCAACCTAGTCTCATCAGGACCTGACGCTGAGAACGCCAATCTTATCGAGGAGACTAACCGGATCTTAGACGAGATCAGATCCGACAAGGACCCGGATGACCTGCTGGACGGTAATTTCTTCAGCCTTAACTCAACGTACCGTTTAGGCCCGAAGATTACTAACTGGGATGAAGACCGGGAACTCTGGCTTCAGAAAAATCCGGAATTCCCGAATTTTGTTCAAGGTAAGCCTCGGGTTTTGCTGGTAACTGGTTCTCCCCCAAACCCTTGTGATAATCCAATTGGGGATCATTACTTGTTGAAGGCTACAAAGAACAAAATTGATTATTGTAGGATCCATGGGATGGAAATTGTTTGTAATTTAGCTCAATTGGAAAAGGAAATGGCTGGGTACTGGGCTAAACTGCCCTTGATTCGTAGGCTAATGTTGTCACACCCTGAAGTAGAGTGGATATGGTGGATGGACAGCGATGCACTATTCACTGATATGGTCTTTGAGATCCCCTTTTCCAAGTACAAAGATCACAATCTTGTTATTCATGGCTACCCAGATCTATTGTTTGATCAGAAATCATGGATTGCGATAAACACGGGTAGTTTTCTCATAAGGAATTGCCAGTGGTCTCTTGATTTGTTGGATGCATGGGCACCAATGGGGCCTAAAGGTCCTGTTCGTGAAGAAGCTGGGAAGATGTTGACTGCTAACTTGAAGGGTAGACCAGCATTTGAAGCAGATGATCAGTCTGCACTAGTATACTTGCTGACCTCACAGAAGGATCAGTGGATGGACAAGGTGTTCATTGAGAATGCTTACTATCTACATGGATATTGGGCAGGGTTAGTTGATAGGTACGAGGAGATGATTGAGAAATACCATCCAGGTTTGGGCGATGAGAGATGGCCATTTGTGACGCATTTTGTGGGATGCAAGCCATGTGGGAGCTATGGAGATTACCCTGTTGAGAGGTGCTTGAAAAATATGGAGAGGGCTTTCAATTTTGCAGATAATCAGGTGCTTAAGTTGTATGGGTTTGGGCATAGGGGATTGTTGAGCCCTAACATCAGAAGGATTAGGAATGAAACAGATAATCCACTGCAGTATGTAGATCAATTAGATGTTCGACATGCAAAGCATGAGAGCACAGAAACTCAGAGCTAGTGGCCTGCGCCATCTTTTGCACAGAAGAATCTGCAGGTATATGAGATATCATTTTGGTTTGGTGAATCCGTAGGTAACACCTGATGTCATGTAAACATGTCGTAGCTCCCTTCAGTATCATGTCACATCTCGAAACCAGAGTAACCATTGCACATATTCTAATTGAGTTTTGGTCATTCTTGAATAACTTATACTCCAAATGTGTTGAAATGATTTTAGTTTCTCATTAATTTTTCTGGTTACTATAACTGTTGAATGGTTGAAACACAATCATTATTCATTTCTTTTCTCCTCCCACTTGAGTTATCAGCAATTTTTTTGGTCAGACCCTGTTTTGTAAATGACACCCTCCTATGTTCATTTGGATCATCAAGCTTAAGACATGAAAACTCCTAATTGGCTTGGCTTGTTTAGTGTGTGTTGATTGGCATAACTCTAGCTCTACATTCTAGCAGGGCCCTTTTGCGAAAAGACCTTTTAGCTGCACCCCAGCCTCCACTTTTACCCCCTCACCACTCAAAAAAAAAAGAGGGAGGGGAAGTGTCAAAATGGAATTTCTGAAAGAAAATGTTTGTTTAATTGCTAGATTGATGTCGGCATTTCAGGGTCGAGTTTTTCTCTATCTGTAAACTTTGTGACTTGGGAGATTGAGAATCTTGATTCTCCCTTTTCCTCTTTAATCTGCGGTGGGGCGTCTTCTAGTTGGTAGTGTTGATGACTTGCCGTTATCTTTCTAATAAGAAAGCATGCCTTGCCTTAGATTGGGACCCAGGGTGTGTGAGGGTGACTGGTTTATTTAGAGCACTGCTATATTGTTTTTATTTGAGAGCTTGGATTACGACATGTCCTTCAAATTAAAATGTCTATATCGGTTATGGTCTTTTTAGAATCTCTTTTATTATCATAAGGAGGAGGATTGTGGTAGATTGACAACCAGCATGTATGATTAATATGTAATGAATCCGTACGATACACGACATAGATATAACCTATCCTAATTAGATTGAGATTGAGGCATAGTAGTCGTCGTTTGTTTTCTTCTTATGAAGTATCTGCTTTATAGATGGTACATCAAGTCATCCTCCAGAAATTCTTTGCTTATCGAGTTCACTACAAGATCTTGATTTGTTTTTTTGTTACCTTTCTACTTCAACTATATTAGTCCCTGTAATAATGTGCTGATTAAGTTTTCTGTGATATATAACTGGAGATGTAGCCCATGTGTTTTCGAGATCAATTGGTTCTTCTAGCAGATTAGTCTAGTCAAGCAAGGCAAATCTATTCAAGGATTATCTTAGTCACCTATTAAATAATAATGTATTCATATGCTATGGCCTGTATTTTGTTTAGTTCCTCTGTTTTATGCCCTAACTATATGATGAAATAACATACTACAATAACAACTACTATGCCGCAGTCCTATACAAATTGGGGTTATGACTAGTGGATGTGCAACTATGGATTTGGGCTAGATGCTGCTGCATATTAACTGCCATGCAAATCCCATTGAAACTGAAAATACCGCTAGTCTAGATTTCCTATTTCTGAAGCGTTGTTCTCTCTAGTGCACCTTTAAAATACCATTATGTCAGAACTATCAGACAGAATTTATTACATTTATACACTGTTATTTGTGGCCTTAGTAGTTTCCCTCGTTGACCTTTTACCATTCATAATAACAGTATTTCTGGATTTTCCACAGGATACGACTAAGGTTTTGACCTGTCATGGATGAGAGTGGCACTGTTGGGATGAAGTGGTCATGCTTCTTCTGGTTGTTATACTTTGGTGGTCATCTTTTTTTTCCTCCCACGGTTTAAGTTTTTGTTAGGTTTACTTATTTCTAGCAACATTTTAGTGTCTCAGCAAGATGACTTTGAACTGTATGAATGATGTGCTTGGTAAAGAACAGCTGGAAATCAATAGAATGAATAGAATTTGTCTAGATAGCTTCTACAGAAGTTACTCACTCTCAACCTCCAGCTTTGGGAGGTATGATGTGATCACACTTGTATAATTTGCAATTCTTGGTCACTTTTTTCTTTTGGTTAATGATTTTTTTGGTATATGATGCTGGACCATATAAAGTTGTTGTATGAACTTGGAAATGTATCAGTATTAATACATCTTTCATTCTTTAAGTTCGACTAATTCCATTATATTGATAACTTGTCCATGTGATTGTGGTTTATGGGCAACACATCTTTCCTTTATGAGGCCATGAAAATTGTGCATTATATCGACAAGCTCTGCACAAAATTATCATTTACTATGTCATTACATATATTCCTGTCAATGTAGGTTTGTACCTTGCAGCTGATTAATGTAGATTGATCAGCTTCAATTTTTCCTCCATACAGTTTTCAGGAGTTCAGAATATTTATTTACTGATATGATGGTCTGTTAAAATAGTTAGAAATGAGACGCTTCATCTACAGTAATATTTATGTTGCCTGAGTTGTGTTTGGGGGACAATGTAAAATAGAGATGAAAAGAACTTGGGAGTCATTTGGTGTGACTTGTGAGATATAAAGGTGTAATAATTTCAAGATAAAGTGACGGTGTTTGGTTAGAGGTATTAGATAGTCTTTGGATTTTTTTATCTCACCATTTATATCTTAGTGATCAATGGGAATAAGTTATGTCGGGATAAGTTGCTCCCAAGCAAACTACCTCTAAAATGCAGCACTCCCTAGCATTTGAGAGCTACTGAATTTGATGTCCAACAGCCTGAGTACCAGATATTCACTTGTATGAAGTACTAGCAGGAAGACAGGGACCAGCAAATACCTTTCTTCCCAGGTGGTGGTGTATGTATCGTTTTAACAATATAAATAATTTGCTGTAAATTTTGTTCTTCCTCATTGTTGCACGGTTCTCCTAGTTTGTTCTTAAAGCTGTTCTAGGTCACAATTTTAGATTGCAGATTTCCAATATAGAGCTGGTTCCAGATGTATGTTAAACAGAGTTCCAGCCCTTGTTGCCCCTTGGTAAGAGTAAATAACCTAGCAAAGGTGCAGGATGTAGAACCCTTGGGTTTAATTGCATCAGATAACGAATCTAAATGAAGGATCAAGCTTGAAAGCAACAAGGAAGTGTCAAGCTGAAAGAAATGGACTGGCATAGATCTAATAATGAATGCTGAGTTTTTTAGGTCCAGGGTGTTATATCTCTGGAATATCAAGGACAGATTATGGTCAGTTAGCAGTCACATCGTTGGCTGTTTGCACAATATATAAACTTGGAGATTTAGAGATGCTAAACCAAAGCAACCAGGAGTACCTAGAGAACAAAATGAAGCTGCTATTTTACCATTTTACAGTATATTAATAAGAATTGAGTTTCAAACTACATAATACAGTACGTTAATGGACTTGGGGCATCTTCATAAATGCCAATCATCATTCTAGAGTAGGTGCCAGTCCATACCGAGCAGGATTACTGATGAGTGTGTGCCTATCATCAGTAGAGTAGCTAATGACCACTGTCCCATAGTACTACATACTAATTTCAGCTAATTCTTGGATAGATTACGTTTGTGCATAGCCACAAATACCTGATTCATCTCTGCTATTTGACTTAGAAGTTGATTTATTCTCTGCAAAAACAAACAATCACGGATTATAACTCAAAATGTAGTTAAAAGCTGATTTTAGAAACTTAACCGGGGAATTTTCGCTAACACTTTGAAAGCGGAAAATACCTCATCTTTCGCTCTAATGGTGCGTCTCAGCTCTTCCGCATTCTGTCCTCTAATCAGTCTCCGTCGCCAACGAAAATACGTAAACATCACAAGTATTGCCGCCATTCCAAACGGCGAGAGAACAATCATTAAAGCCCTTCGAGCTGAGCCGAAACCCCGGCTTAACATAGCAATGCCGGCGACTCTAGAAAACAACAGTTGCAGCCCCAAATTCCACCATCTTCCTCGGTAACAAGCTGCTCTAGCTGGGGTCCGAGTACTGTCTGGTACAGTTTTTGGTAGATCCACTACATTGGAATCTGAGGCTGCGAATGAGTAGGACGAATCATCGTTATCTCGATGGGATGGGGAAAATGAGGATGTTGACAACGACGACAGCGACGGGGATGAGGGAAACGGCGGTGACGATGACTGGCTATGAGTTTTCTGAACGGAATTTACGGATATGTAAAGGTTCTCGTGGTTTACCGGAGGAAAGATGGCGAAGTCTCCGGTAGATTTGGAGAGCGGGTAATCTCGGATCGCGAACAGAGAGCAAACGGCTGGTGGTGGATCGGAAGGAGATCGAAAATCCTTTCTACGTTCCCAATTCCTAAGCTTTTCCAGCTGAGCTTCTGTTACTGCGAATTCTTCTTCTACTTCTACATCGGGTTCCGCCATCACCTACAAGCTTATGAGTGACGACCACTTCCCGTTTTACCAACTGGACATTTTATGGCCCAATTATATATGTTTGCCTTGAATTCGGGCCAAGTGCAAAAACGGCCGATTTTGGTACCCATTTAAGCCTTACTCATAGTATACAATGTAAGTTTATTAATCGAAGTTACTCTATAATTCGGAATATTAAATAGCAAATGCGCGACTATATAGTGTAATAATTGCGGGGGTAGCAATTGGACGAATCGGGTCAAATTTGAACGATTTATAATGGATCAAATTTACTCGGATCAAAATATGTTGAGTTAAAATGGACTGAGTAACGGGTTATAATTTTTATTAAGTTTTATTTATTTCAATATTTTAGTATGTGATTAAATTATATTTTTTATTATGGTGGCTATATAAAACATATCAAATTGGAAAAAAAATGTTTTGAAAATATTTAACAAGATCTTTCTCAAATTAATTCAATTTGCATATCAACTCAAATTTAAATGGTTGAAATGGCTAGGTTAAGATGAGTTGAACTAATAATTTGATGGGTTATTAACCCACCCAAACTTCAAGAAGTTAAATCGAGTTGAACGAATTAGACTTAATTTTATCAACCCTAAATAATTTTGCAAATGTTCTGACAATTATAAAATTTTTCTTGCACTATAAAGATATAATTTTGTTTTGCCACTTAAAAATCATCAAACTTATCTTTGGCGACGAAAATAATCATGATAGACGAAAATCCCATAAAATTCTCCCCTCCCACGTCACAACCTCCACCACAAATCCCAAACCTCTTTGTTTTTACTTTGAAATCCATTTTTCTAAGATGAATTCATGTTTTCAATAATTTTTCATTTAAAATAATAATAATATTAATTTTCTAGCAAAGATAAAAAAATTAAATTTTATACGATAATATATCCAGTGGAATCTCACAAATAGGATGTGGAGAGGGTGAAATGTATCCAAATCTTATCCACTACCTCATAGAGGTAAAAAGATCGTTTCTTGGAATCCGTCGTCTCAAAACCCATAAACAAAATATTTTAAATATGGAGAAAAGGAGGAAATGAAAAGAAAATCCATAAACAGAATAAACTAAATATGGAGAAAAGGAGAAAGCGAAAAGAAAAAAAACAGAAAAACGATTAATAACAAAAATACATGCTAATAAATAAATACAATAAAAAAATAATTTCATAAGTAACATTTTGCATTAGTGTCATCTCTATCCATCCCTTCCACCTCACAGGTATTAGATTACATACAAATAATTTTTGAATAATATATTTTACTTACTTGATAAATATTAAAAAAACAAGTAAACATTTTACTTATTTTTATCAGAAAATATTTTTTTGATAAAAGATTTTTCCTTTGTATCGAATAGGCAAAAAGTCACCTTACGACTAGGGAGTTCATCCAAAGCTCCTTCAATAAATATTTATATAATTTATACATAATTAAAATTATTTTTTATATTTATATGATAAATAACGAATCTTCTTCAGTTAACTTATGTATTTGATCTTTTAGATTTTAAACCCCTTTAATTACGAGTACACCCCAAATATTCATTGTTATTCATTAAAAATGAGAGGCATATCCATTCATATACTAATGTTCGGGTGGATGAAATTGAAACTGGGCCATCGCTGGCCCAGCCCTATCTTGGAGTTGTGCTCTTGCTAAATGCTTGATTTGACATTTTGAAAGAAAAAAAATATTAACACGTGTCTATTCACTTTTTTTTTTTAAAAAAAAACCAAGAATATCCCTACTTATTGAAAAATAATTTTAAAATATCCTCCTTTTCACAAAATACTTGTAAAATTAACTTTGATTTTATTGAAATTCAACCATTTTCCTTAGGTGTTATTGATTCTTTCCATTTTTATTTTTAATCTTTCAAAGAACAATCCCTAAAACGGGCAAGGATTATTAGTAAATCACAATTAAGAGATTAGTCAAATAATATCCAAATTGATATACTTTCTTTTCTTTTTTACGGTTGACGGAATAAAAAATTATAAGCATTGTGTTTATTGCAGTTTAAAGGAGTAAAACTTATTCATACCTGGTGTATATATCACCTCAACTAAAAAAACTAAAAAAATATTATTGACCGTAACTTTTTAAATATAAATATGATGAGAAAAATACTTATTAAAATATTAGTCAAACTTTATATAATTTAACTCTAAAATAAAAAAATATGATAATAAAAAAAAACATAAAAAATGTATTATATCCAAATGAAATTTTGAAAATACCAAAATAAATACCAAACACAAATATTCCTCAAAAGGAAAGTAGAAAAAGAAGTAAGCTTAATTTGGAGAGCTACATGGCCGGAAAACAGGAAGGAATTGATTGAACATAACAAATAAGTTGTTGAAAACAAGACAAGTTATGTAAATAATGCTTGACTTCCTGTTTTTGGATAACCACATACATAAAAGTCAAAACTTTTGCATTGGGTCTATTTGTGGCTGTCTCCCTTATTAGGTGTCACAATTCAATCTGTACAAAATTATCCAATTTAGCCTAAAAATTTAACTCAATAAATCGCTGTGATCGATTCTTTTTCTGTTTATACACATAGTGAAAACTTAATGTATCGAGCTTGCAAAAGGCAGCATATGTGATAAAAACTAATTTATATTAAAGTGCTTATTTTATTTTTCACCCAACATTTGATGTTTGATTTTGGATTTGGATTTAAATTTTTTTCCAAATTCAAGTTGAACTTGAATTAATTTGAATTTCTTTAATTTGTTTAAATCTGAATTAATATTTTGCAACGTTTGAATAATTAACTCATTTAAATTTATGATTTGAAAATGAAGAAAATCTTGTTAGAAAACGATTCTTCTGAATGAGTTTTATGTATTTAACCTAATATTTTTAATACCACTTTGTATCAAATTTTTATTCATTTTCAAATTCAAACCTAATACCTCTATTTAAAAATAAAAGAATATTATCAACAATCGGGTCCCTCAATCATATAGAGAAGAATTTAGGTGACTGTTTTTGGAAGCTAAATAGAACCATAAGACAACTTAGATATAGTTTGTGTTTTGCCTCTTTTCTAAACTTTTTACCAAAAAAAAAGAAAAAAACACATGCTCTTACTAAACTATTAGCTGATTGGTGATTAGATATACTAAACAAGGAAAATAATAATAATAATAATAATAATAATAATAATAATAATAATAAT
>JAOTQR010000069.1:24818171-24837823 GCA_025774065.1 Solanum ossicruentum | reverse complement strand
TTATTATTATTATTATTATTATTATTATTATTATTATTATTATTATTATTATTATTATTATTATTATTATTATTTCCTTGGCCATTATTATGAAGGTATCGTGTTGCCGAGGTTGAATGGATACATGATATATGCCCAGCCGAAGGAACAAGACAGAGGAATGAAGTAAGTTGTACATCAATTCCTCTTGAGAGATATTTGTAAATCCATTTTACTTATGATCCTTTTCTTTTTCACTATATTAATCTTTTTCTTGTTTACCTGCTAAAAGAAAGATTCTTGTTTCGTGTGGCTCTGTCCAAGGATATTTGGGCAAACTGTTTTCCTTGAATTCTTCTGAAATCCGGCTCTCACTTACTATTTTATACTTCGTATGAGCAAATTTTTGTGTTCTCTCTTACTGACCATTAAATTCATGCCTCTTCAATTTGAATTATGATCAAAATAGCACATTTTCCTATCTCAAAGGCTTACTGATATATACTGTGTGCCGCATTTGTGTGTCTGTAATACTTGTATACTAATTCATTGTCAGCTGCTTAATGCTTTCAAACTCAAGCTTTATATATGTTGAACTGTAATTTATCAATTTCTGATAGTTACTGGAGACGGCAAATAAGGCGGCGGCATTTGCTCAACAATGGTTGAGGAACGCACAACAAGTAGCAGGAGGTAAAGTCATTAAAAAGGCTTTTCCTTTTTCGTCTTTTTTTTTTTTTGTGGCAAATGATTGTAGTAGATCCATTTGTAGGATGAGATTTGATGTCTTTTTTATACTTCAATACATAGCTACAGCACTTCACCACTTCCATAGGTTTTGAAAGTAGATGTACCACGTGCATATATAGGTGTTAGATTTTTGGCATGCTTGGTGTACGTGCTACAACACTTCATATCGGTGTATTATCTATGAATCCTTATGAAAAAGATAGCTTTATCTATTAAAGTGGTGATAATGACCTGGAAAATTTGTCCGGAAGGCTTTACGCAGAGAGCTGAGCTTAATGTTTTTACTTTGGATATTATTGTACAGCCTAATTATTCTTTTACTTCATACCCTTTCAGCACAAACATCATAACTTAGACTTCACCTACAGATCGTAGACGTGCAGAACTCTTCAAAGCTGAAGGATTGATGCCATCACCTCAGGATCCTGAGCGCTTAAGTTTTTGGGTACACACTTGAATCCTTGCTAAAGTTAAAAACAAGTTGTAGACAATAGACATGAATTAGTTTTTTCATATTTTGGTGCCTAACTAAATGCAGCTCAACACTCTGACCAGTCAGAGACCAACAGAGAAATTAGACCTGCTTCGGATGAGAGATACACCCGAGGTATTTCTTCTTTAACACTTCACTTAAGCTATCTTTTTCTTGAGCTCCTTTCTTAGAGAACAAGGCGTTGCTACCCCATGGATGTTGGTTGTAGCATGTCATGAGCACTAGGCTAAACTGCAGTTGAGCAGCTGAAACAAATTGGCTTGTTCTACCATTGTTCAAGAAGGATTAGAGATGTACATTTAGATATAGTCAAAAGACGGGGTGGAACCTAGTGCTTCGTCTCTGAGTTCATCCGAATCCAGTATTTTCAACTTAAAGAGTATAGATTTTAAAGTGAAAATCCACAAAAAAATTCAATAAATATTAGACCTAAACCCTTATGATAAAGTACAACGAGTTTGGTGTTTAAGAACATTATTCATTGAACCCATCAAATGGAAATTCCGGACCATATCTGTCAGAAGTCATGTTTCCTCCACAGTAATATCCCTAAAACAAATCGAGAAACTATTATAAGCAGAATGTTCTCCTTTTTCTCTGATTTTTTCTTGATTAGTCGCTTTTATTAGCTGTTGCTTGTGCTTAATTTATTCCGCAGAGGATAAGGCGAGGTCTGCTATGCATGAAACAAGAAGAACAAGGCTGCCGGCTGCAATAATATTTATTGAACATGTAATTACATGAAAGCAGGAGAAGGCTGCCAGCTGCTATAAATTTTGGTCAACCTGTAATTATGGTTCCATTATTTGTATTATCTGTAAAGCTCATTTTGATTTTAATTACTTTTTTAATCCACATTTTCGGTACTGGTGGATCCTCAACCGATTTCTCCTCTTTCATGGAGATTTGCTGTTGACTTCAACTTTGTAAAGGGCCTGCACTGTTATTGAACTTTGTTTATTCTTTTGTTGTAAACAGTGGATCTATCCCGCAATACATTCTGTAAACCAGAACGACGAATTTAGTAGCTTCATTATCTCGAGAAGAATTGATCTCATTGTTTGTATAGCAAATACTATCCCATATTATACCCATGAACTTTTGGTAGGATGAATGAGCTCAGTGCATCCTTACTTGATTATCGCATTACTTTAGCAGAGGGTTTATTGAAAATAGTCTAGAGGTAAGACTATATACACGTCACCCCCTCTAGACCCTGTTACACCATGCTTATGTTGTTGATGATGATGAACAGCTCTGCAAACCAACTGCAAAGCATGACAGAAGCCCCTGGGCCCTTGTCCCATGAGCCGAATGCCCTTTCTCCTTAGCATATGTAGTGTTTTCCTGCTGCAGTGCAACGGTTACTGCTCCATGTCCTACTGTCATTCAATCAATGGGTTTTAAGAATTTTGACAGTCTTTTCGCGAAAATCCAGAGGGACTATTATCAACATGGACGCGTTACTACTGTATTACAAACTCTACTGTATCACAATGCCTTTGAGTTTTGCTCGTTTGGAAGCTTATTCAAGATCGTCAATACTCCCTCCCATTTAAAAAAGAATGACCTACTTTCTTGTTTACTCGTCAATGATATAGTTACAGCTTTTATTGTATATTTTTCTTCGTAATTGCATGATTCTTAGGGCAATGAGAAAGGATTTTGAGTTAAGAGTTCTGGAAACTAGCCATTATGTTGACGTCTTCTTTCGTGGCATACAACGAAGATTGTAGATTTAGTTCATTGAATATTGGCTATGGACTTATTTTTATGTTTATTAAAGCTAAATATTTTAACGTGCAAGGAAGCATTTTACATTTTAAGGCTCTTACTTTTTTCACCGTCACGTAGTTTTGTAGCATAAAAATCCCAGAAAATCAGGTGGTTAATGAATTAGAATCAATCAATCGTGTGAATGAGAACGAACCACATTTGAATATTTGTGTCATAAAAAGAAACCATAACCCAAACTTAATTGGCATTACAGTTACAAGTTATATACACTAATTTAACTTGTTATAGCAAGTTATTCACTCGATAATGGTGACGTGACCATAAAAATATCATGGCTATGTTAGGATCAATCACTTACCATTATTCCAAAAACTATAGCTTATAGCAAAGGCTACCATTAAGCCAAAAGCTATAACTTATAGCAAAGATGCAACTTTATTTGTTGACCAATTCCATCATGCAAACGCTATGTTCGATCGTGACTCTGACCCAGACCACCTCAGTCCTCTCATGCATAGGCAGAATGTTGGCATTACCCAACAGGGTAATTAGTTAGTCAAAACTTAAAACGTTTGGCACTAATAGAGAGAAATTAACGTACCTAAAAGTTGTGTGTTTGGTCCTACAAATTGCATAAAAAAAGGATGATTAACTGATTCTGCTGTAATGGTAGCCATTTCGCAGGTCAACCAATAAAAAAAAGTTTTCCTTAAAGCATTATATTCCTAGCTGGATACGCGCTTTGGACTTTTGTGTTTGTTGGCAGTTTATCACATCCTTTGATAAAATAAAATAATTGAAAAACTGTTTGTGGATAATTAACAGAATCACTGAAAAAGTCTGCAACTTTGAAAAAACTACAAGAAGGCACGTTCTGTCCCAAGTCCTAACATGTTAACAACAAATGTTCACAATAGACGTCTCATTCAAGGACTGATTTTCACTTTATGTGTATTCAACAATTTTAGTATTGTAACATCTAACATTTTTCTCTCTTATGACAAAAGATGAGAGGAAGAAAACACCCTCTTGTCATTTTTGCTTTTCTTGTGCTGGTTTTTGCAAATGTAGCAACTTCAACTTCAAAAGGAGTATTTACACCGGCCGATAACTATCTGATCAATTGTGGATCTCCTGAAACTACTTTGCTTGATGATGGAAGGACTTTTAAGTCTGACCCTCAATCTGCTTCTTACTTGTCTGCTGATGAGACTATTTTAGCTTCTGTTAAGTCTTTACCAGAAAAGGTCACTTCTTTTTCCTCTGCTTCTTTGTTATATCACACAGCAAGAATATTTGAAAGTGAATCAATGTATAGGTTTCTCGTCTTTAAACCAGGCAGGCATTGGGTGCGTTTGTACTTCTATCCTCTTCCGCATCCAAATTACAATCTAACAAGCGCTATGTTTACTGTCACTTCTGATAGTACTGTTTTACTTCATGATTTCTCCGTCAAAGATACCAGTAAAGCTGTGTTCAAAGAGTACCTTATTAATATTACTTCGTCTCAATTCACCCTCAAATTTTCACCTTTGAAGAAATCTTTTGCTTTTGTCAATGCCATTGAGTTTGTCTCAGCACCAGATGAGCTCATTTCTGATTCAGCTGCTACAGTTTCCCCTGTTGGTGATTTCAATGGCCTGTCTCAATTCGCGTTTGAAGTGAGTTACCGGCTAAATGTTGGAGGGCCTATTGTCACACCTAAAAATGATACATTGTGGAGGACATGGTTGCCTGATCATCAGTACATGACATTTCCTGAAGGGGCTCAAAATGTGTCCGTTCCTCCTACGACAATCACATATTCAGATGGAGGGGCGACACCTTTGATTGCCCCGAGTTGGATTTATGCCACAGCTGATATGATGGCAGATTCTGGGGTGCCTAACTCGAATTTCAATCTAACGTGGGAGATGAACGTTGATTCGAGCTTTTCCTACTTGATCAGAATGCATTTCTGCGACATTGTGAGCAAAGGCCTAAATGAGTTGTACTTCAATGTCTATGTTAATGAGGTAGTGGGGGTCTCTAGTCTTGACCTTTCAACGCTGACTTCAGAGTTAGCCACCCCTTATTACAAAGACTTTGTCCTCAACGCCACAGCCATCACCAATGGCTCAATCATCATACAGGTGGGACCTGCATCAGGCGACCAGTCTGTCCTCCCAAATGCCATCCTCAATGGATTGGAGGTCATGAAGATGAGCAACACGGAGGGAAGCTTGGATGGGCTGTTCTCATCAGGTGGACGGTATGCAGGCGTAATGCCAAGATCACGTGGAATGAGAATAGCTGCAGCTTTTGGATTGGCAATGGGAGTTACAGCATTAGTATTGTTTTTGATGGGCATTGTTCGTTGGCGAAGGAAGCCAACAAAGGGTTGGGAGAAGCAGAAGACATTCTCTTCATGGCTTCCTCTCAATGCCAGTTACTGCAGCTTCATGTCAAGCAAGAGCAAGACTAGTTGTTCAACAATCATATCCTCTGGTCTCAACTTTGGCCGCGTCTTCACTTTCAATGAAATCAAGAATGCAACAAAAAACTTTGATGAGAAAGCAGTTATTGGTGTTGGAGGCTTTGGAAAAGTGTACCTTGGTGTATTGGAAGATGGAAAAAAACTAGCTATAAAGCGAGGAAATTCATCATCCTCACAGGGCATCAACGAATTCCTAACAGAAATTGAGTTGCTATCCAAGCTTAGGCATCGACATCTTGTTTCACTCATTGGTTATTGTGACGAACAATCGGAAATGATTCTAGTCTATGAGTACATGTCTAATGGTCCTTTGCGTGACCACATTTATGGTTCCACTTTGCCAACTCTAACATGGAAACAAAGGCTTGAAATCTGCATTGGAGCTGCTCGAGGACTGCACTACCTTCACACTGGTTCAACTCAGGGAATAATACACCGCGATATAAAAACTACAAACATCCTCCTTGATGAGGACTTTGTCGCAAAGATGGCTGATTTTGGCTTGTCAAAAACCGGCCCTTCACTGGAGCAAACACACGTTAGCACAGCAGTGAAGGGTAGTTTTGGTTACCTTGATCCTGAATACTTCAGAAGACAACAGCTAACAGAAAAATCTGATGTGTACTCATTCGGGGTAGTCCTTTTTGAGGTACTATGTGCAAGGCCTGCACTTGATCCTGCATTGCCAAGAGAACAAGTGAATTTGGCAGAGTGGGCAATGCAGCAACACAGGAAGGGCACTCTGGAAAAGATCATAGACCCTCATATTGCAGGAACCATTAGCCCTGAGGCGTTAAGGAAGTACGTGGAAGCTGCAGAGAAATGCTTGGCAGAATATGGGGTTGATAGGCCTACAATGGGAGATGTTTTGTGGAACTTAGAGTATGCTTTGCAGCTTGAAGGAGCATCCCCACAGAGTAGTGTTTCAGTGGAGAATGAGAATGAAAATTCCAAGCCAAGTTCTTCAGAACAGCCTGGAACGAATTCGAAGGCCGATAAAGAAGTTCAGCTCATTGACATCAATGATGATTCTGGAGTGGTGGTTGGTTCTCCTATGTTTTTAGAAGGTTTTCAAGGAAGATAACTGAAATAAGTAACTAAAACCAAAGATGATCAGCCTTTTTTGTTTTTTGATTTTTCTGTTTTCATGCTTTTTACTTTACTTTTCAAGCAATCTTGGATTATTTGTGATTGATTTCCTGTTTAGTTCATATGACTGGAGACATGCCTGAAGTTTTTCTGTATCCGAGGGGATCTAATTGACTTTCCCCTTCTAGTTGTATTTTACTGATTTATCTTCAGTCAGGTGTTAATTTTCAACATGCAATGCTGCTCTCTGATAGAATTTAGAAAAACAGTAAACTTGTAAAATGGACGAGTTAATATATTTCTTGTTGGTGTCTGATTATGGATCTACTACCAGAATTCAATGTGTAATCTCAACATTCAATGTGTATTCATGAATAATCTCATTTTTTAATTATTCAACCATTTCTTTTCACCAAGTTCAACGTTAAATGTGGACAACTTTTGAAACGGACTAATAAGAAAAGTATGACTAAGTACTCTGGGTAAAGAAGTACATTTAATGATTCTAATCGAAAGGAAATGCCATAAAAAGTGAGTGTAAAAATTTCTAAAACTAGTTGGAAATATCACATCTGGAAAATGCCTGAACTATAGAAACATGAAAAGAAAATTTGTATAGGCAAGGAACATTAGAAACCTATTAACATTGATATGTACAACAAAGTTTCTCATTTGTTGACAAAATACAGAATTACTCCAGACATCCTCCTTTCTTTCCAATCATTGTGGTCCCTCCAGCTTTCTAATGAAACCAGCACAGAAATCCAGGAAGAGGAACTGAGGACCGCTAATTCTTTGGAGATCAAGCAAGTATTTTTCATCCTGAGTTTTGTAGAGCTGTAACAGTATTTAAGCAAATCCACATTAGCAAGATTTAAATTTTTAAAAAAAAAAAAAAACTAGAAGGGCATCTACTTGTAGAATCAATGGTATTCTGTATCTAACTGGATTCGATTGATGAAGCTGAATACCAGAAGCTAAATTGTTGTCCCAAAACATGCCACAGTTATCAAACAATGATGATGGGGAAAAAGATAATCATACCTGCATTTCAAACTTCACAGTAGATTGTGGCCGTAAGTGTGTATTAATGGCAGTTGCATTGCTAATAAAATGATCATCATCATTCATATGATTGTTGGCCATGCTATGAAGATGAAGATCATGACACCATAAACACTTCATATTATAGTGCCCAATCTTTTTCCATCGAACATTTAATCCTAGCAGAGTCCCAAGAACCTGATTCATGATCTCCTTTGGATTTGCTGGAGACTGAAAAAGTAATCAACGTGAAATGAGGAAAATCACACAATCTTTTTATTACATATACTGCAAGAAAACTAACCTGAAGTCCAACGAGCCACTTTTTCTCTTTGGAAAATGGGTGTCTCAAATTCGCTTCTTCAGAAATTCCATTTCCAGTAGACAGCTGTAGATCAAGATTTGGAAACAAACCCGGGGAATAACAATCCTGAAGAAACACAGGAATGTAAATTACAAGGACCACCTATTGCGTGTGGAATACTTAAGACTATCGTACAAAGGTATCTGATATTTGAAAAGCATAGCTCTAAACAAGAGAAGGGTACGGAAGTTACAAAAAGTAATATTGTTTAAAGCTAGAGTCCAACCACTGGTGTTCTCAAACTTGTAGTAAGATTGACAATGTGAACCATAGCACTGTATCTTGAACTTTGTCATATACAGAAGACAATGACTCTTGACATGCTTGGCAGATTTTCACCTTTATATTATAGAAAACCAGCAGATTCAATCAAACAAATATCAGGGAAACTGCTACCTCTCCCAAATCCCAAACACAAAAGAGGTTGTAAAAATTCCATTTATGAGTTAATAAGATTATTTATAGACTCTGATAATATAAGTAAGAAGTTCAGAGATAATACAGAAATTTCAAGGTGAATTCCAATTAGAATCTAGTTGGTAAACTATAGATTGTAAAAATTCCATTTATGAGTTAATAAGATTATTTATAGACTCTGATACTATAAGTAAGAAGTTCACAGATAATACAGAAATTTCAAGGTGAATTCCAATTAGAATCTAGTTGGGTAAACTACAGAACATAGTAGCATCTCTTTTTCCTTATTTGTGCAAAAAGAACAGCATGTCTGTAGGGGGAGTATCATCATTGTGATGGGATTTCACAAATTATAGTATTCCTATCTGACTTGAGAATAACAGCATGAACAGTCTGCAGTTCACAAATTCTCTTTTGACAGAATGGGTAGTAAATGCAAGCCCAAAAAATTTATGCTTTACGAAATAATGAAGTAAAAATAAGAGAGGGCATACCACAGATTCCTTAAACTCAGCTCCTAGATAGCCACTGGTAGCTATGGAACGGTTGTCGTACAGCAGATAGTATGCAACAGTAGCCTGAGAGAGACACATAAAGGTATAACACAAACTTAAGTAATTAAAAGGTTTACAACACCTCATTCCTTTGCAATCATTTTACTGAATGTGACCCCAAAGTTAGCTAAATCACAAAGTATATATATCCCCCAAGCTAAGTTGCTCGGACTCTCCAAAAATGCCGCACCCATGTCAGATCCTTCAAAAATACACTATGTTTGGAGGATCCGACACACACCCGTTGACATTTCTAAAGAGTTCGAGCAACATAGGCCCCAAGTATCAGCAAATACACTGAAAAGCCTCAATTTCTAGTGTAGAAATGTAAAACACAAGTATATCTACTATATCTACAATTGTTAGATTTTTTTTTTCTTTTTTTTCAGTACCATATTTTAGGCATATGCAATAGAGAAAATCCACAAGAATAGAAAAATATCTATGAAACAGAGTCACCGGTGGTAATGTAAGAGGCAACGTACATCATCTTGCATTCTCTTTTGCAAAGAATCAAGTAACTGGTCTCTAGTATACCCCATCCTATTAACTAGCTGGAGAATTTCCTCGTCAAGCTGCAGAAGGACAGCTTAGAGTTACAGCAAGAAAGAGTAAATAGAAGAATTGCATACCACAGAATTTAACAAAAAGACAATAATATGCAGTATTTTGATGTTCTTTGGAAGTGTACTTCATGATTCTTTTACGTCACCACTTGAATTAATACAAGCGTAACAAGTGGAGAAACCACAAGAGACAGTGTCCAGTATGAGTTTCCAGAGATGCAGCAGCGTATCTTGTAGAATTTGAATGTAGCAGTCTACCAAAGGGGGTAAATTCAATAGGAACCCTTTCAGCATCATACAAGATACCTTTGTTGTTAGCACAATAATGTTATTGTTACCTTTTTAAGATGTTCCCCAGCATCAGGTGGAGGAACAGCCAAATATCGAGGGAGATGAATTTTGAACCACTGGTGCTGACGAATTTCAGGTATGGTTATGCGCTTCAATGGGTCAACAATTAGCATCCTTGGTATCAAATCCCTAGCTAAAGTTGACAGATGACTTGGAAGGGTGTAGACTCCACTCTGAATGATACATTTTCAACCATGTCAACACCAATACCTCAAACTGTAATAACATGGAAAATATAAGGAAACCAGATAGAGAAGTAGATAAATGGATATACCTTTATTTTCTTGAACAGGTTAGGAATATTCTCATCATCGAAAGGAAGTGTACCACAAAGAAGAGCATATAAGATAACGCCACAACTCCAAACATCTACCTCTGGACCAGCATATAGTTTCCCAGAGACAACCTGCAAGTAAATGTTGTCTATTGAACTTCAGCCTTCCAGCACAAAAGAGAAATGGTCATCTTAAATATTACAAACTGTACGGCTTTTCCACCTCAGGAGCTGCATAATTTGGACTTCCACAACTTGTCTTCAGAAAATGTCCATCTCGCAAAATGTTGCCCAAGCCAAAATCGGCTATCTTTATATTGCGCCTTGCATCCAAAAGCAGATTCTCAGGCTTAAGGTCTCGATGAACCACCATATTCCTATGACAGTACTCCACACCAGCAATAATCTGTCCCCAGTGAAACAACCAAGCAATACCGAATTGAGCGACAAAAAAATGAACTGCATTAATCTTGTAAAACCTAAAACCACATTTAAAACTGTCATTTACACTATCAAAAAACCAAGAAAAAAATTTAACTCTACCTGCTGAAAAAATTTTCGAGCTTCATCTTCCTGTAACCTGCCTTTTTCTACAATATAATCAAAGAGCTCCCCAGACTTGACATACTCCATCACAACATATATATCTGTTGGTGTCTCTATCACTTCATAGAGTCGTATGACATGTGGATGCACGAATAATCTACATATTTTTATTTCTCTTCTCACTGCACAAAGATAAAGAAAATTTAGATGCACAAAGATAAAGTAAATTTAGATGTTCTGTGGATGACCGTTTAAATTCTTGAAGTAACTAACTAAGATGTGGTTCAAATGAACTTGTTAAAAATTTCACAAAATTATATCATGGCAGAAAGAAAAAAGAAGCCGAATTGTGTTAGTAACTTAATGATACCCAGGAATAAGATTAGTACGTTTTTCTTCCATCTCTGGAGTCTTCATTTTCCGACGGTTAAGGATTTTGATAGCCACTTTATGCCCAGTCAGCAAATGTTCAGCAATTTTGACTTTACCAAAAGAGCCATGGCCAAGAGTTTTTCCAACCCTGTAGTTCCTTAGATAAGGAGAGTCTGCAATTCCACCTCCTCTGGTACTCATTTGCCTACAGAACACCTGATTAACACCTCTACCAATTTAGTCAAAACAGTTGGATACCTAGCTAATTTATCTTGAATCACACAGCAAATCCATTATCTAGTCATACAGATGATTAACTAAAGTTCACAACTTTAATCATCATATTACAAAATTAGGTCAAAATTGAGCATCAAAGTAAAGCAGAATAGATGTAATCCGATCCCAAAAACTTGGAGAGTTACAAGTCATCAACTCGAAGATCCGCAATCAATAATCAAGCAAAACGCTCAACACCCAGATCAAAGCTCAACTCAGAAACTGTAATTGCTAACTCAAAAAGCGATTTTGCTCAATTATTAACAAAAAAAACAAGAATTTTGCAACTATTAAACAGCAGAAGTAGCAGAAAATGAAGTAAAACAGACAGAAAAATACCTAGAAAACGTATGAATGGAATTTGTGAGAGTGCATGCGCGGATTCTTCTCGGGGAAAAGAGGACGGAGAATATTAAGAGAGAGAGATGGAGAGCTTTGTAGTTCTCGGGTTTAGAATCTGACTCAGCAATACGTAAACGGGATATGGACAAAGCGGTTGCATCTCTTCCACTATTTATCGATAACGACAAAAGACAGCCCAACTCACCGATCAGGCCCATTAAGGTTGTTCTGGCCCATCTCATTTCTTTGGGCCTAATCCAATCTAAAGAAAACTCTTACTACGAAAATCGAATCGATCGATAAATCAAACCAATAAAAATTATTACTATTGGTTTTATTATTATTGGGTTATTAGAGCTTTAATGATTAAAAAAAAGGTTATTGAGTTATCGGTTCGATATCAATTTTTACTATTGAGATATTGGATAAACTGATAACCTAATAAGATTATAATCGTTTACTATTTTACTCTTTTATAAATATTAAATATTAGCAATTTAATAGTAATAGAACAATATAACAATACTTTACACATTTTAATCTTTATCTTACTTAAGTAATTAGTTATCACTTTAGTATTTTAGTTTGTAGTTAACTAATTATAGTTTTTGCAAATTTGTAAACATACATAGTCTTCGTACTTTATCTGTTTTTTATTCATGTAAATTCTCATTATCATCCTTATTGGGTAAATAAAAAATTGAGCCTTTAAGGACTTAAAAATGGATAAATTAAAAATTGATAAAAATTATTTTATTGATTTAGCATATTTAAAAACTGAAAGCTAATAAACTGACCGGTAATGTATAAAATCGAATCAATCGATGCACACCCCTAAGTACTCATAAATTCGCATGAATGTTTCTATTTTTGGATGGAAGTATTGAAAATACTACTAAATTTGATATAAATTATTGGTTTCGTCCCTGAATTATTGACGTGTTAAAAACACATTTCTACTTGACTAAATAAACTTAAATACATCCCCTGATCTTGAAATAAGCGTGAAATACACCCCTAAATTCTCGTAAAAGTTAAGAAGTGTTTTTAACATTTGCGGTAGATTGAGGGTGTATTTTAGTTTAATTAGTCAAGTGGATGGATATTTTTAAGATTGTCAATCATTCAGGAACGAAACTAACAACTTGCACAAAGTTCAGAGATGTTTTCAATACTTTTCTCCTTTAATTTTCGTCGCGCAATAGTCTAAATACTAGAAAAAGTGATCGAAAACATCCAACAAAAGAAAAACTAAACATTCCACAAGGGCATAACTTATGTCTTACGAGGCAAAAAAATTAAAAAAACAAAAGACACAAGTTCATTTCAAAATATCAGTATATCTCAAGAAGTTTATAACTCACAAGTTATGCCTTATAAGACAATAAAAAATAGAAAATCTCAAGGTAAAAGTTATATCTCACAAAACATAAGTTTAGTTTCAGAACCCACAAAATTATGACTCTTACTTCTCTAAATTTTTGTCAGATAAGATAAAGTTATTTAATCATACCATATGAATTAAATACTACACGACTTATGCCGAACAAAACAATTTGAAATTAGATCATAGTTGAAAATATTTCAGCCCACAAATTTTCTTTATATTAGAAATGGGAGCAAAGATTAAAAATTAGTTTGTTGTGTTATTCATTCCAGTCTTGAAATGATACATGACAAAGCTTTCTACTTCTAAAAGGGCCTAGAATTACGAAACTCACAACGACCCATATAACTACTGAAATATACGGGCCAGGCCCCATAGAGATTCAACTTGTACTCTTTAACGAGTGGGAAGATTTACGCAAATAGACACTTTCAATACCAAATTTAAGTTTTGACCTAATTAAGAAAAGCTTTTGCAAATATAGATTCGTAGCCACAATTAGGTTTAGAAATCTTAAGGAATCATTAGAATTTAATTTGCCAGGCAAACTTGCCTTGTCATAGAAATCGGCTTCTAGATAAATAGTAAAGGACGTAAGGATTTTAACGACAAATCCTAACAGTTTTTAAATTGATGGGTGATTTGCCTTTTAATAAATTTTGACAGATTATCAAGATTACGAGAATTTGACGTCTTGATAAACAGATAAAATTGATCTTAAAATACCGACTGATTGTTATAACTGTCCAAATCATTAAGAATTGATAATATAAACTTAATGAAAGGTTGCCTATTCAATTTCAACCATAAATAAGTATAATGCATTCTTATTAATTTTACCATATACATGAAAAGAGAGAAAAGACAAATGATAAAAGGATGAAAGAAGAAGAATCGAGAAGGGAGAAAAGTAAAAGAAATTTCTTTTCTTTTCTCAAAAATAAAAAATAAAAAATAGGGGATGAGTGAGGGAGCTACAAGTTGCGTAATCAAACTTTCATCAAGGTGTCAGATAACTAACTAACGGAGCTACTAATTTTAAATAAATATATCTTTTGAATAAATTTTCTTCCAAAAGTAAAAAAATTAAATATACTCTTTTCAAAAAATCGTCAGAATCGATTTCTCTTTATGGTCATTTAACTAATTTAACTAATAATTATTATTATCTCAAAAAGTCATATTTTTCCTTTAATTTTTGTAATAAAATAATAACTTACAAAAATAATAATTATTAGTTGAGTAACTATAATAATAATAACATGCTAGAGGATGCAACGTCCTTTTTAAGTTGCTGTTTGGACATCACAACGAAGATTTGTTGATTCATATTAAAATGCACACAATTTTCATGATCCAAATTATATGTCATAAACATTATTGAAAGGACAAAAAGGAAGATGCTAACCTGTCTTATCCTCAAAATACAGACAATATAAGTTTCTATTAATGTCCATCTAAACATTAATTTATGTGCTTATAATCCTAATCCTATTTTTTATATTTGATCAACAAAATGATTGGTGGCCTACATACTTTTTTAAAAAAAAATTTTTTTTAGATAAGGTGGGATAATTATATACACATAGTCATACCTTGTTATTAATAGAAATATATTAATGTTATAATTATATTTGAAATTATAAATTTCATTTACATATTAAGAAAAATATATTCGCTTGCTTGGGCATACCAATTCCTTCTAATTTAATGATTGCAAGTAGTACAAATTTGTCAAAGTATTTTTTTTTTGTTCTCATTTTTTTCATTTAATTAATTTCTTACATGTCAAATTTCAAATTAAAGAAGTTTCATTTAAATAGAGTGAGGCAATGCAAGAAATAATAGTTTTTTTTTAACAAAATAAATGGAGAAGATAAGGTTGACGAGAAAGTTTTTTTTTTAAATAAAATAAAAAGGGATTTATATATATTAATTACACTAATAAGATGCTTAATATAATCATTAAATGCATAACCCCCGACAGCCCACCAAACTCATTTGATGAAGCAAGAATATAGTAGTATTATGTACAATCATTGGAATATTTCGACACTTCACTTACTTTTTGTCATATACAAAAATATCGAGTAAACTTCAAAATTTAAAATTCATAAAATAAAAAAGATAAAAAAATATTTATAACATATTAAAAAAATGACTCCCAAAGTATATTCACATATTGTTTTGAAAATATACATAACCAATTATCTGTATAAAATAATACTCTTCAAAGTTCAAATCAACACGCTAAATATAATGACTTTTCAATTTTAAGAAATCATATGGCTTATTATGATTGACCACAAAAATTTAATTTAAGAAGTAAAATTCACCGCTCTTAAATTTGACTCGTTGATCCATTTCTTTAAACTTAAACTCATACAAACTAGATTTGACTGTTGAAAATTTTTTCGAGTTATGATTTAGATAAAAAAAATTGGATCAGATTAAATAGATCATCATATTTGAAATTAAAGTAAAAGTAATAAGTATATGTGGCTTTTAAACTAAACAATATATATGGTGAACATATAGGGGTGTTAGTTCGAGGGTAATGTTGATAAAAAAAGGCTAGAGTTATTTTCAGGCCAATAGATGCATGAATGAATGGTATCATGTATCATTCGATAAGTTCGAGACATTTTTTAGTCCTTTTATGAATTCAAATACTTTATTCATTCTTATTTACGTAAAATATTTTACCATTCAAATTAAAAGTATGTGAATTTGCATTAATATTTTAAAATGAAGACGTAATTACAATCTATAAAAAAAATAATAATTAAACAATTTTGATTCTAAATTACATTAAGTTGATTAAATTCAATTTAACTAAAAATTAATTAAATTAATTTTCGAAAAGTAAAAAAAATAACGCGTATTGAAACATGTGGAGTACAATTTTTATTTTAGTTTTTTCTTTCTTCATTTGAGGTTTGAGTAGCTAATTAGTATTTTCTTGCTACCCTTTTCGTATAGAAACAGATTTGATCATTGCATCAGATCCATGTGTATCCCATCAATTCTAATTAACCTCCATTAATTAGTTAATCCGGTACTTAACTAAAAAACAATCACTTTAATTTATCTTTATTTGATATAATAGCAAAGATTAATAAATGTAGAAAAAATTTACAAGCTTGATTCTCGAGAAGTAAAATATGATCAATAAAGTGAACGAAGAAAGAATATATAATCATTTTGACCCCTTTTTGTTTTTATTAAAATAATATAAAATGCAATGTACAAGAATAAAATCTGTACATATTTTATCTTAATTTACATACTCTATTTATGCGATGTACAATTTTTTAATTACAAGGAAAGAAATAAATAAGTAGTGTAAGTTGGAATATCATGACTATCCTAGATATAGGTTAGAGGTTAATTTAGCTTTGCTTATTTTTCAAAATAATTATTAATTAAGTTGACTACACACCATATAATAATACTGCATGTACTGGTGCTACCAAATCTAAAATTCTCAAAGCTTAAAAGTGGATTAAGAACTACTAATTATGTTAGTTAGCACTTACCGGTATCACTTTTAAATTTTATACTCCTCCGTCTCAAATTAATTGAATTTTTGAAATTTTTTCAAGATTCAAAATAATTAAATTTTTCAAAGTTCAAGATGAATGTTTGAAACTTTTTTCATATTTACCATTTCATTTGTTGAACTTTTAAATTTTCTAGGAAATAAATTACATTATATTTATGATTTTACAAAAAGTAATAGTAAAAAATATGATGTAAAAATATGAGATAGAGGAAGTACGATATATAAGGATTAGTTAACATGCAATATGAGTTGATTAAAGTATGGATTATTATAGGAGTGAGTGAAATTAATTATTATTGTCAATTAGTAAAGTGACTGAATACCAATAGATGTAAGTATACGGATATATATATATATATATATTTCTTACAACCTAAACAAGAAAGATGTAATATGGACCCTCAACTAATTAATCAAAATCTTATAATTAATCAACCCACCTTTCAAGTGATTTAATTAGTTTAGATGACTTTGCACCAACTTCATAATGATGGCACCTTATGTTAAATCGTCATTTTACTTCAATTTCTTTTTTTCCCTATGCTTCAGCCCTAATCAACTCCCCTACATATTCAAAGTTTTAATAGTGAAGTTAGAAATTTAAAAATTTACTTAATTATTTTTAAAAAATTACTAAATTATCACATTTGGTATTTGAACTTGTGACCTATATAAATCAACTATTACCACTATATTAAATCTTTCACTGAAATAAATATTTATATATAGTGTATTTGACAAAGATAAATTATTTTAGTTTTATTATTTGAACAATATAACTATCATGAAAATCATGATAGCTCAATTGGTTGAGTATAAAACTTCTACCTTATTTGTGAGGATTTGATTTCCCATCTTGTAATCTCTTCCCCGTTTCTCCTTTTCCTACCTTTAATTTCTTTTTTAGAAAGTACATAAATAGGAAAGGAAAAATTGCTTGGATAGACATTTTAAGATGACAAACTACAAAATATGTCACCACCTCAAAATATTAATAAATATTTTTTACCTTTTTATGTTCTCAAAGTCGGCTGTGGTCTTTTCATAATTTTTGGTTAAAGAATTTTTGACTTTTCCAACAATCCTTCTGACTTCCCTCTTTGTACTCTTACTCTTCATTCATTATTTTTATATTATTTTATGGTTGGTAGACACTTTTCTTTTTGATTTTCTTAGTCTCATCTTCTCCATTTTTCTTTGTTTTTTTTTTCATCCATAATAAAATAACATTCAACAAAAAATCAATTGTTTATCACTTTGTTGTTATTCTTCAACAAAAACTTCACAGAAATTTTCTCTGCACTATTCTTATATTTATGGTAAATATTTGATGCCAAAAGACATAAAAAATGTGCTATATATTTATTTTTTGGTTATTACATGTGCACATATATATAAACCTTTTTTTTTATTGGCACAATCATTGCCAATATTTAATAAATAGAAAGTAATTATGGGGTAAGTTTAAATTTTTATAATTTGCAGCCGGATCTTTACTTCAACAATACCAAAAAAAATTATATTTTCCCAATGAAAATGGAAACTTTACGTCAACATTAAATGCACTACAACAATGCATTTCTTGCACTCTATTTATCCCCACTCGTTAGTTACCTTTTTTTTAAAACATATTTTCTTGATCAATATGTTTATAAATAACGTTTCCTTTTTTGTTTTTTTCTCTTTTTTGTTTATATCTCTTTTTATATAAGATATACATTGATGTAATAAAAAATTGACATTTTGGGATGAATATTTTTGGTGACATTTTTGTGTAATTAAAACTCTTAAAATGTATTGGAATATTTTTTTCCCAATAGGAAAAACAATATAGGAGTGACTTTTTAATAAAAGGCAATTCCAGGATATTCAATTGAACCTTTAATTTGTCTCTACATATTGCTTCGCTCCTAAATAATTTGTTAGATTATAGTGATAATATAATTATGTAAACATTATTGTCAACACATACTCCCTTCATCCGTATTTACTTGTCTCTTATTAACTAAACACATGGATTAAGAAATTGTAAATGATATAAGTAATTTTACCAAATTATCCTTTAAATATAATAAATACAATTCCTTAAAAATGTAATAGAAAAATGACTATAATTAACGATAAAGATAAATTAGGCACGAAATGTAAAATTATCTCTTAATTTTATAAAGTAGACAATTATTGTTGAACATTCTAAACTAGTATAGTGAACAAGTAAAAATTGACGGAGGAGTACTATTTAAATTCATAGAATAATATGCACGCACGTGCTCAAGTTAACCCTTCTTAGTTCTTACAGTACTAGGTAAATGTTTCCACAAACTTATTATTGAAAGTTTTGGGCAAATCAAGTATGACGAGGATGGTTAATTAATCCTAGGATTAGGACAATAGAATTGAGGGTTACGGGCGTTAATTACTTAATTAAGAACCCACCGTGAATAAGTGGAATTATGTGTCATCTAAATATCTTTTATTTGATGAAGTAGTTAGCACTTAACCATGCATGGATCATGAAGAGTTAGTAAATTGATGATGAATCATTTTCCTCTTTCCTAAGTATTAACAATATATATATTATTGCATGGATCTTGTACAGAGGCCGCTTTAGTTAGGAGATAAAATAATAAAACTTCCCTCATCTTGATCACTTTCCTTCCTCCGTGTCAAAAGTGACACTCTTTTCTTTTTAGTATGTTTGAAAAAAATGTCATTTTAATATAATATTTAATGTTTAAAATTTCTTTATTACCTTTGATCAAAATGGTACTTCCTTCATCTCATTTTAATTGACACCCTTTGATTTGATACGATATTTGAAGAAAAAAGAAAAACTTTTAAAATTTGTTGGCTAAAGTAATTTTTAAATATTTGTATGGTTAAAAAATATTTCATTAAGGGTAAAATGTAATTTTAAAGTTACATTACTTCCATTAAGAGCAAGGTGACATCTTTATTGGGACCGACTAAAAAGAAAAAAGTGTCACGTAAAATGTGACAGAAGGAATATTAGCCATACAAATACCTAAAATTTATTTTAGAACATAAGTTTCAAAATCAATTCTTTGTT
>JAOTQR010000069.1:24790121-24809307 GCA_025774065.1 Solanum ossicruentum | reverse complement strand
ATTTGCTTTTGAAATATACCATGAAACATAACATACATACTTGTCATTGGTAAATCCAACATCAAATGAATATACTTGGAATTTCTGATAAAAAGTATTTTTCAAAATATATAGATATTAAAAAGTTGACCAAATATTCATGTAATCTGATTTGAAAGAATTCTCTAATTTGGTTTTCATTTTTACTTGTTATTTTAGAAAAATAAATATATAGGATAATATCAACTTTAAATCAGAAAATTGAGAAATTTATCATGCCATTTTCCCTTTATTACATAAGAATTTTCTATTTATTCTTTCACTTCAAAATTATCATGAAATAAAATAAAAAAATTATTTACAATTCTAATTTACATTTAAATAATTTTATCATTATATTTCGTTTCAGATATACCTCATACAAGGCTAAGCTCAAAATATACACGTAAAGAATTTGGAGGTGCAAGTGTTTGATTTTAAAACTAAGGGATGTATTCGAACTAAAGCCATTGATCTTCTTGTTATAAATTTAAGATATATTTGACCAAAGTTGGATTAATTATTTCAAATTAAATTACATGGATAAGATATTATCTTCTTGTTATAAATTTAAGACATATTTAATCTGATCAAAGTTGGATTAGTTCTTTCAAATCAAATTTACATGAATAAGATATTATCTTCTTGTTATAAAGTTAAGACATATTTGACCAAAGTTGGATTAATTATTTCAAATCAAATTAAATGAATAAAATATTATCTTCTTGTTATAAATTTAAGACACATTTGACCAAAGTTGGATTAATTATTTCAAATCAAATCACATCTTCTTTTTATAAATTGGAGAAAATGCCCTTTACAATCAGAAAGAATAATTCTTTCAAATCAAATTACATGAATATTTGGTCAATCTTTTAAAATCTATTCATTTTGAAAAGTATTTTTTATTAGATGTACTTTTTTCTCTAAAAAAAAAATAATGGGTGCTCGTAATACCAAGTCTTCCTTGATTCTAATTCTTGTCATGTGTTTAAGTTTTCTTCAGTTGTCATTTTTTTGTTGTGTTGGTGATGATCCCCTTCGACGAATTATTTATCTTATTGATGATTTGACACGGGATAAACCAGTTGTAAGAATAGAGTGTGAACTAGGACCACTTCCTGGAATTCGTACAACTTTGGAACAGGAATTCGAAGAATATTCATTTGATGCTGGGTTTACAGATTTTAAGTATATATGTTATGCTTCATGGTATACTTCAAAAGCAAATTTCACTGCATATGATCTACTTGGGGAAGATAAAGACCAACTCAATGTACATTGGTCAATTCAAGAGAAAGGATTCTGGAAAACTTGGGACAATATTAATTGGAAGTTCGTTAAAGGATGGGAATGAAATTAATCATATTTATATGTCAAGATGAAATCAATATTTATTTTCTTTAATGAAAAATTAGTTCGTGTTTAAATCAAGAGGACGTATGTGTCGTCTTACTCTTTCTCCAAGAATTCTTTGCTTTTGCCTAAGATTGTTATGTTGTTATTTTTATTTTCTCGAATCTTCATTTATTGTTTGTTATCAATTGAAAGACATCAAATAAATTATCGTTTTGAACTCGTAATGATCTAAACTCGAAGCGAACAATATTACTAGCGGCTAAGCGATGTGTTTTTTATTTTGATAAATTAAAATCCTATTATCTCATGAAATTCAAGCATAAACTGGACTTCCCTTGGGATCTAATTATGGATTAGAAGCAAAAATACTATAGAAATGGCTTCTTTGTTCAGGGACTCTTTTATATATAGTAACTCGATGTGCTGAACCAACGAGGAATATTACGTTCTAGTAATTTAATATGAAAAGTAAAAGAAAAAGAAAGGCCTGGATTGATCATCCAATACACTACCAAAAATTAGCTGTTTCCCAACTGCAAAATGTAGTCGAAAATGGAGTTTTTAGATGACTTTTCGACCGTTTTGGAGTAGTCGATATACAGAACGTCGGAAAATATTTATCGACTTACAGTAGTCAGCATTTTCCGACTACTGTAGTCGAAATATTATGACTGTAGTCGGAATATTATTTATATATCGGAATAATAGTACTAGACATTTCCTGATTACAGTAGTTGGTAATTCCCGACTACAGTAGTCCCAACTACTGTAATCGGAATATTATTTACGTACCGGAATAATAGTATCGGGTATTTCCTGACTACAGCATTTTACGTACCGATATTTCCCGATTACAATAGTCTGCATTTTCCAACTGAATATTATTTACGTACCGAATGAGTAACTACTGTAGTCGGAACATTATTAAAATAATAATTTCTTAATTTAAACAATACCGACTACAGTAGTCATACTATTTAAGTGTGGTCAGCATAATTATTAAATATTTAGGTGAGCTTCCAATTACTATTGAAGTAACAATATCATTAGCAACTAAGCGATGCATTTCTTATTTTGTTTAATTAAAATTTTATTATCTCACGAAATTCAATCATAAAGATGAAGTTAGTTAAAGAACATTAAAGGTTTTTTGTCCCTTTGGCTAAGAGGGTTACTCTATTAATCATTCTTTGCTACATTTGGAACCATGCATAGGAAAGTGGCTTTCATCCAAACTTTTAGAGTGGCAATTTAAGTCTTATTTATTCACAGTTCCCACCATCGAAAAGTCTGTTATAACCAAAACCCTTACTTAATTATCATTAACAGTAACATTTATTGCTAACCTAAATAATCTCCTCATAATTCCACACACAACTAAAAGTCTTGCTTAAATAAAGGCGATTCAAAAGAGTGTATATATACCTAAATTTTCTCCTCACTTTTTTTAATGACATTAATATGGAAAATTACCAGTGGAGGTGATTCAATCGCTGAACTAATATTTTTTATGAATTAAAATACTCTAGCATCTTGTATTTCTTGAGAATGTTATAATTTGTTGAGCAATTTTAGTGATACGAGAAAATAACTTTATGACCTTAGCCACACATTTGACAAATTCAACGACCACATGTGAAATTGATTCAATCAACGGTTATTGAGATCCGAATTTGATGGATCAAAATAATTCTATTTATCGTGTCAATTTTATCGGATGTCCTCCGAGGAACTATCACTCCACATTGAAAGAACTACAACAGAACATCTCTGTCTTAAATTCTGCCTTTTTTATATATTCAAAACATGTACTCCTCCCATTTCATGAAACAAGTTACCCTTGCTGAAAGTAAAGTTGTTAGTTCTAGCTTCCAGGAGATTACATTCGATCTCGTACAACATAATGGTTGTCTTTGGAAAGTGAAAACACTATTGCTCTCACTTGAATATATGTGCCTTTCAGATAATGTGAATAATGAACAGAAAACTGCGGCTAAACGGGAATCTTGGTTTACTGAATGTGAATTATTCAAATGTCAAGAGAGGAGAGTATACGTTACTATACCCTACCTCATGGAGATAACGAGACTGTATATGCATAAACAACAGATTGGCTTAAACTCAGATAATCCAAGATCCTTAAACCAAGTTTAAACTCAGATAATCCAAGATCCTTAAACCAAGTTTAAACTCAGATAATCCAAGATCCTTAAACCAAGTAGCAGAAGCAGAGAAATATGGATGAGATAACCTGCTTAAGCACCAAAAACTATGGAACACCATGATTCAACTAGATCTTCCCAAGGGGAAGAGGCCTATCTCACAGCCCAGATTGACAGAGGTTCGAGAGAGAGGGCGGCGGGTTGATATTTCAGAGGAGATGATCCGCGTATTTTTTGGTCCTGCGTACCGTGCTCCGAGTTCAACAGCTGAGTTTGACTATATGTTGGGGTAGGTAAGAACAAAATTGGCTATGAAGGATCCAGTACAGCAGATTGGATAAGGTTACTAGCAAAACTACTTATTTTGACTTGATTAGTGGCTTTAACAAGTCAAGTAGGGGAGATATTGCAGCAAGATTGTTAATAGAAATGCAAGAGAAGGGTCATAGTCCAAACCGGCAATTATTCAGGGAGGTTATTTGCTGTTTATGTCAAATGGAGAATCCAGAGAAGCTGTTTTACAGTTTGTTAGAGGTTCAGTTGTCCCGGAGTGAACCTAGTTGCCTTGTTTATAATTACTTCATTGATGGAGCTGGTGATGCTAGAAAACCTGAGCTGGCCAGAGATGTATATGAAATGATGAAGCGAAATGGTATCACACCAAATTTGCTGTCTGACATTTTATTGTTGCAAAGTTACTGAAAAGCTGGAAAAATTGCTTTGCTCACGGAGGGATTTGGATGAAAAAGAATTAGGTTTTCTATTCAAAACTTGATTTGAAACCACTCATATAAACATTTCTATCATCATCATAAAGTCATTCAACTCATATAGACCTTCAGCAACTCAACAAACCGATATTTTATCAAACATTTGGTGAGTGTGTAGTTAGTGTAAAACCATGCAATCTAAGAATATTATCATGCTAGAAAATGCTAGAGTAAATCCCTCAGTGAGCAAAGCAATTTTTCCAGCTTTTAAGTAACTTTGCAACAATAAAATGTCAGGCAACAAATTTGGTGTGATACCATTTCTCTTCATCATTTCATATACATCTCTGGCCAGCTCAGGTTTTCTAGCATCACCAGCTCTATCAATGAAGTAATTATAAACAAGGCAACTAGGTTCACTCCGGGACAACTGAACCTCTAACAAACTGTAAAACAGCTTCTCCGGATTCTCCATTTGACATAAACAACAAATAACCTCCCAGTATAATCGCCGGTTTGGACTATGACCTTTCTCTTGCATTTATATTAACAATCTTGCTGCAAATATCTCCCCTACTTGACTTGTTAAAGCCACTAATCAAGTCGAAATAAGTAGTCTTGCTAGTAACCTTATCCAATCTGCTGTAACCGATTTTGTTCTTACCCGCCCCCACATATATTCAAACTCAGCTGTTGAACTCGGAGCACGGTACGTGGGATCAAAAAATATGCGGAGTATCATCTCCTCTGAAATATCAACCCGCCACCCTCTCTCTCGAACCTCTGTCAATCTGGGCTGTGAGATAGGCCTCTTCCCCTTGGGAAGATCTAGTTGAATCATGTTGTTCCATAGTTCTCTCCCAAGACGACTTCTATTGGACAAGCCACGTTTGGAATGTTATAAAGAACTTGTTACAAGCATAAACTCACAGGAAAATTGGTCGAAAATAAAGGGGAATGAAGAAATTGGGGAAAATTCAATCAATTCTATAACGACCTGGAAGTATTGTCCGCTCTTGAACCTAGCCCATCACAAATTTGTCCATTTAGACTCACCCCAAAAAACATCTCACAGCATACCCTTTACTTATATATCCAACATCTCTCCTATGTTTTTGCCAATGTGAAACATCTTGATTTGTTACAAGATTTCAAAGAGGAAAGGTGGAAAATGCAGATAACTTGTGTGACTAGAATTGAAGATATCAGAATATTTTCCAAAAGCCTACATATTGATACAACACTATTTGCTAAAAGAACCTATTATCCATATCCTCTCCTATGCTTTCTGTACAATCAATTTCGTGGCAGGTCCCCATAAAAACTGACACAATAGGGAACCCCTTCTTTCTATGTTACAATGAAAAGAATAACTTCGAATCTAGATATACTGGCTAGGCTTTATACAAACTGATGTTACACTTCTAATTTACAGTTGGCATTGGCATGGCATAAGGGCGGTCACTGGTAAATGTTGGACATTGTGGCAACTTGTTTGTGCCAATTGAGTCCAGCATGTTGGCTCTATCCGAGTTCACTCTTGACTGCAGAATCTGTTTAATCATGTAGCAAATTTCTCCTGGTTGGATAGCACTCATTATCACCTGCCAATAACAAAAATCAAGGCGATCAATTTATGGAGCAACAGGTTGCTTGCATCATCCAAGAGCCTCGACAATGATGTGCCCGGTTCAGCTTCCTATCTGCAAAGCATTTCACTGCACTCCGGTTTACAAGCCTGAACATTCTTTCTTGAATCCAAAGAAGCCAAAGAACTTACATTAGGAGCCTTCTGGTCTGTTTTTGGAAGATATCCTCAGTTAACATGGTTAACCAACAGACAGATCTTTCGACACCCAATATTCCCTGACAATGAGATCATCTCCATTCACTTGAAACCCTTCTTTGTTAGATTAACTCCTTTGGCATTCTCCATTTCAGCCTCCTTTTGAACTTTCTTCCTTTCTAATTCAGCCTGCTTCAAGTTCTCTTCGTGGGCTTTGCGGAACAGCCTCACAAAATTTAAGAGGGTCGCTGTGACTGTACAGATTGTCAAACAGATGCACAAAACAGGAGGAAAACAAATCAGCACCTGAAAACCTCGAACAATCAAAGCAGAAGTATACAAATGAAAACAGGGAGAATGAAGCAAACAAAGGTAACACGGATCCATCAGACACAACTCCAACTGAATTAAAATGCAGTAATATGTCCACGTACTTAAGTAATCACCTACACATAACAAAAAAAGAGGTGGTTCATGCTCTTACATATACAGAAAACAATTCTTCTGAAGATACTTGTTTCTCTCTGGACAGTACAAACATTAACTTGGTTCTGTTTATAACATTTACATTCTTCCTCAGTACTTAAGCACACGATGGTTGCAAGGAGACCAGCGTGCTAGAATGTGATACCTTGCTGGAAAACATTAGATCTGGAGAAGCTTAAAATGTACTGAGTTGCACTTGAACATAGGGGAGAGCATGTTGGTGGTGCCCCACTTCAGAATTTCATCACTTCTTCCAATTGGCAAAGACAGAAGGAAAATATAAAATTGTCATGAAGGACAAAATAAACACTTCGCACAAAAACAACAGCTTAAGCTCTATCTCATATTGCTAAAGCCCTAGACACAGGAAACCTTGATGAGGAAGGCTCTCAGATGAATCAAATCTCATAAAATTAGCATACTGCTTAAGAGTTCCAGCTCTGACAAAGAGCTAAAAGAAATGCAGTCACATCTTTCCATAAAATTGTGGAGCAGTTAACATGCCTAAAAGGATTAACACTAGACTAACTTTAACACACCTATTCATCTCTTGTAGTTAGAATTGAAAATGACTAGGACATCGGAGGCAACAAAGTATAGTTCAAAACTCTTGAAGGAGACAAATTTCATCCGCTCAATTTTTCTTGCAGTGTCATGGAGGGGATTAAAAATATATTGTACACATGCTACCTTGCTCAAACGGACAGCGGGCAGGATCTTCACCGAAATATAGTGCAAGTGCATCTGCATTTCTGCCCTGTTCAATTTAATGACAATTAAACATTATATTGTCATATAGGAAAACAACTTTGCAACATAATATAACAAACAGATAATAAAACACTAAGAAAATTACCGCAACAGAATATAAATCCTTGACAGAGCCAACCTCTGCTTCAGCCACACCAACGAATTCCTTTAAGGTCTGATTTGCAGGACAAAAGAACAAACCTGTAAGGACCAAAAATTTTGTTCTTTGCCCCCTTTTCATTGAGTAGGGGAGTACACTTATGTCTCCTAGAGAATGATAACGATAATGGTGTGCACAGAAACTCAATACACTTTCAGAAACAATAACTGAACATGTTGTGGTTATTGTATGATTCTATCAACCCTTTTGTAAAATGAACCAAGTAAATGAAGTCACCCAATTTCCAGAGATAGAAGAGGTGGCAGAGGAGTTCAGACTCTTTTCATCAAAAGATGCATGGAATTTTACTGCAGTAGCTTTATGCCATAATGAAGATAAAATATATTTTAATTCACAATCAATCCATCCAATCAAGAACTAATAAAATAGAGATAATTAAGAATCGGAGGAAAACATAAGATACAAAACTGAGACAATTGCTTCGCAAGCAGATCTTTGCATTAATTTTGTTAAATCTCACAAGACATTAGGAGGATATCTGTAGTCCTAAAAACTATGTCCGAGCTAGAAGTAACATCGAGACCTGATATTCAAAGGAGTGCTGCTCTCAGACATCCTAACATGCATATAGAATAGTTGCACATATAAACACAAAAAACTAAGACAGTCGAAAAGGAACACATAAAACTAAGACAGCTGAAAAGAAATACAACCACCATAATACCTTATGAAAAACTTCAGACACAGGGCCATCAGTCTCAGATGCCTCCAGTTCTTTTTTAACTTTTTCCAAACCCTTGATGATTGCTTGCATTTCTTCAGCCAAAGACTTCAATTGTATCTGCAAGGAGAAGCGATTATCTAACCAATATTCATAAATTCAGAGATTTATAATCATATAGAGATAAGAAAAATAACCTTTGATGCAGTTTCCAGGCTTACAAGATCCACATGAAAGTCTAAAAGTGATGGTGACTTCGAAGCAAGAACCTGAGAAAAGAAAACAACTAGATATTAAGAGACCTTCTGCTTTTATCAATTAGATAACATATTCAGGTAGATAAACAAATAAGTTAAGAAAAAAAAATACTTCTCAGCTACAGAAATGTACAGATAACCGAGAAAAGAGCCATCTCATGCCAAGAGAATAAAACTAAGAAAAGCAGGAATGGCTACCTTAATCCTTTACAAACAAAAGAGTATCTCACTAATGAGTAAGGAGAGGTAACCTTTTGAAAACGTGCTTTAATTTCAGAACTTTTGCAATAGTGTGAGACATAATCAATCTTGCACCAAATATTTTTGGTTCATCTTTCCAAAATATACTTCCCAAGCGGACCATCTATAGAAAGATCACACTTGAGCACTCATATACCAGAAGAGAGTGATCTCAGAATCATTCTTAAGTTTACCTGATAAGTTCATTAAGTGGAAGAGAGGTTAATTCATTTATTATTTGCTGTCCTCTATTTATATGCTTACCTATCAAATCAAAAAGCACAAGATTAAAATGGCGAAAAAAGAATGGATGGACCTGCATCTGCTTGATAAATACAGATACTTCCTCAAGCAGCCATCATGATATACTCTCTCCGTTCCAAAAAGAATGTCCTAGTTTGACTTGGCATGGAGTTTAAGAGAACAAAGAAGATTTTTCAATCTTGTGGACCTAAATTAAAGTTATGTCAAATGTACCGAAATGCCCTTTAATCTAATGGTCTTAAATATGTCATGTAGAAAGTTGAAATTAAAGTTTAGCCAAAAATAGCAAAGGGTCATTCTTTTTTAAACAAATCAAATAGGAAAGTAGATAATTTTTTGGGGAACAGAGGTAGTATATATTAACATAAAAGGGGCTCCAAGTGAAGAGAAGATGAAACAGTTTCTGTACTTTGAATACACATTTGGTTTATTGGCTTCAGACAAGGGAACTACATAAAGAGCATGTCTGTTCAACAGGGTAAGTTACTTGAGAGAATGTTACAATGCTGCTTTCATAGATTATTACAAACCAGTAAGGCATATAGGCAGCAACGAACATTCGAAATCCCTGATCCATCATTTCCTATATCACATCATAGCTTTGACTACATCTAGACAGATGTATTTAGCATCTCTAGACAGCAGATACAAGATCAGATGCAGACCATCTGACAGAAAGCTGGTAAAATGTAACTTGAACCAAAAAGAGGTTGTAGTTTGACTAATTAGATTCGTCTAACTGATATTCCCTACGCCTAGGTTCTTCAGTTTGTTCCCATGAAATTCCATTCTGCAAGCTTATTACTCCGTCCATCTCAATTCCTGTGATGTATTTTGACTGGGCATGGAGTTTCATAGATAAAGACCTTTAAAACTTGTGGTCTAAAACAAATCATAGATTTCTCTATCTCTGCAGAATCTTATTAGGCATAAAATGGGTGTTAAAAGTGTGTGACCATCGCAGCTAAAAGCTTAAGTAGTTAGAGAGAACACACATTTATTTACTTAATTATATTATACCTCAACACACCTCTATTATATCTCAACACACCTCTCATGTGCAGCCTTGATTCTTTTTCATGAGCCTAGCATATGAAAATTCTTTTTTCATATTGGGGGATGGTCCCCAGACCCACAAGTGGGATACCACTGGATATGTTGTTGTTGAATATTGGGGGGTGGTGAGAGTCAAACAGGACCTCTCTCTTCTCTAATACCACATTATAGTGGCTGAGCATCTCATCTAAAAGCTTACGCTGTTTAGGAGATCACACATTTATTCACTCAATTATATTAAATCTTAACAAAGGGAAGTTTAAAGTAAAGTTGTTTGTAAATGTAGAAAGATATCATTCTCTTTGGGACAGACTACAACGAAAAATACCACTAAAATTACGACAAGGTTGTACTAACTATGAATAGGTATATAGCTAGATATAACATCTATCCTATTTCGAGTCATATATATGATAAAAGAGACAGACTCTTTTAGCTATTTTTTTCTTTTATTTGTGGTATCCCCATACATTTTTCATTCAGTGCCACATCTATCATGTAAAATGCTTGTATCTTAGAGTGAAATACGCTACATCATTTTCAACTATAGGACCTCTATAGCAAGCCCAATGAAATGTATACACACTTGCACATATAGAATCAACAAACTAGAAAGACAACTAGTGCATCAAATTGATCAATCTGCTTGCCCCAGGCTTTCCTCGTGTTCTAACAAAGAACTACTATTTAAATGATGAAACATTTTCATTCCATGGTCCATACAAAGAGCAGCTTGCAATCATCACATCTTCTAGGAATCTCATCTTTTTTTCCTCAGAAGATAATCTTTTCATAGTGCTTCTCAGACAGTCGACCCGTGAAAAGGAAAATTCAAGGAATCATTGAAGAAATTCAACAGCAACAGTATTTTCATAAGGAGGCATTGCTGAAAAGCATGATCTAAGGATGGCATTTCTCAGAGTACAGAAATTGGAAATGAAATAGTAAAAATAATCACTTTGAAACAGAAACAATGAAACTGAAAGTGCATCCACACCTTACAAAGATAATGCATGAGTGTCATCTTGTTGTTAGTAGCACGAGTATCGGTGAGCTTCAAAAGACTGTCCAACTTAAATCCAATGGCAGAACCTAAATTAAGAAAGTGCCCAAACTTAGCTTTGGAATTCTGTATCAAAATTTCAAACTGCTTGAGCATGTACACTACAACATCCATAGTGTGAGATGAGGTCCTTAAGAACTATTTTATACAAAAAAGAACAGGCTCCATTGGAATAATAAACATAACATATCCAAGCAAGACATTATATACACACTAGTAGCAAGAAACTGAACTATCCAAGTCCAGGCACAAAATCTTTACTATCACTTATAAGTTGGGATGAATGGTTAAGTTTTATAGATCTCCAAATGTGAAAATCATCTAGCTCAGGAGCAAATTACTCAACAAAATTTGTTAACCCTCAAGGGTTGGCCTGGTGGTAATAGACTTGAGACTTGGGGTTTGCTCCCTTTTAAGGTCTCAAGATCGAAACCCACTGGGTGCAAACAATTTCTGAGGGCCATCAGACTGGGTAAAACTTGATTTAACCGTGGTGCACTTGCGGAAAACTCCTTGCTGAAGGTCTGTGCATCCCCGGGATTAGTCAGGCTTCTAAGAGACTCGGACACCCGGTGCAAATCAAAAAAAAAAAAAAAAAAAGGTAACAAAGTTCAGTTATGTATCAACTGAGAAGTATTATTTTATCTGATGAGTAAGAGCCTGCCTGCCTGATGGGCTTAATAGCTTATGGCTTATATGTCAGAACCCATAAATTAGGATTTTACGGCGAAAAAGTGAGGTGGCAAAGTTCATTTATGAATCAACAGAAATATTATTTTATCTGATGATTAAGAGCCTGTATGATTGGCTTATAGCTTATGGCTTATAACTCGAAAGCCACAAGTTAGGATTCTAACTTATGGCTTTTGGCTTATTTTTGTAATTTTGGCTTAAAAACAAGTCCTTCAAAGCACTATATTAATTTTACTCACAAATTACAAAAACTTGGAAGCTATTTTGATTTAAAAGCACCTAAAATAAGCCAAATATCTAAGCAGAACCTTTTCAGCATATATTCTGTACTAGTCGTCTACACACCAATGAATCTCTTAATTTATCTGAACTTCTTGTTTGCAAAATTAACAAACATTAAGAACAATGAATCAATTCGGTGACTTTAACTTGCATGAGCAAAGAACCACTTTTACGGTAAAAGCATGTCCCACTCATTTCAATAGGAAACTTAGAGTAGACAATTGAAACTTCTAGTTGGGGTATTTCTCCTAGTTTATCTAATTGGACAATCAACAACAAACAATAACATATCCAATGAAATCCCGCAATTGGGGTCTGGGTAGTTGGGCAATCATTGTATTGAATTTATAAATTTGAAATGACACAAGTTCCACATGGCAGCAATTGAATTAGTCATACATGTTTATCAAACTTTCCCGCATTAGTCCATATTAAGAAAGCTGAGGTTTTGAAGAATTACATGAGGGATGGAGATTCTTACCTCTGGCGGTTCCCTGGTTCAATGTATTCCCTAGATACAATATTTTCTTCAATATTTCCTTCAATTTAAGAGAATGTCGGACCTGCTACAAGCTAACTGAGTTATGCTAAGAAAATAGGGAAAATCACGAAGAGAAATACAGAACCTAGAGAAGTACCTCTTCACAAGCAGAGTTCACTGTGTTTAAGCTTTTTTTGAAGTCTGTGACCTGAGATAAACCTAATTTCAGATGATACTAGATATTTATTTTCAGAAGATTACCAGATGCAAACAAACCTGAGAGTTGAACTGGATCTTGAAGAGAAAAACTCTTAGTTTTGACTCTACTCGAGGCACCTTCATGAGCTCCAGGAAAAACTGGAAAACAAACAATATCAGAAATACCACCAATGCATCAGGCTTGAGCAATAAGGTAGTATCATATCACCCTGAAAATCAGTTATTCTCTACATTGTTAAAACATAAAAGAGCCATCAAGGCAGGGAAAGAACCATGAACACAAGTATTTTCTGAGAAGGGTAATGGAACAAGCAAATCTAACATCAACCAAACCAAAGCATTCAAAATATTCTAAAGAAACACAACAATACAACAGGGTACAATTCATTATCATGAATATCTGATGTTTGCCAGCCTCTCAAATTAGTTTTCTCTGAGACACTGTATTTTATTTTATTTTTTTGCAACTGAAAAAAAGGGCAAAAATATTCACTGTCTCAGAGAAAACTAATTTGAGACACTGAATGTAAAAATGCCATCATTTCTCATCTGGAGTAGCACAGGGTGTCGTGATAATCTGGATAGAAGCTTTAGTCTGCTTCTCATTTTGTGTGGTAGAACAATTTCTGGGTCTTGTGAAGGCTCATTGACATATCAGACGCAAAAACACCTACTTGTAATTAAATGTCAATAAAAGCAAAGAAATGGCATAACGGTAAACATGCAATACACAGTGTGATACAAAGTTGAAACTAAGTAGGTTTTCAGCCATATATTCCAAATATTTTTCATTTTTATTTTTTGGGAATTGGAGCTAAAGATAGACCACTAGGTATGTCCTTTGTCATCCTGTTATCACTTTCTTAATATTTGGCTTTAATAACAATGCCCTATCGGTTCTGATTTTCATAAGCATACTTTCATAGCCACTACTTCATTCTGAGAGCACTGGTTCTTCAAGTTCTTTATCCCCAAACACCCAATTCTCTTCTCAAAGGTCACTGTCTTCCATTAAACTAGATCTACCCCTCCATATCTTTGTTTCCTTGCCATAAAAATTTTCTCCTGATGCTATTGATGATTCCTGTGGGGACAGGAAATCAGAGTCAGTCTTCCACCCAGAGAAAAGAATTGGGACTTCCATCTTGCTAACTTCTTCTCACATTGCTCAATCACACCATTTCCAAATTTTCATAGACCTGGATTGGCCCCCAGAAGAAAACCAAGGCAAATGGTTGGACTTGAAATGCCGAACCCTCCTCGACTATTCATGTGTCAACTTCTTCAGATTTTGAAATGTTAGCTCCACCAGTGGACTTGGAAGAGCCCCCGCTTCATCCGCTAAAATTGTCTTTAGAATTTCCACACTTGGCACATAATTAACTGGATATAGGAAGCTTTTCCTCCAATTAACATGTCCTCCATATAAGTAGAAGATGGTCATCTCCTATACTTTATTTTTAGCATGGCTTCTTCACTACAGTATTTCCTTTCAATAATTGATGTTAAAATGGTTTACATGAGTCAAGGATCTATCGGAACAACCTCTCTTCACAAGATGGGGGTAAGACTGCATGCATCACACCCAACCCTCCTTAGACCCTGCTTGTAGTATTACAATGGGTATGTTGTTGGTTGTGGAGTTAAGGTGAAATTATATTTAGTTATGTTGTTTACAAAGTGTTAGAATAGGAATAGGTAAATACAATCCTACTTAGAATAAGAATAGGAATAACAATAGTATGTTGAATCCTAGTTGAAAAAGGAGTCTAATATACTATATACAAATATGGTCTCAATGTGATAATGTAGAGACAACAATTCAATAATATTTCTCCAGTATTTCTAATACAAAGAATACTTGGGATAATATTCATGCCTGAATGTACTTAAATACAACATCAAAAGTGAAAAATGAGCTTAGAAACAGGTTATAAGTTATTTTTCAAATTCAAAATATTTCAAGTTGGATTTTTGAAATTTTCATGGCCAAATACTGATTATCAAATAAAGTGAAAAATTAGTCCGGAAAAGATGACTAGTTTTTTTTGGCAAAATGTGTTATAAGTCAAAGCAAGTTTATCCTTTCTTCTTCTCCTTTTTTTCTTCAACACTGTTTAGACCGGTTACTTTTTTCTCTCATGTAGTAGAGTAGAGGAAGTTCCTAAATTTTCCAGATCTGGCGATCCTTTTTGCCTCCTTAGTTCTTTGCTTTCTTATCATCCATCAACTCATAATCCAGCCAGCCCATTAAATCAGTGCTGTCAGACTTTTTCTCATTTACATCCCATCTTCCTTTCTATCAACATTGACATGCTACTCTATTCTCCCTTCCATATCCTCTCTCTCTCTCTCTCTCTCTCTATCTATCTATCTATCTATCTCTCTCTCTCTCTCACACACACACACACACAACGTTTCTCAGGACAATATCCACACAGGAATATACATCCACATCTACCATCAGATATCCCAACTCTTCCAGATCCTGGTTAACATACTGATATTCCACACAGCCAAGCAACTGCATCACATTTTGACACAAACAACTGGAACCAATTACAGCTAATATTCAAATTAGATTATACAGGATAGAACGTTCACATTTAGCCATCAGAGCACTGGCATTTCCTGTCGTCTATTTTTCTGAATTTATAAATCAGGGGTGAATTCTGTTTCAAACAGAATCTGTTGCAAGTGATTCAGCAAGTTGAAGCTAAAAATTTAAAAACTGAGAAAAATGTGTTATTTCACAGCCAGATTCTGTTGTTTTTACAACAACATACCCAGTGGAATTCCACATGTGGGGAAGATTCTGTTTCGACGTAGATTATGTTGTTTTTACATCAAATAAAATTTGCTAAACTGGAATACAGCTGCCAAACTATGTGGGTGTGAAGTAACCATACAATTGGTTTCTCTTTTGGGTTTCAAGTTTCAACACCCTCAATGTACACAATATATTCGACCTTGCATCAGATAAAAACTCACACGCACTATTGGGCATCAATTTTAATTGCCAAATGCAGATGCTGCAAAATATCAGACGTTCTCCCTGTTTTTCACTATACAAAATATACATGCAAATGAAGAATATCAATCAAGAACTGTCCTGGGACTCAGGAGACAACTATAGAACATGATTGGCTAACCTGTTCACATTTTCCCAGGAGCTCCTTGTCGCCAGTGTAATTCTGAGCAATGATAATATCAAACATTTAGCAGAACAGTGAAAAAGTCAACTGGTAGAGAAGCCAGAGGAAAAGGAGCAAGAAAACAAAGTTACAGACAACATAATAGCTGCAGTGCGCGTAAAATTCACCTTGAGAAGTTCCATCTCATCTTTTGTAGGACAAAACTTGATAAGATTCTCCACTTGATCAGCATCTAAAATTGACTCATCCATTGCGAGTGCAGCTGCCTGCAGACAAAACCAACAACCATACTTAAGGACCAACAACTTAAGGATTTCGATAAGGTCAGGCAAACCAAGCACCATACTTCATTGCGTGAAATTGTAAAGTTCCTCTAGAATTTTATCACTAAAATTCAATCAACTCCTTGCTCTGCCACTTAGATTCAACCAAATGCTTTCTCTGACCTATTAATCCATTTCTCTTACTATACGGCCTTTGTCGATATCACCACTACTCTGGATGATGGACCCCAGATACTTAAAGTTTTCCATCTTGGGGATAGGTTGAGTGTCAAGCCTCACATCAAAGTTTGTTTCATCCCTCTCCACACTGAATTTGCACTCCAAGTATTCAGTTTTGGTCCTACTCAATTTGAATCCTTTGGACTCCAAGGCGTGTCTCCAGGCCTCCAACACCACTTGGTAAATAATTCCTTACTAATACTTCTGCTATCCTTTTCCGCCAAATTTGAAGTTCCACAAACCTTTGAATTACAAAGGATAGCTCTAATCGAATTTTTCTACATTGTTTATCATATGCTAAAAAAGAGAGAAAAGAAATAACAGAAAAAAGCAGGCTTTATAACAGCGGAAAGGGAAGTACAACAAGGTCTAAGCATCTTTCCTTGTGTCCTGGACCATTAGAACCAACGAAAGCATTAAGCATCTCAGTTAAAAATGGGTAGTTACAGTCATATACCACATTTTTAAAGCGAAGGATTCCAGCATGAGAAATTCTCCTACTCTTATATCATGTGTATTCTTAATATTATCCAGACAATCTGCTCTATGTTCAGTCTTAAACATCTTTTGCGACATAACTTGGCATACATATGGTGGTTCCAGGCCCTTCGGGGTGACCCAGTGGTTTGGGCTTAAGACTTCCATATTAAAGGTTTCAAGTTTGAAACTCTTTGCTAGTGAAAGCAAGGGTTTTGCCTTCTGAGTCAAAATCGTCGCACCGGGCTTGCGTTGTACGGGTTACCTCTCCTATGTGGTTTGCAAGCTATTGCATAGGAGTGGGGATTTACCCTGTGCGCACTCAAAGGGTAGTGGTTACGGGTTTCCCTTCTCATAAAGAAAATGGTGGTTCCAATGGGCCATTGACATATTATATAACATCTTTGTGCAATTTTAGGTGTAATACTGCGTACACAACACCCTTTCCCCAACCCCACTTGTGGGATTTCACTTTTGTTGTTGTTGTTTATGCAATTTTAAAATTTAATAAGAAACATAGAAGGGGATAGTATAACTTATAGGATATCAAGCTCTTTCTATCTCAAAAACAGTATATAATTTTTGGCTATAGTCTGAACAAGCTGACAATCAGGAACCTCTCATTCTGCACCGATCAGGACATGATGTTTCTATGTTTTTTTTTTCAAATTTATTAAAAAAAAAAACAACAACCACCCTATTTGAGAAGGAAAACAAAGGAGAGAGAAATATTGAAGAGAATAACATCAAACTTACCATCATGTCAGGCAGTGGCATTTTTACCTTTGTGAGCATTATTTCAGTATTATTTGCCCTCCTCAAGTCAATCTACCAAAAAAAGATAAAATTACTTAAAGAAGAAATATTAAATTTACAGAAAACAAGAAAATAGAATTCCTCCAACCATCAAAATTTAATATGCTTGTAATGCAATGACAAGCATTCATCTAGCAGATATCAAGCAAAGGTAAAAAGGAACATGAAATGGACGGAACAAGTATAAGCAGAAAAGATTACAAGAACAAAGAATTGGGTCAGTAACACTCAAGCACTCAGATTGTTAAATCATATTGATTACCAAGTGAACCCTATCAGGTTTAGACCCAACAGATTTCCTTCTCCCTCCAGATTTACCCGCATTATCTGACTTGGGGACTATAGCAGAGAAAAGAGTCTCAAGTTCTGAAAAATCGAATTCTGGTGACCTAGATTTGAAGCAAAAAAATTAGTAATTTAGTTGACTAGAATATAACCAACGTCAAACTTTAAAAGCATGATACATACAATTGAGTCTCTCCATTTCTTTGCAGTTCATCCCATAAGCTTCCTTGAAGTGCCCTAGTTACCTTGCTCCAATGCAATGGCTTTAAGTTGGATCTTCTTGGGGCTACACCACCAGCTGCACGTGAAAATCCCTGCCCTCTTCCTGCAGGAAGGCCTCTGCCAACTGCAGGACCTTTAGCACCAAATGGAGGGGGGGGAGGAGGTCCGCCACCTGGAGGTCTCGGAGCTCCTGGTGGAGGAGGTGGACCAGGTGCGCGTCCTCCCGGAGGTGGTGGGGGAGGTGGACCAGGTGCACGCCCTCCCGGAGGGGGTGGTGGAGATGGACCAGGTGCACGTCCTCCCGGAGGTGGTGGAGGTGGACCAGGTGCGCGACCTCCAGGAGGAGGAGGAGGAGGAGGTGGACCAGGTGCCCGACCTCCAGGAGGAGGAGGAGGAGGAGGTGGACCAGGTGCACGACCTCCAGGAGGAGGAGGAGGAGGTGGACCAGGTGCACGACCTCCGGGAGGAGGAGGAGGAGGAGGAGGTGGAGCTCCACATATTGGTGGAGGTGGTGGAGGTGGGGGTCCCCTCATTAGAGGAGATGCTCCTGGAGGTGGAGGGCCACCTCCCGGATGAGGGGGAGGTGGTGGGGGCCCCCGCACAGGAGGAGGTAGAGCTCCAGGCAATGGAGGTGGTGGTGGTGGTGGTGGTACGGAACTACGTAAAGGAGGAGGAGGCGGCGGTGGAGTAAGCGCTCTAGAAAAAGGAGGGGGCGGAGATGGTGCAGATGGAACATTGTATAAAGGAGGGGGAGGAGGGGGAGGGGGAGCATATGTTGAAGGAGGTGGCGGTGGTGGAGGAGGAGCATTTCGTAAAGGTGGTGGGGGTGGAGGTGGAGCAACTTGCGAGGTATGTCGGATTGATGGTGGAGGAGGTGGTGGTGGAGGCGGTAAAGGAGGGGAATAGCCGGTACACATAGGAGGAGGAGGAGGGGTGGGAGGCAGAGGAGGTGGGGGCGGTGGTGGGGAAGGAGGAAAGGTATGCATGCTTGGGACCGGGGGTGCGTCTAGAGGGGGAGGAGGGGGCGGCGGTGGAGGGGGCGGGGGGGGTGGCGAAGCAT
>JAOTQR010000069.1:24769817-24789893 GCA_025774065.1 Solanum ossicruentum | reverse complement strand
GGGGGGGGGGGGGGGGGGGGGGGGGGGGGGGGGGGGGGGGGGGGGGGGGGGGTGTAGGTGGAAACGACTGGATGTTACTTGAAAGTGACAAAGATGGCCTGCTAAAAGGTGGCGGGGGAGGTGCAGCCAGAGCAGGTGGAGAATTAGGATCCAGCTGAGTCAAAGAAGCCGTCATAATATTGCTCCCCTGTAAAGAAGAAGGTGCAGTAGCTGACAGTAAATTAGTTCCTGCTACCTCAGTATCAGGAGTTTCATGAGATGAAGTGCTCGATGATGGAGAAAGAAGCAGACTTGGAGGAGATGGATGAAGCTGCACGGCCTGGCTTTTAGCTGATTCTGGGGCAGACATAGTAGCAACAGACGCCTCAACCACTGACATACCCGATGCAGGAGATGAAGAGTCTTTCCCTCTAACACGACCTGCTTCAGCAGAAACTATAGCTTCTGAAGAAGCTTGAGGAGATGGTGACTTTGATTTAACTCCAGATTGAAAATCCTTGGTGAGAGCAAGCACAGGAGGAGCACTGTTATACCTTGATGGAGGATATGACACATGCATTGAACTAGTGTAAGAACCTTTATTGGGAGGGATCCACCGAGACACTGCATTAGGCTTTGCCGGTCGTAAAACAGTGCCTTGGCTTTCCTGCTGTTTTGATTTATTTTTCGTACCTACACCATCAGCGGCAGGTTTTGCATTGGAGAATGATTGTTTCTTTAGAGATGAGGCTGTCTTATCACTTCTTTGTTTATTAATGTCAGTACTCATCTTCTGTTGCAAACCTTCCCTCTCTAACTTCTTCTGTTTCAGAGTGCCTTCTTTATCTTGCTTTATCTCCCCATTTTCTGATGCAACACAATCTCCAGATGTTACCAATTCTGATTCCATGATGCTAGTACCATTGGAAACTAAAACCTTGGGGGATATAGAGTTGTCTCTATCTCCCAAGATAATGTTAGAACAATTAGAATCCATCTTCCCTTCTTGCTTGTGATTTATTTCGTCTGATGCACAATCTTGAAATGCATGATGTTCCACCTCCTCTTTCCATATTATTTCAATACTATCATCATCCAGCAAACTTTCCTTGACAACGTGGGCTCCAGATTCCCCCCTTCCATCCTGCCCATCAACGCCATTGCTGAATATCTCATCGACTTCAAAAAACTCTTCAGGTGAAGCACCTTCAGTGCCATTCTCATCCTCACTTGGCAATTCTTCAGTGACAACGGATGGAACAGCATCAGGATCCGAAAAGATTACCTTTTACAAATAAAAGAATTCTTCAACTTCACAATGGTAAATATTAAAGGTGGAAATAAGATCCAGAGTTGGAGAAATAAATACCAGACCTCTGCTTTGAAACCTCTAAGAAATTGGTCTTTTGCATCCCACAAGACATCAACATCCTCACGCATTAATATCAGAACATTCGAGCGAATAAATGTGGTATGGAACATGACCCTGAACATCATTTCTTCCCTTACAAGGTCATCTTCCAAATGGACACACTCAAGAACAACATCTCCTTGCACACGACAATGGATGTCAATTTTCACCAGTGAACACTCTTCCTGAGGGGAGGAATTTAGCAGACTACTTCAGATTTCAGCTAACTTATCTTCATAAAAACTCTCAACTTTAAAGCTGGGAATTACCTGTTGATAGAAGCGAGCATTTTTTTTTGTCTTTGGAGTTGAAAAGAGGAGCTTAGAGCTCCTATTAGAGGTTGTTGAAGCAGGGTCCTGTCCATAGACGCGAAGTATAGGTCGACAGCCTCTCCCTCCATCAAATAGAGGAGGACAACTAAGTTTGATGCAATCTAAGGCAAAAGGTGTATCTGATGGAAGCCATTCTGAACCAAAATTTTTTCTGGAAATGTACTGGAGATACCTAAGCTGAGATGGTTGTGGATTCAGAGGTGACAAAAGATGGAGCAGCTCCCTAGGAGCCTGCTTATATACCATTTCAAGAGTTTTATGCTCACCCGTGTACTGTTTTCGGTACAGAAGAAGTCCAGCAAGCATAAAAGCAAGTACAGGCCAGCCTCCTCTCTCACAGTGCATTAACAGGACATTTTGCTGACCCTCAAGTGAAAGCCAACTCTCACTCGAACGCAAGAAGTGGTGGATCATCTCCAGAGGCAGAAGTGGACACCCTTCATATTGCCGAGGATAATCCATCACAGTCATATCATACTGGGACAATATGTCAGATATTTGGCTCCTCCTATCACCTTCCCTAAAGTTGAAAACCATGAAAGAAGCATCTGCATAGTGGTCCTGCAGCTGAGCTACAATCCCTCCCATATATGTTTTGTACTCATCTTCATCCAACACGTCAGTGGAGAAGCAGCAATCAAACACTGCAAGTGTGACGAACAAAGGAAAAGAAGAGAAAATGTCAGTAATTACACTATCAACCCGAAGAACCTATTGCTCAGAAGAACTGCCTGCTTTGAGATAATGAAGACAGTAATATGGTTCTTCAAGAAGAACAGCCGCAAAAAAAATAAATAAATAAAAATCTTAGCTTCAACTTCTAAGCTAAAAGAAGCTACAAGACTAAAATGTAGTTACTAGATTTGCATATCTTTTTCACAAGGCGTTGCATTTCCTCTACTCTAGGACTTCCACTCATATTTTAAAAAAAAAAAAACAGCTGTAATTCCAAATGTAGCTAATAGGGATAGTAATCAATAAGGAACTCGGTGATTGCAGAGGAAAATACCAAATTGGTGAACATGATAAAAGCAAAGTAATTCGATTCCAAAACTAAAATGCATAAACCACTAGATACTGGAAACTTTTCTTAACACAGTTCATAAGCTCAAAAAACATAAGGAATCCCTAAATTAAAAACTTGTAGGCTAGAAAAGCAGTAGCTTACCGTAGACCCGCTCAGAGATCTCTAGAAGCCGATCCGGCGGCTTCCTATAGAAGAAGCGTCTGAACAGCGCCATCTAATGGCGCTGTTGCTCCCCTGATCGGATCCAAAACCCCTGCAATTTAACCCTTCACTTCAACTCCACCAAATTAACCCCTAAAACAGATCTCTCTACAAAATTCCCAATTCAACAGTCCAATTGACCTCAAATTAACTCCCTTCTAAAAATACAGCAAAAATTCAGTTAATGCAGTACAATTACCACCAGCAGAATGCAAATACAGCTGGATTTCTTCTAGCTTCAACCAATAGAATAGAACTCTCTAGAAAACTCCAGAAGAAGTTAAGATCGAGGTAAAAATGAGTTGAGTCGTACGTTTAGGGTTTGGTGAGTTGAAAAAAAAAGGAAAAAAATTCAAAGGAGTTGAAGAAAGTGATTGATTAGATGAGAATGGAAGATATGATCGTTGCCATTGTTTTTAGGAAAGTCACATGGAGAGAGAAAGGGAGAAGATGAAACGAAACGTAGTGGACTGAAAAGTATGAGAATAAGTCGTAAACATACAGGAAACTGATGTACTTGGATCCGGTCAATAGACCCGACCCTTTTCGTGGGGGGGCTAAAATGGACCATGTAGTATACGTGGCGAATACACAGAGAAAAGACTGACACAGAAAAGGGAAATATGAGAAATTGGGGACTAGGGGTTCCGACAGAAAATGACAATTTGAAACACATGCGTCACCCCAATTCCAATAAAGTCCAAAGCGCCCGACCCGACCTGGCTTTATCGGGTCCCTTTTTTTAAGAAAAAAGTTCGAATTTATACTTTGTTTCTTTTCCTATAATACATAAACGTGTTAATTAACATATTTTTAATTGATATCTTTAATTTTAGACGTGAACAATAAATATTTAAGTATATACAAAATTAAATAAAAACACATCGTATATTTTTGTTAAGCCTTATGTGATAATTCATATTATGTAATATATAATATACTTCCTTTATTCATTTGTTTCTATTTCATTTTTCGAGATCAACTCGGTTAAATTTCAAAATTAAATTTAATATTTGAAATTAAAACTTAAATTGTTGAAAGCTACACGAAAATATTATAAATTGCAATCTTTCACATATTAATATGACAAAAAATATATATATTAAAATTGTTGGTCAAATTTCATATAGTTTTAGCTTGATAAGTAAAATAATGATAAATAAAAATAAACAAAAAAAAGTATAACATAGGATATATTTATCTTAATATAGGATATATTTATCTGCTTATTCAATTTGAGTGTGTATGAACGTTCAAACTGACAAGACAGAAATATAAGTTAAAAGCAAATTAAAAAGTATTTAGGTATTGTTATGTTTTTTTTTCCTTTCAGAAATTTTGTTGGCCTCCTAATGCCTTTTTGGCACACTCTTTTGCCACAAATGGGTCGATAGAAACTTTTACTATATTACCAATTGTTAATATTTGTACTGCCTAAGCTTTAGTGTATTTATTTTATTTTTATTTTTAGTTAATTTCAATAAGAATGGTTTTTGATAATTTTTCATGTGTTATATTTTAAATAAAAAAATTAAAGAACTTTTAGTATATTTACTTATTTTTAATTTAACATCATAAAATTTTTAAAATATATTTTTTGAATTTTATGTTAGGTTAAAATCAGATAATATATTAGTAAAATAAAAAGATTAAAAAAATAATATAAAACAAACAAAATTATACTACATAATAACTACAAAGTTGACTCCCTATTTTACTAAAAATATGATGATTATTTTATACCGTAGAATAATATATTATTGAAGATTTCTCTTTAAATAATTTTTTGATCATTATTTGAATTTCTTATGATCTTTATTGGTAGTGCACAAGACAAAATACAACCCTGTGGGTAGTAGCACGCTTAGGAGTAAATACTTGATTGGTTTCATTCAATTCTTAAATTCTTAATTTGATAAAAGTAAAAATAGAAATTAAATTAATTTAGTTAGATTCTTTTCAAGTTTTTTGAAATTAGATTCACATTATTTCAATTTATTTTCTCAATTTTTTGAATGTATGGTAATTGGATTTTGATTTCCAGAATTATAAATAATCTCATCAACTGTCATTTGATATCCCCCAATAATAAATATATTTAATACCACAGACAAAAATAATTATTCTATTACTCATCTTCCATATACTCAACCAAATAAAACAGCTTCTGCAGAATTTCCACGGTAAGGTTATAGAAAAATAAAAGTAGAAAAAAAAATCTCTGGTCTCATTTTTTGTCACGTGAGAACTCTTTTTTATTCTTCTTTTTCTGGGGTGTCAGTAAGAAGCATGTTTGTTAATGCATAGCTATATCTTAAGGTTTATTTATATTTATAATAAAATAAAATAATAATAATATATATATATGTACTTGGTGTCGACACGCCTGCTTAAACTGTGTACTTTCCTTAAAAGCAGCAATGGGCCGCTTGGCCTAGCGGATAAGGCCTAACATTACATGGTCGAACGAAAATGAAGTATTGAGCAAAAATTTGGATCACAATTTATGATTGCTATTCGATTTAAATTTATTGACAACAACAACATACCCAGAAGTATCCCACAAGTGGGGTCTGGGGAGGGTAGATCGTACGCAGACCTTACCGCTACCTCGTAGAGGTAGAGAGGCTGTTTCCTAAAACCCTCGATTTAAATTTATTAACAATAACAAAAAAAATTGAGTCAACAAATAAGGTTGACACATCTATAAGAAAGATGTTTTACACGGAGCATCTTCTCTCGAATAATACTTTATACGATACAAACTTAACATAATCGGACTTCTATACGATATCAAATATCAAGTAAAAAAAAATCGACATCCAAATATTCTGATAGCGTTGTATATATTTTAGAGCCCAGAGTTTCAATTTAAAATAAAGAGTTTTTCCTGTTAAAGATAGATTGAATTTCTAAAATTTGTTTTTACAATCTTTAATTAGTTACAACGTAAGTTAAAACCTTGAGTGAAATTAACGCTATCTAACTCCAAAGTCTAGATTATGTTAGTTGAAAGAATCTACTGTTTAATATATTTGGAAGAAAGTTAATGTGCATTGATGAAATTTATGTAGTTTCTAATTAATATGCTGCTTTCTACGTCTATCTTTTGTTTGTTCACTTATATATTAAAAATAGATATCAATTTTTATTTGTGTTTTTAAAAAATAAAAGATAATTAATTAAATTCTTAATTTACTCTTATTATTACTCTCTTGTTCCAAATTTACTTGTCCATTATACTATCTTGAAATGTCAAACAATACCTATCAAGTTTATGAAATCAAGATATAATTTTTCACTTAGTTCCTAATTTGCTCTTATAATTAATTATATTCATTTTTCTATTACAGTTTTCAAGATGTTGTGTTTATTATATTCAAAGAGTGATTTGATAAAATCACCTCTATCATTACTTATTAATCACAAGTTAAGTCAATAACGGACAAGTAAAGATGGGGGAGGGACTAAAGTCATTTCTCCATTGCATTTTTAACACATTAAATTTATTATGTTCAGAGAGTGAATTATCATTCTAAATATTGTCCTTAAGTACTGCCTCTATTCACTTTTATTTATTACTATTTCGCTTTTCGAGGTCAACTTGACTAAATAAAAATGGTTCAAGCACATTAACGGTCTAAGGCGGAAATCGAATGGAGACCTTAAACTTCAAAAAATAAATTAATATATTTTCTTACAAATTTTATTCTTATCTCTTTGAGATGCAAAATTATTTAAAAAAAGATTTATAATTAATCAGTAATTTTTTCAATTGATTAACAATCACACTCCAGATGTGTCAAACTTATTTTAATAGTTCTTTCTTTTTATATGAAATAAATAATTTTTATCGCAAAGAATACTTATTTAGTTTTTTTTCTAAAAAGGAATCTATAACATATTATTATTAGAATAAAAATTGAGGCCCCTCAAATTTGAGGGCTAAGACGCTTATCTTTTTTTTTAAACACGAGCCACCCTTGTGACTAAATTTCAAACTAAATTGAAATAACTAAATTTAATATTTGAAATCTAAAATTTAAATGGTTGAAAACTATACAAAAAATGCTACAAATTACAAAATCTTGCTCATATAAATACGATGAACAAATATATCTTAAAATATTATTCAAAATTCTTATGGTTTGACATTGATAAGTGAAATAGAGACAAGTAAATATGAACGAAAGAAGTATCAAATATGTCAAGTCAATACTGAACAAATAAAGATAAACAAAAGAAATACTTAATATCGTCTCCAACTTTCAAATATTTGATTTGCCATAAAACAAATGACAATATTAAAATATAGGAAGGTTGAACTGTTAAAATATTTAACTTAAAATTAGTTCACTCATTTGATTAGTTAATCTATGAATACTTTTTGTACACTTTAAGAAATAATGTGTAACGTGGGCACGATCAAAACATTCGATAATTTCATATATAATTAACGACAAACGAGTAACAGAAAGTCAACAACTTTGCGTTACATTTTAGTTATTTCCCAGCGAGAATTGAGGAAGAAAAAATGATTGTACTTTGATATAAACAAAAAATGGAGAAGAAGGAAGAACAAAAGAAGACAAGACATTTACATATTATGATGGATCAAACAAAAATATGTACTAAGATATAAACAAAGTCATGTGACCATAATTTGTTGTCATGTTCATGATAAAGACATTGCCAATCATCACTTATCCTTGGTACGTACATACTCAAATATGCACGTTAACATCTGCTCTCGTCTTAATTAAAGATCTTGACTTCAAGTTTTAAATATGAAAAAAATCTTTAGTAGAGAGCGTTTCTTTCAAATGGATCATACGCTGAATAAAAGAAATAGACTCATAATACAACAACAACATACCCAATAAAATTTCACAAGTTAAATCTGTAGAGAATAAAATGTATGCACATCTTATTACTACCTCATAGAAGTATAGAGGTTGTTTCCAAAGACCCTCATCTCAACAATATTATCCCTAAGAGCAGATAATACTAGATATGAAACCAAACAATCAGAATAGAAAGCGAATGATTATTTGTAAATACAATAAAAGTAACTAAATAAATGACGGACAATAACAACACAATACAAAAAGACACGACTATCTCTATTAATCTACTAAATCACAAGGTTAGACATCATCCTACCCCAGCCACTCGTCTAACCTTATATCCTGATACGCAACCTCTATTTCTCTCTATCTAATATAAGGTCATATCCTCGGTGATATGAAGTTGCATCATATCCTGTCTAATCACCCTTCAAAATACTTTTGCAGTCTACCTTTACCCCTTTGTGTAACCTCTAAATCCAACTTCTCACACTTTCTAATAGAAGCATTAACACTTTTTTTTGCACATGCCCAAATCAACAAACACAAAATGAAAAACTAGAAAAAAAGTGGCTTCGATAAAATTGATCCTTTCAAATTCGTATCAAGATCTCAAATTATATTAAATTCTTATGATTAAATAACTTATTAATAAGATTAAGAAAAACTTTCAAATAAGTGATTATCAAGTATCAATTGATTTGACAACTCTTTGTTGGAAATTCTCTTAATTCTTTTGTATATTTTATTTTTATGTATTTAAATTTTTTATATCACTATTTTTTAAAGTAACATTTATTTACACATGTAATTTACCTGGTTTCGATAGTAAAAAAGTAAGAATTAGAAGGAGTGGTGACCCACCATGTGTTTGTCATGTGCTAGTAAGTATTTACAGACACAATTAATGGAATTTTAGGGAAGATGATGAGTGATGATGATGGTAAAAATTAAATTAAAGAAAAGTGGGAAATATTGTAGATTATAAATTAAAGGTTACAAGCTTTTTAAATTTCCAGAATATTTGGACAAGTACTATATGACTCTGCATCATGTGTTCCCAATTACCAATTTTGCTGACTGATTTCACCTTTTTACTTTCTTTTTTTTTTTAAAAAAAAAATCCCTTTTGAACTTATATTTTTACTAACACTTCAGAAAAATTTATTTGGAAAAAGAAAGGGGAGGAAAATACAAATATGTTTATATTTTTATTGTCTTTATCTCTGCTCGATATTTGAGTTTAAAACGACTCTCTTGCTCATACATTTTTTACCTATAATTTTATTAGAATCATGATTTTGTAATGGTTATATGAATTGCTTTAGAGGTTCGCGAGGAGAAACTAAGATAATAAATTATTTGAACGTTTATATTAAATCAATGAACGCATGACAATAATATATACTAATAACTATTTACAATGAAACTAGAATCAAAATTTTATAATTATAACAATAACATACCAGTGAAATTCCACGAGGGTTTGGAAAGAGTAGAGCATAGACATACCTTACAACTATTTTAAGGGAGATAAAAAGATTATTTTCGATAGACCCTCGATTCAAATACATCCTCCTTATGTGAAAAGAAAAAAACAATGGATTTAGAGCAGCAAAATCAAATAAAGAGTAATATAAAATTTTTATAACTAATTAAATCACATTTGTATATTCCTTGAATTGCCGTCTTAGATGTAAGGGGTCTATATATGAGATTTATATTAATTTTTCTATGGAAGATTTAGTATGCCAAAAAGAATAATTTTCCCTATAATTTTATTTTAGGACAAATAATCTATATATATACCTTATTTTATCATAATCGCAAAAATTTCCTATCACTTAAAAAAATTAAAAAATTCCCTCTGTGATACATCACTCTCCTATTACTGATACATCCTTTTCTCCTTCTATATCTCTCTTCATAAATGTGTTTAGAAATGTATCTCGAATTTCATAAACTATAAAAATTTTATAATTTAGGGAAGAGTGAAAAATAATATAATTAACTTTTAACAGTATGAGATTAATGTTAATTATTTCATTTTAACACAGTTTCTATTTTTCTTTTTGTTACTTCAGAATACTTGGTGGAACCGCGTGGGCATAATTTTACATAATAAGTGTCGCCTAAAGTGAAAACCAAGCAATTGTTGCAGGGCCCTTGAAATAAAGCCCAATTGGGCCCATTTCCAAAACTATTACAGTGGTGGAGCCAATTATATTAACTCAAGATAGCAAACTCCCATGTCCATGATTTGATACTATATCAAATCATTATCCAACCAATGGTCATGTGGTCCTATTGCCATTACTAAACTGAACCTGAATATTGCTACCTCTCATTTATTTTATTCTCAATACTGGACTATACTATCCATTCCTCATGATAATATCTACATATATTTTATCCTTTTCATAGTATGTTGTTTTTGCTGTTGTATTCTTGCTGCTCAAACTTGTGATGGGTCAAAGACTAACCAGTAGCATACATGACACCTTAAGCGAATCTATAAGAAAGCGATGAGTTTTACGAGACATTACACAAATTCACATGACATGCACGCTTGCTGTTGGACTCAATGAAAGTGTAGCACAAGGATCATTTAAGAGGTGATTGACTTTCTGGGAATCATAACCTGTCAATATGTAATTTTTGAGAAATGCTATGCATCTTTGTCCTATATATACTAGGATTATCTTGGGCAGTGAGCCTATGCAAATGGAGTTTCCCTAACATAAATGTGCTAAAGCAGCTGGTAAAATGCATCAGCTTCTTTACTCAGTCCCCTTGGAACAACTGTGTGTATGTATCAGGGCTATCAGCAAGGTACAGAATGCACTCACTACTCTATGATGAAGGGCAAAAATGAGTGAGTTTTTAACAGCTACGAACTATATACATTGACGCCGCGGATGAGAGTGGAGAGACAATACTCAAGAGAATTTATTTTCAGGGGCTTCAGAAATTTAACGAATGAAGGACGTTCAGCCATTGATTATTTTCTTGAAGCACTTCCAGCTCTTGAATAGAGACGGTTCTTAACTTTGTTAAGTCTTCCTCCCATTGCTATGGATCGAGATCAACAACAGCTCATCGAATTCAGCTACTTTAGAGTATATGAGACTTTCGTGTTTGATGTGAATCCAATGTCAAAATTCCTGCACCTCACTTCTTTCTGTATGAAGTGTGAAATGGGAGCACCATACAATCAGTTTCCGTTTCTCCTCACTGAAAAAGGAAAAAACAAAGAAACAACAAAAGAATCTCAGTCGGGTGGTTGGTGATTATACTAAGCAAAGACAAGCTGATTTGCAACTGTATGGAGCAACTCAGAAAATTCGTAGATGAATTAGACGAGAAGACCATCAACGATATATTAACAACTGATCAGAAAATGTTTAAATGCATGTCCAGTAGGAGTCAATATGTTTATTTTCTCTTGTCAACTTCCAAACAATTGCTAAAATATACGACCGTAGAAAAAAAGTTAATTGCAGGTCACTTACCCAAATTTATAAAATCAGAGACCAATTATACATAGCTGTGATTAAAAAGGGTCTTCCAAAATAGTGAAACATTTTACCTCTTTGGAACCATGATCGTCTAACAGCTTGGCGGATCTGGCGCTCATGTTTCTCCAGGAGTTCTTCAACTCTGTGTGATTGAGATAGCAAAGGTCCTGAGAATTCAACTTTGTCCATTGGATCCTGAACCTGTTCAAGGTACAATTCTAAAAGATCAATTTAAGTCCAATGAATAAATATGCAACTAAATTCCATGACTTTGCAATTGGCTATACTCTCTCTGGATGTTTCCGTCGCAAACATTGAGGCTTAATTATTCTAAAACATAGCCACTGATTTCTTTATTTCGAAAAATAACATAAGAGGACAGAATGAATCAAACACAAAAGTTGTCATCTGGAAATCTATAGATGCATTAATTATCATGTTTCTAGTGAAAGCTCCATATTAGAATAATCTTATCCCGTTTTAGTTTAAGCAGGTTTTAACAATGCGAATAGCAAAAGTGTGCATTTATTATATTTGAATCCTGACAAAAGATTTCGACTAACCATATTGATCCTCTTGAAAGCTGTTTCCTCTTTCAGATAGAGAGCCAGTGACAGTTCTTGTGAGTGATAGCCATCAGAAGTATCAAACGAATCTGTCTGCTCCATTCGGCTCCAATGTTGTTGCATTGCATGTTTGGCGGATTCAGTGTCACGGCCCTTAGAGTTGGTGCGACTTCCATTTGTAGAGTTGGTGCAACTTCCATTTGTAGCTTCATAGTTCTCTTGTTTTTTTAGCTCCATGTTACTTTTCATATGAAGTCCACCTGAAGGTTCAAACTTCAGGCTTCTTGAACTTGATTTACTCCTTGATCTCATTGACGAATCATCAACCCGTCTTTTCGCCCATGCAAAACCACTTGATCCTGAAACTTGAAGAGGGCCTGAAAAGGGGACATCGCCTTGAGATGCATTCTTAATGTGGGAAGCTTCTCCCCTCAAATCAACGGATGGCTTAGGTCGCTCGAGACCTATAATAATATCTCCTCCTTTTAGAGCACCCAGACTACTACCATTACTTTTAGGAAGGCCTTGTTTTTGGATGGGTAACTTCTGCAGGAAAAAGAAAATCTTTTATCTTTCTCTGTCTATGATAAGCAAAATGAAGAAAAAATGCACCTAAACTTTTTTATAGGAAAAAGAGAACACCTCTTCAGGTGGCAGTTTATTTGTCGCGTTCTGTTTTCTGATGGACTTTCTCGTTGTCTCAGGTCCACGGGCTCTCCCACTAGGCTTCTTCCTGAAACAACTCATATGTTTAAATCATAACTTAGCAGTATCTATGTAAAACCTAGAAAATGTAACATATGACGAGCTTATATTTCTGTTCTAAGTTATCATGGTTTTAGGACCATTTTTTACTCGATTTATATCCTTGGAGCAAAATGACAGATGGAAAGCACACTTCCTCCCTGTCCTTTCGAGTTTCATGTAGGGTTGGTTTTGGGGGATGGAGCGCTGAGGGCATTAAAGACGGGGTATATCCCTTTTATCCAACGATTGTGATTTCCCCTTAAATGTAAAAGTATAACCATAAAAAAATTCAGAACTAGCAGAATCTTAACAAGTTCTCACCTTTTTGCTTCTTCACAATGTTTGGCATCGATCTCTTTACTTGGTGGATACTTTGGCAGGCAAGAAGGATCACAGGCATGAGGCTTTGTCTTGAAGTACTAAAGATAGAAACCAAAAGTTGAGGAATTAGAGATTTTGAAATTTATGTATGCGAGATAAAACGGGTGGAAGAGGAAATTATGGCAAAAAATTTACACGTCTTTGTACAGGAATATGGAATTATTTTTTGAATTAATAAATTTAACAAGAAGCTCCCACCACGGGGAAAACAAGAAAAATAAATAGTTTTACATGAGAGGGAGGCTACATGCATTTACTATTGGTTAAAATTAATAGACATAAATAACTTATTGGCAAAAAACCAAAATAAAAGACACATATTAAGACAGCAATCAAAATAGACTTGGAGAAGAGAACATGAGAAAGATGTCAAAATGAGTCTTGGAGGAAGAGAACACAAGAAAGACATGAAAATGCACTTGAACTTCTAGATCAATGAAAAAGCGAAGAACAAACCATAAAACAACACGGAGAGGATTTAAGAAACTGAAACTCAAGACAAAACGATAAGATAGGGAAATAAGCATTACCATATATATATAAAAAAAAAGAGATATTAAAACAATACCTCAGATGCAAGGGCAGAAGAAGCAGTTCCACGTTTTGGTGGCTCCACAGAAAGAAGGGTCTCTACGAGTGAGACTGCACTTTTGGTTAGATCTTTAAATGTGTCCCACAGACAGCTCTCATAAGGATGTTGCGGTTTAAATAGAGTTGCATGAGGAAGTTTAGATCTCTTCCAGTAATCATCTGGTGGGGATCCACAAAGCTTAAAAATTTTATGCAGCTGTTCAACCTATACCACAAAAGAGCGATTGTTCAGCTATTAATCATGCAGCAAACTAAAAAGTATTCAGCTAGTGAAGACTTAGTGCACCTAGAACCTAAACGTGAAACTTGAGCTAGATAGGCACATCGCATTATTAAGGAAAGAGAAGGATGGAACGGTATGAGCAGTAAAGTTTTTTTTTATGATGTACAGTTTCCAAAAAAGTATGTTATTGATCTTTTATTTAAATAAGAAAGCTACAAGGAAAAGTAATTCGAGCAAAGAATTAGTTTAATATCAACTGTAAGCTTGTTTAACAAGATTGATGATTGGCCAATTAAGTTTAAGAGATCTAATCATTGAAGGAGGTACCTCAGTTCTCCCCTGAAGAATAGGTTTACCAGTAAGAAGTTCACCAAACACGCATCCGACACTCCAAAGATCCACAGAGGTTCCATACTCTGTGGAGCCCAACAGAAGCTCTGGGGGACGATACCATAAAGTGACAACTCGGCTGGTAAGTGGTTGCTTCCGTCCAAGATTACAGAAGTTCGCCAAACCAAAATCTGCAACCTTTAAAATTCCATCATTATTTACCAGAAGATTTGCACCTTTGATGTCGCGATGCATTACACCTCGAGAATGACAATGCTCGATTCCAGACAACAACTGCTTCATGTAGCATTTAATCTGCAAAATGATCCAGCTCATCTTTAGCCCAACAATAATAGTAAAATTTATTAATAGCTTTACAAACCAAAAAGAACAGAAACGAGGAGGTCTTGCTTAGATATTAGCAGATGATCCGCCACCCCAAATTCAAAACCAAAAAGAAAGGAATTTCTTTCTCATTTTTTTTCGCAAACTGTTTGTTGAAAAGATTCAGTTGACAAAGCCGCAAGGTAATGTTGTGAAAAGTTGGTGAACCTGTGATTCGCTGAATTCAACTTCTGGACAAGACAGGAGTCCTGAAATATCATGTTCCATATACTCGAACACAAGATACATGCTACAAGACAATCTGGAGGTAATTAGACCCTCTAATTTGATGATATTGGGGTGATCAAGCCTGCGGAGGATCATAATTTCTCGTGCCATAAATCTAACACTTTCTGGCTCAAAGTTATCAAATCGCACCTTCTTCAGGGCAACTGTCCTTCCACTTTCTAAATCACGTGCTCTGAATACGCTGCTGTATGTACCCTGACCTATCTGTAACAGCAGTAAAATGGTACATCAGTTTACAAAACCAAAAGTTGCATAATGATATTAAAAATTATTTAGGAAGACGCATATTATCCCGAGTCAGCTGATGAGCAGCAAACTTGAATTGGTGTGTAGCAAATAAAAATGCAGTTTTATTTTTCTCCAAGAGTTTTAAGGTCCTTTTCAGCACAGCAACCTTCTTCTTTTGATTCCAAAACTTTGCCAAACATGTACTAAAGGTAAAATTTTCACCTCTCGGCTATTATGGAACAGTGATCCAAGTTAAACAAAACTGTTGTGGAGACGTGCATTCTGGAATCAGGATGAGTATACAAATGAGCCAAACAAAACTGATTCACTATAATCCAACGTCCAAACATTAGCCCACGGAAAGGTGGAAAAAAGCAAGTTAGCGACTCAACCTGTATTAATCCTACGTCTTTTAAGTTGAATTGAAAAACCTATATGAAAAGGGCAGACTTTTCTCATTAAGCTAGCTGTAAACACTATTACTTCCCATTTCCTTTTCCATTTTAGGACAATGCTTTCAACTAACGAGGAAAAGAACCCCAAGAAAGAACAAATCTTTTATCTGTTTAAATAATTCTGGTTTTCTGTCTATCTACCATGAAAGCCCTATTGCCAGAAAGAAGAAATATAAGAGAGATGATACACAACATTTTACCTTAGGCAGCGTATGAACAATCTACCCCAGACCCCACTTGTGACATTTGGATAAGTTGTTGCTGTAAATTTCTTATGACAAAGAGGACAAACACTACTCAGGTCTTGAATCTAACATTGTTAAAGAAATTACCCAGCCACATGAGATTCTTGGAATTACACAATTGTAGCTATACATTATCTGATATATCACAATCAAATGACAAAATACTTATCAGACATCCCCAAGCTACATCAATATCCAGGACAAAACTAAGTAAAAGACAACTAATAAGGACACAACTTCTGCAGTAACAGCGATCTATAGACATAGCTTGGAATTTGACCATAGATTTTAAAATTTTATATTAAAATATTTTCAAGTTCCCAAAAACTGACTCTTCCCCACACAAAACTTCTAATTTTTTTCAAGTAAAATGCACTAACACAACTTCAAATTTTCAAGTTTCAACTTCAAAATCTATAGGAGCATCAAATTATGCTTTTGGCAACAAACCTTTTCCAATTTCTCAAAAGACTCAGCTCTGAGAGGCACCCATCCTTGAATGGCTTCCCCTGCTACAGCACTGAGCCAAGCAGGCCAACCAGCAGCCACTTGTTCTCCCTCTACATATTTCTGCAAATTCCCCAACCTAAAACTCACCGAGTCACTCCCACACCCATTCGAACTCGCCCTACCTGACTCATCCAACTCACTCCCTCCACCACTCAGTCCCGAATCCGCCCTCTTCTTCACCTTCTTCAAATCAAAATCCAACCCAAACGCCCCACTCCCAACCCGACCCCTACCCGACCCAACATCTTCCCCGTCTCTAACGAGAACCCCGGAATGATCAAATGCAGGAGTCACCGACACGGTTTGCTTGGACGCCACACAACCCATGGTGGACAAAAATGTCAGTGACAACGACCCAGCAGCACCATGAAAGCTTCTTCCAAGAAACAAAGACCAACCCAGATGAAATTCTCCTAAATCTTGACGCGGGGTCAAGTTCAGTTGTCAAGCAACGCAATGCCAATTCCAAATATATTTATACGATCAAGAAAACTCAGTTCAAAGTCACTTCCTTTTCTCGAAACTTTTTGTAGCGGCAATTGCGGAAGAAGTGAAAACTACAAGATTATTAATGGAGTCAGCACTTAGCAGCAACGGAATGAAGCGCAATCAACGGAGAGAAAAGGAAGAAGTTGCTGCCCTTTTTACACTGACGTTCTGCTTGCCTTTGTTTATAGGCTGTGTTGTGTTTCTTCTCATTTTCCCTTGTTTTTTGTGGGAAAAGAATTTAATTATGGGAATAATAAAGAATGGGCAGTCTTTGAGAGCAACCACTCTTTATTGACTTTTATGAGCTCAAAAATTTAAAAATTCTCTACTCTTCTTTGTTCTACTAGGGTTTTTTATTACAATAATTTCAAATATATATGATAAAATAATTAATAAATAATAAATATAATCCATTATTATTTACATAAAAAATATATATAGCTATACAATATATCTTGCTAAAAGTCATAGAAAATATATATTGACTATACAATATATACTATAAACTAAATTTATATTATGATACACTAAAAAATTGAATATGACTTGATTGTACATAAAATATACACCAATTACATGCTTACAAAATGACTATTATTTTATACTTATTTTGATTGAATGACCTTGTACTGTAATTATTATTTTTTTAGTTGCCAAAAGTTTTATCTTAGTAAAAATTCTATATTAAAAAGTAAGTGTAATAATATAGAAACACATCTTTTAATTTGATGGTTGATATTTATATTATTTACTCTTGAACGTAGATAGATATGTATATTTAAATTTGTATAAAGTTAAATAAGTAGATACAAACATTCTACATAACATAATATACTAAGTTCACCCAGTAGGACAGAAATTGTGCATATACAATACCAAGTAGAATGTGTGTGACTATTTATTAAATTTTATATAAATTTAGATGTTTATGTAAATGCATTTTTAAAGTTAAAAGATAAATATACATGAAATTGGATTAAAGTCCGTGTTTATGTATTCTCTTATATAATAAGAGACTAATTTGAGGAGCTTGAGATAGTTTCAACTTCCTGCTTCAGTTGCTTCAAGCAGGCAGCTGTTATTCGACTTGTTGGTTTAAGTTCGACATCTTAAATTCAGTGTTTTGAGATCGAATCTTAACAACAACAATAATATTTTTATGGTATTTCTATTAAGCATTATTTAATTATTTCTACATCAACTTCAACTATAAAATCACAATAATTGGTCTACTTAATTTTTCGGTGACTATAAAAGTGTCCGCTTAAATTTACTATGACGTTTCTATTAATTATATCATTTAAATTATTGTTTACAACTGAGCATTTTAGCTGCCTGCTGCAGCTGTTTGAAGCAGACAAAGTGACTACAATCTGTCTGCTTAGTGTTATGATCACTATTAAAATGACTATTATTTCGTTATTTTTTCATGTACTTTAACTATAAAATTGCAGTAACATATCTATTTAATTTTGAAATGGCTATTAAAATATCTATTATATCCGTGCAACGCATGGTATTCGAAAACTAGTTATCCTAAAAATTACTATGACATGTATGTATTGACTTGTGTGAAGAAATACGAAACATGTCATCCTAAAAATTACTGTATAAGAAACATGTTGGTTGAGTTGGTGTTGACTAAATACCACTGTGTTTATAATTTTTTTATTATAAATGTATTGGTTTATTGTTCAATTTTTCTTTGTCCGACCTCACGTCCACGAGTCCTCTCTGATTTATACTATATAAAATTAAGTTTTGAGGTTTAATTCACATCTCAAAAGCTAGTTCAAAAGAAAGAGAGTTGTCCAAGACTTATAAGAAATCTATTCATCTCATTAATTTTATTATTCTTCAATCATACACAATTCTTATATATATATCGTAGAAATAGAAAGGATATTTTCGACCAATTGCATAGATTTTATTAGGATTAAATAATATAAGATGAAGCGAGAGAAGTAAGAGGACAATTGGGTGAATAAAGAAAGAAAAAGAAAAGGGAAAAGTGAATTGAATGATGTAAAGAGGGGAAACAATGAGAGTTGCTTTTTTCGCTATTTTATTCATCTCTTCACCTTTTCCACTTAATTTTTTAGGTTCCCTATTAAGGCTACTTACTCCTTTAGGCTGGATGCCATAAGAAGAAAACACAAAAAATATTTTCATTTTTTTTCCATAAAAAATATTCTTGATCCCTATATTATTTTGAGATGTTAATAATATTTGTTCACCTTATGAAATCAACAGATAATTTTTATTTAATTTCTAATTAACATAGTATTTATTATATTCAAAAGATACTTTGATAAAATTATCCTGTTATTTAATACATTTTAATTCTGATGTATTTATCTTAAAAGTATTTATATATTTATTGATAACCTAACAAACACAGGAAGGTAGGAGTGTTGGGTAGTGGAATGGAGTGGGGTGTTTTGAAATGTCAACTAAATTACTGAATTTATTTTTACGAAGAAAATATTTAACCAATCAATATTATTGGTCTGCTGCCGATAGTTCTGAATAGTGTGTGTTGCATTTAATTTTAAAAATATTTTTCTTCTGTATCAAAAATCAAACATTAGAAAAAAATATTTTTCTTTCATATTAAACAAATTTTTAATCTTGTCATTGATTAATTTTTTAGAATCAAGATGATTTTTTTGAAATAGAGAGAGTAGCTATTAGATGATAACTGATATCTATTTCTATTATATGAAGATGTAACACGTAGGATCTATTACTTGAATCAAATTATATCAACATTATGAAAATTCTGAGTCTAAAAAAAAATATTTCAAATAAATCTGTATCATTTTATGTTTATTTTTTTAGCAAAAAAACATAATTTACTAATTGATCATAGAACTTGACCAACATTTTTTAGCATGCTTGAGCCCAATTTCCTAGCTGGACTATGATGTCAAATCATTTTAGTTACCTTTTTAATTATAATGATTACCATCCATGTGAAAAAATATATACATACAGTGGAGTGCTACAAGCTTCTTTATTCTCTATTTTAATATTTTTTTCTTTAATTCTTTTTTGCAAGTGTTTACTCTTTCTCAATTTCCATTTTGTCTTATAGTAACCACACTTGTTTTTATTAATTATATGTAATGACCAAAATCCCAAAGTAGTGAACATTTGACTTGCAAATTCTCATGTTCTTTTGTCACATGCAGAAACTTTTTCCCTCAGAAAAAGTATTTGTTGTCTAATTTATTAGTACAAACTATTATTAATCACATAAAAGTAGTTAACTTTCCACATGTCCTTGCACATCATTAGGGCGTATTAGTCTGAGTGTATGAGCTTTGAACGTTTGAGTCATGTTAATTTAAAAATTATATA
>JAOTQR010000069.1:24746620-24763973 GCA_025774065.1 Solanum ossicruentum | reverse complement strand
TATACTCCTTTATTTACCATATTTTTTTTATTATTCTCATCAATTCTCAAAATTTTTAAAAATTTCTTCTCTCCATTCGGATACATTAACTCATTATACCAGATATAATAATTCAGTAATCTAATACATTAATTTTGGTTATTAAATTATCTATATATTCAATGTATCATGCTTTAAATATTATGATATTACCTGCTGATACGTAAAAATCCTAATTTTTGAATCCTAAATTGAATTAATATATTCAAATTGTCATATTTTTAAAAGAATTTCTATAAATTCAGGAAAGATAGGAAAGCATGATAATTAATACTATTTGCTTAAACCACCCTCATAATTAAGGGTTAATTAGTTTGAAAAAGTAAAAAAGTTGTTTCTTATTTTCATAAGACATGAAATATTTTGAAATAAATTCAGTTTACCAAAGCGACTTATTTTGAAAGAAAGTCGAATCAATATATTTTCAAATGAAGTAGACAACCAACTCACTATTTGTATTTATACATAACAACAATTTCATCACTGAATTAATTAAGGAATTTGTCGAAAATTTCTAGCTGATTTATCAATAAAACACTCCTAGCTAATTGAATTTTTTTTTAATAATATATTGTTAATTCGTAGCTAAGTAAAATAACATGAGATTTTTGTTGTTTAGCTACGAAATTATATTCTTAGCTTATTCTTCATTTTCTAGTAGTGAATGGTGAGATTCCAGGAAGGTGATTTTAGCTAAATGAAATTAGCATGAGATTTACCTTGTTTGTTAGTTCTACTACCCTCACTCTAGGGCCGAAATTAGGGAGGGGCTTCATCGGCGAAAAATTACACGATATTTATAAGAAAATTTTTCTATATTTTCGTATATATATTAAATTTGAACCTCTTGAAAAATAAATAAAGTCTAGTATAATGGTAGGTTTTCTTTTAAATTAACCCTCATGCTCAGGGTTTGAATCCCACTTAAAGCATTATTTTTTTAGTTTCTCTTAATTATTCATCTGAAATTGAATTTTGTTGTTTTATTCGCACAATTATACTTTTATATTTTGAACCCCCCTAAGTTAAAATCCTGGATCAGCCACTGGCTCACGCCTGTTCTAGTCGTTTTAGCTTCTCTTAATTATTCATTTGAAATTGAATTTTGTTAGTTTATTCGCACAATTATACTTCTATATTTTAAACCCCCTAAGTTAAAATCCTGGATCCGTTACTGACTCATGTCCGTTACTGATCGTTTTAGGTTATCAACTGACTTATTTGTAGGTGAAATATGACAGGCATCATCATGCCCTGAAGTCGGGTCGAAACAGTAATATACACAACCTTAAGCCAGCTAGACATATACATATAACAACTTGGACAAGTTTACACCAATATATTCATCTTTAAATGTTGTTGCCACTTCTTATCCTTCTTATGAACATTCATTGCTCTTGCTTCAGAGACAATTTTTCTATGATAGTTTTAGGTGAAGCAAATACTTTAGTCTTCTTTAAATTTTGTTAATGCATAATGCTTAACAGCAATTAAATGTTCTCCCTGTACATTGTGGAAGTCAACCAAACTCACTTATAAATCATAATTTTGATACACTTTGTCTGTTGGTAAAGTGGATTTATGTGGGGATAAAGAAATGAATTTTGGGTCTAATTCTTTTCTCATCAATCATAGCATAGATAATTTAATTTGGAGGCTAACGAGACAGGTTATCCTTTGAGATCATGTTAAAAGATGAATTTTAGGCTTAACTCAACCACAAAAACTAATTCAGAAGAACACGATCGTCCAAGCCTATATAAAGAGACCATTCATTCTACTTTTTCATCCTTCGCGTCCAACAAGCTTACGCTAGATGTGGATGTGTAGCCGAGCAAAAGAAAATTACTTACAATAACACCATATTGAAAAAAAATTGTATTTGGAAAAGAAAAAAATTACACAAAATAAACACCGTATAAAATTATTTACTTAAATTAGATCAAATCTAAATTATTTACCCTTAATTAACTCATAACCCAGATTATTTATCCTCTTACTCTACTTTTCCCTTTTTTATTTCGCACATGACGTCAACACGATGTCAATATTATACTCCAACGGTATATATCTACCGTACCAGTATCATATAAGATGAGCTCAATCCTCTATGGTATCTAGTGATATATTGATATCCTATTGGTATACTCCCAAAATTTCCTTTTATGTGTCGTCCTTATTAAAAATGTATGGTACTCAATATATGTCATTTCATAATATCAATGCATAAGTTACACTCTTCTTCCTATTTTGCCCTTGATATTAATGACTTTGAAAATATATACTCTTTGACCAACTAAAAGAACTAAAAAGATAATTACTATTAAATAAGGACAAAATGGTAAATCCACTTTTTTTCTAATGCAAATGTTAACACCAAAAAGGTGAAATGTAAAAGGAAACGAAGGGAGTATTATATAAGGTGGACGTTGACATCAATACACAAATTTGTAAAGAGCATAGGTACAAAGGAGTATATGAACGTAATCAACTTAACTTTCCTTTGAAAACTGTTCAATACTTAATAGATCAGCCCAAATCTTGTCTTCGCTTTTCTGCCACAAAGAAAATCTTTTTAGCATAAGGGAACTTGCTCAGTCCTTTGAATTGTCCTTGTCCAATGTTTCAACAACAGTGCTACAACCACATTGGACCCCCAACAAAATAATAATCCCGTAGACTGCCAAATTTATGCTTTTTTCCCATAATAAAAAGATATGTTTCCTCACTTCTTAGACAAAGTCGTTTTCCTTGCCACTAATTGAAATTTTTATCTCAATATTCCTTATTTCAACTCACAATTATACATCAATACTGATCTCTAGTCCTCAAATGGTTTGATCAAAACACTATCCGATTTGTTAATATTTATATCTTTTTTGATCTGTTGATGTTTTTGACCTCGAAAATAAGTGTACTGAAACTTTTGAAACCTTCAAGATCAAAAATCAACTTATTGAACTTGAAATTTTGCCCATATGAGCACACAAGTTCTAAAATTCAAGATCACCTACCTCCGAAGCATTCACCTTTTCTGCCTGGCCCAATACTTAACCTGTTTAAACAACACTTCTAAAATGGCATTGGATTGCAGTTGTACATATTCTACAGCCCAAACATCATCCGCTAAAGTTCAAGAGAGGTAAGAGCCTCGGCCCAGCACTCAGACTAGAATATGATACTACATGACACACCAAACGGAAAGCATTTGAAGTGTTGAACTCTGCAATGGCAAAACAATGCCTGACCAGATAGACATAAAAATTGAACTTGTGAAGCCCTTGGAGAGTTTATGACAAACAGAAACAAGATTTTACAGGCAGAAAATATTAGAAAGATAGCAATATCAGGAGTAAAGGAAATACATAGTGAGTACAAGAATCCAGTCACAGCATATATAGTTGAATACCAGTTGTCAAGAACAACCGCAAGTACAAGAAAAAGTAAACAAGTCTTGGTTCTTCTACATAATATATCTCTTCTTTGAAACTCTGTAACATACACCACTATCACCTGCAGCTACTTGGGGCCAATGTCCTTGATACCACAAATCTGCTCCTCTCCCATGGCAGACATCACCGACAGAACCAGGTCCTTCCCCTCAGCAAAACCATCTTTGATCTGTGCTTATCATTATGAAAAACAAAGTTAAGAGCGTCCAAAAAATACACAAACTCATGGTACAAATTTTATCTTGCATTAAAGGAATTAGCTCTACCCATATGATCAAGAAAAATAAACCGTGCAAATGCTTTTTGATCTGGGAATTTAAGAAAAAACTAATGGCTTATTCTAAATATAGAGTCGAAGTACAAACAAATGGCTCTCATCACTAAATGCTACTCCTTCCATTAATATGATGGCTTGTTTTCAAGTATCACCAACTTAAATCTTTGTATTCCTGAACATAAAATGGGGAGCAAAGAAACATTGATGTCCAAAACAGATGCTGTACTGATGCTTACCTGAGTCAGAAGCGTATCATCAGTTGGGAGCCTCAAGTCATCCTTGGTGTTACCATTTTCAGTCAACAGACTCACCTGAAACCATATTATAAGCGAGATAGGACAAAAACAAGGATATTCAAAATCGAAGAAAAAGTGATCGCATAATACGTACAAAGCCATCCTCAGAGATATCAATAAGCTGATAGTCAGTCCTACTCACATGAGGAACCTATAAAGAAAACAAAACATATTGGTTAACAATAATAATTTAGTAAAATGAGCAAATAACAAAGCCGCAAGGAAAATGACATGTCCAGAGGCAGTTACTTACATCACAGTTATGAGAAGAGGGAACAATATCCTCAAGCTTCTTTCCAGTGAAAATGTCGATCCCCACAAAGTGACATTTAGCATGACCGTGCTTGCCTGTCTTGGAAGTCGAAACATCAACCACCTTCAACAACAAAAAAAAGACCTATCAGTACTTGTAACTATGAATCAATCAGGGGAACATACAACAAAACTAACAATGGTAAAAAAAGGAGGCCTATTAAACCTTGACCCAATCTCAGGACTATAGGTTGGATTTTCCAAAGCTTATATCACTGGAAATTTTTGCAGTCACTGGAACTTTTAATTTTGATAATCGAGAAATCTCCAAGGACTAGAGATGCATGGTTTGAAACATTCCAAAAGAGTCAAGTATATAAATCTTTTTTTTTTCTTTCTTTTCCCATGAGTGTATAGGGATGAACCTAGAATCTAGACTCAGTGAGTTCAGAATGAGTAGAGTCTCTCCTTATGCATTTTTCTTTAGAGGGACTCAGTGAGTTCAGGATGAGTGTGATCTCTCTATGTATTTTTCTTCAAAGGGTGCTATCTTATTATATATACAACTTCTAAGAATTCTTTCACATGAACAAATAGTTTGTATCAAAAACAACGAATTCAGTTAAAACCACAGAGCCATCCCGAATCAGCTTCTGTTAATACAAATTGCACTCAGTTATGTAGCTACATGGTATATCAAGGGTGATCGCTCAAATATCCTTCGTCAAAAAGTTACATAGTGTAAATTGGTCTAAATAACTTTTTCAGAGATACATACTGAAATTTTAAACACACTTAACAAAATTTCTAGCTTCGGCACTGAAATCTGCACTATGTCAACCTCGCCTTAACCACATGAATGAACTCTGCAGAGTGTACCAGTCTCTGTAACGTGTTCTTCACCAGAGCAACCAATAAAAGGACAACAAAAAAATTCAGGAAGATCAAATATTCGTCCACAAAAAACCCTAAATACTAAATAATGCTTGGATGACCGTGACTGCTAGCATCTCAATAAATTATCAGTATGACAAAATCTAGAAATCAGTATAACATTAACAAACAAACAAAACGAATAATGAAACAACTGTAGAGAGTGACCTTGCAGGGACGATTTTTGATGACGATGTGACCATTCTTACGAATAGTACCAGCTTGTTGAGGGTAGGTCTTTGAAGCTCCGGCATCGGCCTTGGATTCGAAATGGTGCTCTTCGTCCGACATCGTTGTTTCTGGTTCACCGTTCGGCCGGTGGAGCAGACAAAGTTTGGGTTTACTGGTAGTGAGGGTTTTTGTTTGCTTATTTGCTTTATGTATATGATGATGCGTTCAAGTGACGCAGTCGTCTAACGGTGAGATTTTGGAATTTTATTTATTTTTCATCCTTATCCCTCCCTCGCCCGCTAAAATCGGCGTGGGCGGGTGGGTCGTAGTTGGATTTTTAATTTTTTTTTGAGTTTTTATTTTTGAAGTTCGTGGAGTCTCGATTAAATTTGAATAACACATTGTAGAGCTATTTTAGGAATAGTGCTCTTAATAGATTTTTTTTTAATGTCAGGACTTGAATCTAAGATATCTGACTAAGGTGAATCACTTTCATCAATGTAATTTTTAATTTTTTTTAATATTATATTAAAATTTTAATTAATTTTATTAAAATTTTAAAATTATTAATGTCTGGATTAAATTTGAATCACTTTCCACGATTTCCACGACACCTTTTATATTCAGCACTGACATTCGAAAATTTTAGTTTGAGGTGCAGTAGTTCCATTGTCACAAAATAATTTATGTTGGTGTGATTTTTGAACAGTAGTATAATAGCATTTTATTTATAATCGTGACTTAAATTTTGCAGAATCAATGGTTGTGTAAGATTTTATTTTTCTATAATGGCACTTTAATAAAAAATCAATGTTATTTATTATTTATCAATGTTATTTATTATATTAAATATGAGGGTTTCAGGAAACAGTCTCTCTACTTTTATGATAGTGGTAAGGTCTGCGTACATTCTACCCTCTCCAGACCCCACTTGTGTGATTTTACTGAATATATTATTGTTGTTATTTATTATATTAAATACACTTTTTTTGTAAAATTATTTTTTATCATGGGGATGTTCAAATATTATGTAATATTATTTTGTAAGAAATATTATGTATGTAATAAGCTGTTAAAATATTTATCATTATCATCATCAATATCATCCAACTTATAAATTTTAAGTGTAAATATTTAAAGGAAAAATTATGCAGATAAGCAAACATATATTAATTAATTAGCCAACATAATTATAGTTTCAATTAGTTACGGTTCGCTGCAAATAATTAGGTGTAATTACAGTTTGTGTTTTATATAATTCGCACAATTTATACAAACGTCGTGTGCAATTATACAAAATCTGTGCGCGAATCAAATTGGATACCGAGATATACAAGCACTATGAATTGTATAACAGATTATACAAACGTTGTGTATAAATTGTTTAGCGAAATATATAAGCGTTGTACAAAAGCTGAGAATTATATCAATGTATATAAATGTTGCGAGAATATTACAAACGCTGCTATAACTATAGTTACGAAATATAATTACCCAAACTATAGCTATGGAGCATAATTAGACTTTGTATGTTTGTCATTTATGAAATTTGAGACCGAAAAAATTAGAAACCATTTCAGACATAAAACCATAAACTCCTATATCTCTCTAGTGTTTTGATCAAGAATGAAAAATGCTAGATGACAACATCATTGAGTAATAATTCACCTTTCTCCGTCAAGAAAATCAAGATTTATAAATTACATTCACTTTTCACTTTTGGGCAAGATCAGATTATGTCAATGTCAAAACAATTCTGTTCAATATAGCGGCTCAAACATATTAGTGACCTAAGGCGAAAATCGATTGTAAATAGAACTTACATAGTATTTTTTCTAAAAGAATCTATAACCTATTATTACTAAAACAAAAATTGAAATCCCTAAAATTTGGAGGTGCTTGCTTTTTTATAACACTGTTGAGTCACCCTGGTATACAATAACTTAGTACCATCAATTAATGATCTATCATGTTGGATGTAAACCATATATCACAATGCACAAACAGGTAATGAGAGGACTGAAATGTTTAGTAGATATATGGACATGTACATTGCTTTCTTCATAAATTGAATATACCAGTGAATGAAATTGTAAGAACAACAGGTTAAGGACCATCATCAACCTCATTAAAAAATCGAAAATTTATCCTATTTTGATCTTTGTTGAAGCCTCAAAATTCATCAACTTTAACAGCATCACGAGGCATTTCATATGCGTCTTTTGACCTTGATTTCTTCACTCCAGCATTGAACCACACCTTATCGGACTTGTAGCTCTCAACGTTGATGCTCGTGACTTTGACCCATACCAACACCTTGGTCTTCATTCCATCTATTCCAGTGAGTTTTCCCCTTGACAGAGTTCCTTTGATGCGAGTAGCATACCTCATAACAGATGAATCCTTGAAGCAGACCTCACAGGTTGATGGCAGGTAGACAATGAGCTTCGCATTTGACTCATCAAATTCATAACATATTATGTTTTGGGGAAAAAGACCAGGAGGCAGGTTGTATTCTCGCAGGAGATCTGGCAAAGATTTTGTAGGTTTGCCTAGCAATTACAGAATTATTTGCATCAGATAAGAGTGCTATAGGTTGCGGAGAAATTGAAGTAAAAATGTGTATGACTAACTTTGCATCATTGAGATAAAATTATCCAAAGGACAACTGTTGGGAGCACCAGTATACACATCCTTCAATGCAAATGCTATCATATAGGGATGTGAACTATACAACAACGACATGCACAGTGTAATCCCAGACCTTACCCTTACCTTTGTGGGGTAGAGGTTGTTCCCAATAGATCCTCGGAGGGATGTGAATTATGTCACCCAAAATCGGCACAGGTCTCAGACCCCCTTAGGATTCAACTAGAAGTAACAATGTGGCACAGAAGTTAGCTGGAGCAAGCTTTCCAGAAAACAGCAATGTGCTGCGACAATTTCATATTGGCTATTTCCATTGTATGAATTTACATGATGGCGCTAAACTCAGCTAGGAGCCACATTTTTTGACCAGATTATTGCACATTGATAACTGGATGCAACATTGTTTTTCGAGGGAATAGAGCAAAAGTAACAGTAGTGACTACTTATTTCTATCTATGCAGAGGCAAATAGACCACTGGACTTTTACTACTTACTCATAGTGGAAAATGTTTTCTTTCAGGATCAATCATTAGTTTCCATCCATGATAGCCGGAAGAGTTAAATGCGATACTTAAGAAAAAACTATACTATATAAATACATATAAATTCACAGGCAGACAGAAAATGCAGAGTTGATTGAAGCAAATGCATACCTTTTAGCTTGTTGAAAATCCATTTTGCCTTTTCTTCAACAGTGCTCGACAGATTCTGAACCAAGCGAAGTCACAGTGATGAAGTGGTTACTTACAAGTTTATCTACATAGGTAATAGAACAAACTGAACTGCCAAAACTCAAGAGAACAAGTTTTTGTTTTATATACTATTTGAACAGAGACTATTATGTCAATGACACAAAATGATGCAGTCCAGGCTTTAGTAAACAATGACGAATTTCTTGCCAATTCTGCTACAGACGCATCATTTCATTAGAAATTTCTGCTGCGAATCCAGAAGATGTGGTTATAGAATTACAGCATCTTAAGTATGAGCTTATAAACCATTGACACTCCTTCTATTTCCTCTTAATAGTTGTCCTCAAAAGGACAGTCATAAAGTCATACCGGTGATTCATGAGTCATGACCAACATCAATGAAAATCAAAATAACTAAACAGACAGCAATAGCAACAAATCTCCAGCATCTAATGACGGAAACACAATGGCACCAGCAATCAGCTTAAGGTTTAGTACTGAATTTGAATTCAAACTTAATAGAAGTAGAAATGAACTTAAATTATCAAGTGAAGCCCAAGAAAGATTTCATACAAACAGTTAAAAGGGAGGGAGCTATTGTTCTTGCCTAGATCCCATCTCTACATCAAAACTGGAACTTCCACAATCTATAGCCATTGCACAACTCTCTTCTCCCTTTCCTTTTACGAAGTGGCCAGAATTTTACTCTGGGTATTTGAAGTAGTTTATATTGAGTTCTTTTACAGAAACAACCACTCTACCTGTATGAGGTAACGGTAAGGTGTGCATACATACGAAGCCACCTGTTCATCAGGGGTTTCATGCGATTATACAATTTATACCTGATTAAAATAATTATATATATATATATATATATATATGATAAATGTCGAACACCTTCAACAAGTTCATGTATTTAGTGTTTCAAATTTTGAAATCCCTAAATCAAAATCCTATATACGCACTGCATATATTCTCAGATCCTACCAATGGAATTTCACCAAATATGTTGTTGGCACCAATCTGGCTTCCAATGGCAGAATCCTTGGACCAAACCAGATTTCACATAATACAATGACAAAAGCATAACTTAAGCATTGCAGAACTTAATATACCCCAATAGACGCAACCATAAATGCACAGAAGAAGAAAGCAAAGAGAGACAAAAGAGGTTATACAGATAGGTCCTGAGAGATGTTGGAGATCTCTTGTTTGGCTTTCTTAGAAACCCAGAATGTACTTGATTTCAAGCTCCCTACTGTGGTTAGTGCTTTCTCCATTCTAACCACAACTCACCCTTAGAGCTGACAAATGAACAAAATGCAACAAATATCTGTTTCTATATCTCTCTGTGGATGTGAATTTGGCTTTGCTTCTTTCTGGATCACTGCTGTCATGTCTCACAACTCATCATTTGTCTCAACTCACCATTACCAAAATAACGGCGATCCAATAAGAAAAAAGAACATATTTATTTAATTCTCAACTATTGTCAAGTGTCTTTTCGGCATATTCAGAATTTTCTTTCCATAGAATTTAAAATTTTAAGAAATAAACATACGAAATAATCGAAATTTTTAGATGAGGGTATTTTGAAAATAACCTCTTATCTTTATGAGTCAGCGGTAAAGTCTGCATATATTTTACCTCCCAACTTCACTTATGTGACCTATCTGGTATGTTGTTGTTGCAGACACATGAACTAATAAAAGAGTTTCGATATTTATTATATATACCTAAAAAATTATTTTTACATTATATAAATAGTATAATTTTTGAAGGGAGTTCAACCCACTTATTACTATGTGGCTCCGCTACTGGGCAAGGGCCATTCAAATTGTGTAGTTTCTTCCAAAAGTAATACAAAGTGATTAGTTCCTATGGAAAAAAAGTGTCATCAACTACTAAACGTTGAGTTAAATGGAAAATTACGTTAATGCTACTTTTTCTTCCAAGTTAATTTACGTGTAGTTGTGTGACCACCTTTTAAAGACTGCTTATACCATATCATATAGGAAATAAATAATTAAAACAAGATGAAGATGATCTTGTAAATTTGGAGGAAAAGTTTTTGTATTAAAGAGATTTAGAAGTCTCTTTATTATCATCAAAGTCTGTGATAAAGTAATAAATATTTTTCTTTTTATAATTAAAAATTAAAATTCAAGTCGATGCATAAAATCATCTTTAAAAAAGAATGTTTTATTTATCTCAAATATATTTTTTATTATTATTATTATTTTGTTTGGGGGGCCATGAAATCGTGTTGTTATCTTATTTAGGTGGCAAATAGCAATCATGTGATTTAGCCTTAAATCCACTTAGACAATCATGTGGAATGTTTAGCATCTATTTGGGAATCATGTGATGGTGGATGCCCCACACAAATAATTCAAAAGATTTTTCTATTTCTTTGCTTCCAAGGCCATGTTAGTAATTACATCATTATGCTTGGATTCTATTTTAAAAAATGATTGGATTTGCACAAAAAGTTTTTGAAAATATTTAATGGAAATGGTTGAATTTACACTCTGGATTTATCAAAGTTGCACCCTTCCTTCCTTGTACATGACCAAACCACAGGAACAACTTGATAAGAAAAAAAGGGCAAACCCAGTGCGGAAAGCTCCAGGTAAGCAACAAATAGTTTGCTTAAGACAGAAACAAGTTTATTATTACCAAGTACCAGACGACAGACACACCGTGCCATTACACAAACCAAGTCGTATGTTTTTAGACTACATAAAGTCACATCCTATTACTTGGAACAAAAATAATATATATATCCATCACTGTAATTGCAAAGAAGATGGGCAGCATTACAGATAACTCTGACTTGATTTATGGCAACACAACAGCGATGGAAAATGTCATCAAAATTCTCCTTTTCGGAATGTGGTTCCTTCAAACATACCTCACCTTCAGCCTCTGGGGAAATTGGCTTATGCCTTCACTTTTTCTTGCTTCATAAGTTGTATAAATTCTCCAAATACTGCCCAAGGTAAAAGGATACAATTGAGAATCTTTACATAATTAAGGCTTGATTCAAGCAGCTGCACTCAGATACGAGGTAAATCCTTGTTTGCTCTGTAAAATCTGGTCTACAAAGTTCTGATAGAAATTGATGTAAGAGAAATAATTCTGGAAATACTTTTCTTCACTTAGGGTGTTTTGGCTATGGAGGACAACATTTTCCAAAAATGTATTTCCAAAATTTTCATGTTTGGTTGGTCTTGGTCAAATGTTATAGAAAAGATTTTGTTTAGGAAAGCATGCTACTTAAAACTAAGGGAAAATGCTTCCCTAATGGAACCAAAGAAAACAAGTTTTAGAAGTTGAGTCCCTGAGTTCATTGTCTCCTTCCCATCCACCCAATGCCCGCATCCACTGCCACCCTTAAAACCCCACCCCCACAGTATTTTGCTAGGTAACATATAAATGCTCTTGGGATTAAATTTTTTGCTTACTAAACACTAAAAAAAATCACTTGTTTCCCAGAAAAACATTTTTCTTCGTACCAAACACATCCTTTTTAAGGCATCGGAATTTTTAATGAAGATTTGACTTTAGCAGAATCCTAGATTAGGCTTGATCAAAAAAAATAGTCCTACAGTAGTTTCTTTTGTAGAAGTGATTGGCCATGTGACATCATTATATTCGAGATTGTAGTTATCATCTTCATCAAATCCTCATAGTAGATGGCAATAGTAGAAGTTTATAACTAAAGACAACCACTCAAGAAATTGCCCGAGGTTTGTTGTGTAAAAGGACAAGGAGGATCAGCTAGGATAATTTTACCAGGATCTGAATCATGCGGCCCTGGAGATGCTTCAGGGTGGTATTGAAGTGACATCAGCTTCATTTTAGCGGAGGCAAGACCAGCACAACTTCCATCATTTAAATTTACATGAGTCACCTCTACACCATCTGGAAGAGACTCTGGGTCAACAGCATAGTTGTGATTCTGCGTAAGTAAGATGATAAATTATTCAACAACATAATTTATAGATAAAACGCCCAAGCTACACGTTTGGAGTACAAAAAGCAAGTTTTTAGGTGTTTGGCCATGCAATTTGGAGTTTTGACTTGAAATCAGTGTTTGTTTACGACATTGGAACAAAACTTCAACTACAATTTGAACTTTGATTTGGGGTTTGGTGAAGAAGGTGTGTACGTAGAACTTACCCCAACCTACATCGCTAAGGCAGAGAGGTCGTTTCCGAAAGACTCTCAGGCACAAGTAAAACAATTCAAAACAAGATTGAAAAGAAAATACAGTAGTGCATCTAATCACAAGCATTTATCCATGAAAAGAGCATGAAAATATGTGATTTGCTAATGCAGCCTTAGGATATTCTAATATGTTTATGAACTATGGTTTGCTTATTCGGAAAGATTGTATAAAGTGGGGACATTTTGATAATCTTCACGAATTGTGAATTTTCATGTTTATGAGATAAAGTAAAACCTTTTGAGATCCAACTTGCATGTCAAAACAATATTTCCACTTCAACTCATGGCCAAAAGAGCCTTTAAACTAAGAAACTAAACTGTAATTATTATGCACGGACCGTAATACTTAAAAAGGGAAGTAAACGTTGACGGACTGAGGTGCAATTGTACGGAAAATTTGGAAATCCACAGAACAATCAAGCTAAAGTTCTCTATTACACATACCTGGGCACTGATCTCAACACATCCATTTCGAAGGTTTCGGACTGGATGATTTCCTCCATGGTGACCAAATTTCATTTTGAATGTCTTACCCCCCAATGCTTGACCAAGCAACTGGTGACCCATACATATACCAAAAACAGGAATTTTTTCAATAAGTTCTTTTACCGTTTCAACTGCATAAGGTACTGCAGAGGGATCTCCTGGCCCATTGCTGAAAAGAACCCCGTCAGGTTTCATCTTTAGGGTTTCAGATGCTGGCCATGTTGAAGGAACAACAGTGATTTTACAGCCATACGATGCTAAGCGGCGAAGTATATTATGCTTGATTCCAAAATCATATGCAACAACCTTCATCCAACGGGGGGCAAAAGTAATTAGTTTTCTGACAGGAACAATGTTCTTTTCCAAATCTAAAAACTCTAGCAATACTAACATTGAAAGTTTCCTTATTTCTTCCATTATCATTAAACTCCCAATCCGAAGCTGTTCTATCAACCCACTGATAAGGAGATTTGCATGAAACACCACTGATTAGATCCACACCTACACAACGTAATACATCAATAATAAAATTCTTGCAATTTTCCAGAAATTCCAAATATTTTCCACTTTATTTGGAATTTATGAAAAATACAAGGCTAGTAACTTACCCACAATGTCCCATGTACGGGACATTTCAAGAAGTTCTTCGTCACTTTTTGAATTTTCTGTGCTCAAGACTCCAATGAGGCTTCCGTCTTCTCTTAATCTTCGCGTAATTGCACGGGTGTCAACATCATCTGTTGTATGGTAGGGTGACTAATATATCAGAGAATTTCAATTCCACAGTTTGACATGGAAATGACAAGTGATCTTGTATAGGACACACATAGGACTTACATATACCCATGATGTTCCTTTCAGCCAAATAGTCACCAAGTGTCTCTGAGCATCTCCAATTTGAGGTGCTGAGAAATATACAATAGGTTAATCTAGGGTTGAAAATGGGCAGGTTAGGCTGAATTTGGGGGGAACAAAATGGTTGAGTTAATAAATGGATGGGCTATTGGCTTGCCCAATCTATATTTCTTCTTCAGCCCAATCTTTTAATGGAAATGGGCTAAGCTAATAAATGGGGTCATGGCCAGTTCTCTCACCACTAGGTTGAACTATAAACACCATACTGTTCGAAGAGCGGAGTCTGATTTGAAAAGCAGGGCACAGCGACCAAACCTGATACTTAGACTTCTTATGACTAATCCTGCAAGAAAGCACTGCCTCGATTCTTCATCATCTGCCCAGAGAAATTCCCATAACAGTTACAAAAGATAATTCAAACAAAAACAACAATTAGTCAGGAAGCAAAAATGTTAAACGCACCAAAATTGATCCCAGTATTCCCGATATGAGGGTTAGTCATCAAGACAAACTGGCCCGCATAACTGGGATCTGTAATTATCTCCTGGTACCTGTAACATCAGGAAATAGAATAACCACATAAAATAGACACTCAAAAGAATCTGAAAAAGAAAAAAAGTCCAGGTAGAAAGAGATGAAAGCAGAGAGAAAATAAATTCATTTTTTACTGCATTGTTTGAATAACTCTACGAGTTATATCATGCATCCAATTATAGGTATCATATACAAAAAGGTCTCTTCCACTTTCCGACCAAATCTCTCTCTATTCTGGCACATAAATGAAGGGATAGAAGAGATTATGGCAGATCATGTTCACCAAGAAATGACCTGAAATTGGATCTTGGTATATTTAGCGAAGATAATATATGCTTGGGATTTACAATTTCCTTTCTACATGCTTGGGATAAGATATTTAGTCACAAATTAGCAAGCAAAATAAATTGTGTTATACCCAGTTAAAGAGGTATTAAAAACCACTTCTCCAACTTGGGTTCCACGAGCGCCAAATGATTTTGCTCTCCAAATAGAGCCGTCCTCAAGAACAAGTCTAGCATCTGCTACCTTCCAAGGTCTTTCAATCAGACCTGCAGCTCATCCAGGAATTATATAATCATTCATGAGTTCTAATACACATGATTAATTTCAAATTAATCTACAATAAGGAGAACAAAAGGTCCTTGTGCTCATAAAAGGAATGGACAACAATGTATAAACAAAACTTAATAGTACTGAACTCAAAAAAGGAAAGATAACATACTTGCACCATAATGAAATTGAGTTGCGGCTAAATATGTCTCCATCACTCTCAGCTTATGCAGAAACTCAGGGCAAGCAGACGACAAAACCCAGAAAATTACAACAAACGTACTTAAGAAGAACAACTTCCAATGCCTACTTGTCGAGCTTGGGGTCGTGGTCTTGTAACCAAAGCATGGAATACGACTAAACTTTTCCCAAAATGACCCATTTTCTGGGCAAAATTTCATGATTGAAGAAAGAGAAAAAATATTTACAGTGAGGATGGACATGGCTTGGGGCACCCTTGGTATTTTTATTATACTTTTGTTTTTATTATTCTTGCACACTTAATGTTGGAGCACAGGGAAAATTCAAAGTGATTAAAAAGTTGGAGAAAAATCAACATTTCACCAAATTTCTGACCCTGAAAAGTTTCCTGCAAAGGTTGATTTTCTTGACTTTTTATAATTTTGTTTTTACAATGTGCTTATATGATAGTAGTTAAATGAATGCATACAAATGTATGCTAATCGGAGATAGAAGCATTTGATATCAAACATTGGTTCGAAACTAAGATTCTCATAAAAACAGTATTAAGGCTACATCTTAAGTTCTTACAAACATAAAAAAACATAAACAAATGAAAATTATCGCATGGCTCTTTTCGTATCTGCTAGATTTTCTTCAGCCACTTTTTCTTTTGTTTGTTGAAAGGTAACATTATTGCATAAGCAGTCAGATGAGGTACTGTACATTACAGAAGTTTACGATGCTTTCTGATCCTTCCACTTTGACTATGCAAATCTGGATACATTTAAAATTAATCTGACCAGTACAATATTTAATCCCCTCAAAGATCCTACAATTCCTTTCTATCCAAATAATTCACTGAGGAGCTTCTGTTCAGCATCTCTATCTCCTTTCTCTTTTTTCTTTTTGCTAATCGTGGTGTCCAAGCCAACTAGCGCCCACCTCGACTAATTCCACGAGATACTTGTCACCTCCCACCAACAATTGTTTCTTCTCCTTCACTCAAGCACAGTTTATTTTGTTGCAGGAGCAGCTTGATCAAGTCTTCAGCTTACTTTTTGGAATTTTTGGATTCTCTAAAGATGTAAATATCAAATTATCCCCAAAAAAAAGGTAATATAGCAGGGAGCCCTCTCTCTCTCTCTCCTCATCTGGTGTACTTCTGCTATAGATTTTTTATATTAGGTGCATGTCACTCTGAAACATTATCATTTGGGTATGAATTAACAATTATAGGAATCTATTAGCAGAAAAGAAAGGCATCTTTCCAACCAACCTCCTTAGATTTATTTTTATACTGACCGAGATGCACTATTTTCTAATATATACATATTTCAGCAAATTTATGGCCACTTTGGTTGCAGGAAGCCATGTGGATGAAGAATCTAATTTAAAAAATCTAACTGGGGTTGTTGATTTTTTGAAACATTAAGTTTTTTTATACGAACTACTAGGGGAATTATTATAAAGATGAACTGGTCCAACTGATAAGGATGTATTTGGTAAAAAAATAAGACAATAATATAACCCATCAAAAGAAAAAGAAAACAAAACACTACACTTGAATTTGAATAGTAGAGATAACAGAAGAAAAAACAGGACGATAACCCAACAACCTGAATATAAAAGGATAAAAACTGCAAAGAAATGAATCAAAAAGAGCTCAACTGTAACGACCTGGCCCAACACTGTGAAGTATTGTCCGCTTTGGGGCGTTACGTATCGCCGTCCCCCTCACGGTTTTGTCCC
>JAOTQR010000069.1:24720819-24738556 GCA_025774065.1 Solanum ossicruentum | reverse complement strand
TCATGTTCTATATATATATATATATATATATATATATATATATATATATATATATTCCATGCATCTTCTTTGTCTTTTTTTCTCAGAGTGGCATAGGCCTTAATATAAGGTAAAGACAATGATATGGTGAGACTTACCCTTTTTGGTTATTTGGTGTCTAGTCGATGTATGATATTCACTTTAAAATTAATTAGTTAATTTAAATTTGTATTAGAAAATATTGCTTTTGGTTTAAATTTTCATTTTCAATTTAAATGAAAATTCTTTACTTATTGTAAAAAAAATATTACTTATTGTAAAATAAATTTTTTATATTTTTTAATGCTAATCAGGATACACAAAATAAAATAGAGGAAGTACTAGAACATTCAAAATAGATATTTCTTTCGTCCATCTTTACTTGTCTCTTATTAATTTGACACATAAATTAAGAAATAGTAAATGATAGAGATAATTTTATCAGATTACCCTTTGAATATAATAAATACAATGCCTTAAAAGAATGTAATAGAGAAGTGACTATATATAATTAATGATAAGGATAATTTAGGAATTAACTGTAAAACTATCTCTTGATTTCATAAATTGGACAACTATTATTGAACATTTCAAAATAGTATAGTAAATAGATAAAAATAAACAGAGAGAGTAGTTAATTAAATTTCATCTCTGGCACAACGCACGTATCTATCGTTATTCATTATCCATGTTTCTCTTAATCACACCAATAGTTCATTATCCATGTTTCTCTTAATCGCACCAATAGTAAAGATAGAATTTTCAACAAAAACGTCCAACATCAAATTTCAAGAGAGAGAGAGAGAGATTAACCCTCACCGTGCCCTCCACCTCCAGGGGTGGAGCTATCATTTGGTCAGAGGGTTCATTCGAACCTTACTCGATAAAAAATTATACTATTTATATTATTTAAAATAATTTTTATATGTATATAGTAGACGTCAAACCTCTAATCATCTAGTTTGTGTATCTACTTCTTCAAATTTTACCCTTTAACGAAAATCCTAACTCCATAACTACCCACCTCCACCCCCGCACAAAGTTTTAATATTTTAAATTCATAATAAATAGTAATAATGATGAATAGATGTTCCACTCGTTCACACGTGATTTTGAATGTATCTTTTGTGTAACAAGTTGTCCAAATTAATAAAGTCTCTATTTCCGGCAAATTAACCAAATAATGGGGTTGATTAATCAAGGTCTTAATCATGGTCCGTCCTTGTGATATTTGTCATTAACTCCTGCGGAATTTTGGTGAAACTGTGGGAGATTTAATTAATTTACATAATCGTTTAATTAGTATAATTAATTAAGCAGAACGGCACGCCAATCATAATTCCTAAACTATTCATAGATTTAATTAATAACTAATTTAGTTGCGTTTCATTTTATTGTTTTGATGACAACAACATCAGAATCTAACCCCTAAATATGATAGATTTGTTGCAAAATAATCTAACTAATTATAAGATCTAAACATCCAACAAATTGTAAATAATTAGGCATGATTTAATTTATTGAAGCATACCAAGAGGATAATATAATATAATTAGATGAAATTAAATTAACAAAAAAATGTAGGGTTTTTTTTTTAATTTCTCGCTCCAATATCTGCATTAAAATCTGATAAAATTTAAATATATACATCATATGACCTTTTCATGAAATCGACACTCCAAAACAAAATATTTTTTATTTCAAATGACTCGAACCTGAAATCTCTCCCCAACCCATTGAATCCAATTAATTAATTAGTTACATTTTAGGAATTAATAATTACAAGAGAAAAAAACAAGGATAACCACTTAAATATACTTAGGCCGGTAAGCTTTGAAAATCTTTATCTTATTATCATTTGATAACCTTTTTTTATTAATTTAGTCAAACTCATTCATCACTATCAGTCTACGGTTTTTATAAACTATAAATTATTTTATATTTATTCACGCATGGATTATTAACTCTTCAATACTGTATGAAATTTCTATCCTATCTACCAAGCATAATTATATATAAAAAATTACTCATGGTAATGTCATTTTATGTGAAATTACTTTTTTATTTATATTTCCTCTGTCTTATTTTATGGGGCACATTTTTATTTTTGATCTTCCTTAAAAAAAATATCATCTTACTAATAAATAAAAACAAGTTAGTTTTAAAATAATTTTTTATCCTTAGTGAAATGATTTTCAACCAGACAAATATCTAAAAATTAATTTAGACCATAAATTCCAAAAGCTTTTTTTTCTTAAACATTGTGATAAATCAAATGATGCTGCATAAAACTAAACGAAGAGAGGATATTTTAAGAAAAGTCACTACAGCATAAAAACATAATAACATAAATGATAAATACAATTATTTCAGTAATATAAAAATATCATTTGTAGCAAGAATATTTTTAAATAATAAAAATCAAATTTAACGATCGGAGCATATGTTTTTACATCCGAGAATGATGCTCCAAATTCTAGAATGTATGCCCTATGAATTTATATCTATAATTTGCGCCCAATTTTTTTTTAATGCATCTTACTTCAGAATCCATACAAAAACGTCCTTGAAAATACTAATCAGTATTATTATTATTTTGTTTAGAGAAAAGTATTTAAAATACTCTCAAATTTGACATGAATTATTAGTTTTATTTTCGAACTATTGGCTATCTTAAAAATAACCTTCTTCTTGACTGCTTGATTAACTGAACTTAAATATACCTTTGATCTTGTAACGAGAGTGAAATATACTCCTAAATTCTTGTCAACTTTAAGAAATATTTTAAATATCTATAATAGTTAAAACAGTCAATAATTTGAAAATAAAATTAATAACATGCGCCAAGTTGAGAGTATCTTTAATATTTTTCTCTATTTTGTTTAATGATCATATGCCAGGGGTGAAGCTACATTCAGTCAGATGAACATTCTTCGTCGGAAATTTTTTTCAAATATATAGATTATATATATATAAAATTGAGTATCCTTAATATAAAAATTACCCGTCCATCAATATTTTAAAAATATGAACACCTTTAATGAAAATGGTGACTCCGTTAAAGACAATAAGGATAAACTTGAAGGTAGATCCACTCGTGCGGACATGTCAGTGTCTATTAAATTGTCTTTAATTTCCAAAACCAACTTAGCTAATGAAAATGATGTACATCCATCTTAATTTATTATTTTTTATCTTTTTAAACAAATAATTTTCTGAAGAAAAAAGTTAACAAACCTAACCACTATTCAAAAAAAATATATCTTTCCTTTGACCAATTTTTCCCGTCTCTATCAACGAAAAAGACAACTAATTTGTTTTTAATACATTAATATTTTTTAAAAAGTATATATATCAAGTCAGCTCATACACATGCTGAGTTTTTAACAATTATCAATTATTTATATTTATTAAAATTTTGTTGAACCATTTTCTTCTAGTTTCTCACACACACACAATAATAAGATTTTTTTTAAAAAAATGTTATTGGGAAAGCTGGTGGCTAGTCTAATTAATTAATTCAGATTTGGGTCTTACATAGTCAATTAAGGAAAAAATAAAATTTCTACTGCAAGTTTTTTCGATTATAAAACTTAAAATCAAGATAGTAATTTGATTAAAGATGAAAAAATACATATTTCATTCATCAATTGCGGATTCAAAGCTAGTATCATATATCAATTTTAAGTTTTTTTTTTATAGAAACAATCACTATAAGAAAATAAGAAATTTATCTATAAAATTTATCAACAATCTCTAGTTAATTTATAACTAAAACGATCCTAGCAAATTGAATCTTCTTATAATTCAATATCACTAATTAACTAAACAAAATTAGTCTAAATTTTCTATTATTTAGCTATAAAACTTTACCTCTAGCTGATTCCTTATTTGATTCAGCAGTGAGCAGGGGCATAGTTATAACTATCTCTTTTCGCAAAAAACTATACGACTTATATGTGTTCAAAATAATTATCTTTTTAGATATATATAATAAACGTCAAATTTCTCTTCGATTAATTTATGTGTTTTACTTTTTTAAATTTTAAATTCATTTGATAAAAATTCTGATTTCGTCAAGTCCCGTCTCCCCACGCAATGATCATGGATGTCATTGATCATAACTTTGTGGAGACAGTCAAACATTTGCTTTGAATGAGTTTTACAGAAGTTGTCTCTTCCTTTTTCTGTCATTGTTTTTGTCTGAAAATTCAACCAACTAACAAATGGCTTTCATATCAAACACATTTATTCTCGTCTTTATGCCAAATGGCCCATGATATTTTTTTTAGGAAAAAAAAGACTTCGAGAACTTAAAAAATATCATATATTTCTCAGTTTCTAACATATATTTAAATTTATGAACTTTTTTACCAAATAAGTGGAATCCAACGTAAATAAAATATTGATAGAATCATTAAATGTTAAAATATATTAAAACAATATTTTATTATTTTACTATATATAATTGAATTATACATTGTTATTAAAATAAAAATTGGTAGAAATTGATTTTTAAATAAAACTAGAATGACATTTTACAAATGCATATAAAACATAGTCAATGAATGTGATTTATGAATAAATTTAAATTTTTCTAAAGATAATATGATATGATATACAGACTAATATAGAATATTATGCTCGTATATAAACATTATAAGAACTTGGTTTCTAAATGAAACTAGAATAACATTTTACAAATGAATATAAAATGCGTGTAACATACAAATGAAGAATATAAAATCTTTTTCAGAGGTCACATATCAATAGTGCAAATTTTAGTTTATTTTTTTAAAAAAATGTGAAATTTTAAGATGTGAAACACATTTATATTTGACAGCTTGCTTGTAAATATTTCAAGCAGAAAAATCAATATAATTTCACATGCACAGAGGACATTATATTGTTCAAAATAATCGGCTTAACTTGTTATTATGAAATATATTAACACGACCGTATCAGATGTAAATCTTGACAAATTAGTGTTAGATTCCATTTTATACAACGTGGATCACAAATTTCTTATTTGCTTCTCTTCTAATACATACGTATTGAAGCTAAACTAATTTTAATCAGTTCATTTCTAAGAATGTTGTTTAAAAAAAGATCTTTTCATTCTCAAAGCATAAACTAAGACCTCCAATTAAAGAGAAAGAATCATAATCATCCATCGCAACCCAATGGCATAGCCACGTATAGGGATTAGGGGGTCAGAAAAAATTATACTATTTATATATGATAAAAAAAATTATGTATGTTTAATAGATGTCATCGAACCTCGTGTCTACTTCTTAAAATTTAAATCTCTTAAAAAAAATTCTGATTTCGTTACTGCCGCAACCCATGTTGACGGATCACAAATTTCTTCATCTCTCTCATGTGTGTGATATATTAGAACGTATGCAATTTATCCACCTTATTGAAACTTTACTTTCCTTGATTTGCTTATTTGATATAAATTTAAATTAATTAATTTATATAATTGGATAATTCCAAAAGAAAAATGATGGAAACTTTACTTTCCTTGATTTGCTTATTTAATATAGTACTGTACTATTTTTTGACGAATTCGATATATTTTGTTGTTTATTTTCCAAGAATTTTTAGCTATATGAACATAGTATCTGTTGAGACAAAAAGTCTCACATTGATGGTTAATGAGATGGGTAGACTCTTTATAAGGATTAGGCAATCTTACTCCATTTGAGCTAGTTTTTTGGGTGTGAGTTAAGCTTATAACCTAATTCATCATGGTAATGAGACAAAAATTCTCACATTGGTGGCTAATGAGATGGGTGACAGAGCATGAGACAAAAATTCTCACATTAGTGGTTAATGAGATGAGTAAACTTTTGAGATGTAAGTTAAGCCTAAAATCTAATTCATCAGTACCAATGGAGAGAGTGTCACTCAAAATAAAATCATTCTTCACCAGAAGGGCGAAGCTCCTCTTCATTTTTTTTTCATAAATTTTTGTTTGAATTGAAGATATGTTTTATTGTTAAGATTTAATTAATAAGTAAAGTTTTAATCATGATTAGTATAATAAATTTTTTTGTATATCTGCTTTCAATTATTTTGGAAAAATCTATAATTTGAGTAAAATATTTGCAACTTAGGTATATCATATTTGAATAGTTATTGTTTTAACCAATAAAAATGTTAAAGTGAAAAAATAAGGAACATTTAGGGATGGGATAATTTTTAATCTTATTTTATTTTAAAAATAATAAGTCTTTTTAGAGGAGGGGGATCGTGGTAGGGATGAGATAAAAAGATCAATTAGAAATTGGATGAGAGTTTTGAAAAATGTTTTTCTTAATTTTTGAAGTCTTTTTTTTTAAAATTGGAGAAAAATGAGTTGATTGGAAAACATTTTCCAAAATATTAAACCAACCAAATATGAGCAAATTGAAAAACTTTTTCCAGAAAATATTTTCCTCCATACCAAATACACCCTAAATGAAAAAGCTAATTAAAATTAAATTATGATTTTGTAAAATAAAAAATAATTAAATCTTAAATTAAAAAACTCGTCTAACATTGATATTTTTTTATCATTAATTAAGAGACTGATGAATCAAATGTTAAAGATTAAAAGAAATCAAAATAAAAATGAGTACCAAAAAAATAAATCAACTTGAAATACAAAAAATAATTTTGAGGAAAAAATTCAAAATTTGAGAATCGAAATTTCACAAATTTAGGAAAAAAGAATCATGCAAAAGTTTAATATTGCTAATTTATCTGACTCTATTTCATTAAATTTTATTTTAATTAATTAAATCTCAATTATTTATATTAAATTATGATACAGATCTTTCATCGAAATAAAAACTCAAAAAAAATAAAGAGACGAAAAATGGAGAAAACTCCATTCTCGAAGGTCAACGCGCCAACCGCCTCTTGCGGAAGTTTGAATGTTAAGTTGAAGCCGAAAAATAGTGAAGAAATTGTTTTGGGGGAACTTCTAGTTTTCTCTTCTAGAAATAAGCTAGACATCCGCGTTGGATTCGGTATCTGTTATTTTTTATTTTAATTTAAGTGGTATATGTAGAATTTAGATTATAATTAGTAGTATTTTTTTTAACAAATAGGATAAATAAATTATAACAGGAGAATCTCAAACTGTTCAAGCAAGAATGTTGACCTACTGCTTGCTTGAACAACTTTAATTATCACGATTAGTAGCATTTTTTAACAATAAAAATAAGATAAACAAATTACGGTGGAAGAATCATAAAAAATTACGAATAATCCCTCAAACTGCTCAAGCAGCCATGTCAACATGTTGCCTGCGAACAGCTTTAATTATCATGATTAGTAATATTTTTTAACACTAAAAATAAGTTGTACGACGAAAGAACCATATAAAATTACAGATGTACCCTCAAGCTGCTCAAGCAGACATGTAGACCTACTGCCTGCTTTATAAAATTATGGCGGAAAAATCATGTAAAATTACGAATGTATTCTCAAGCTGTTCAAACATGTATGTCGACCTGTTACCTACTTGAATTGCTTAACTCTCTCTTATTATATATAGTAAAATAATCTGTGACGAAAAATACTATACTATCCACACTTGAACTAAAATTAAAATATTAATTAAAGAAAAATTAAAATAGAATACACATTGTCACACATATTGTGTCGTGACAAGTCATTATGTAAATCGTTGCAACTTATCATTATTTGAGGTTACATAATCATCTCCAAACACGTGAAATTCGTAATTGAAAATTTAAAATTCGCACAAATTGCCTAGAAAAAGGAATAAAGGAGAACTTTGAAGGGGAAAGAGCATTTTCTTTTTCAATATTGATAATGACTTTTAATTTGAGAAATTAATTTTTGACTTATTTTAATTTTAGGAAAAAAACCTGGTTAACTATCATTAATTTTTTCTGAAATTAAATAACCTGATTAATTTAGAGGAATGAATCCTTGATTTACTTTAGTTCTTTAAGGCAAATCTCATTAACTCAGAAGAATGAACCTTGACTAATACTAATTTTTAAGTAATGAATCTAACTAATTTAGAAAAATAAATCTTTGCATTTACATTATTTACCTATTAATAAAAATTGGAAGTGATTTATGAAATTTATTCTTTTAATGAAAAATAAGTATTAAAAACACCTTTAAATTTCTCATGAATTGTTAGTTTTATTATTGAATTGTTGATAGTGTTAAAAATATTTCTCTATTTGACTAATTGAACTTAAATACACGCCTGATCTTGTAATAAGAGTGAAATATACTCTTAAATTCTTGCCAAATTAAGGAATATTTTTAACACTTGTGATAGTTCGAGGATGTTTTTTAATTTAGTTAGTCGAACATAGGAGTGCTTTTAAGAATGTCAATAGTTCGGGGATAAAACTAATAACTGACACCAAATTCAGGGGTGTTTCTAATACTCCATCCGTCCCATATTTATTAAATTTTTGAGGTTTTTTTGAATGTTCAAAATAGTTGGATTGTTCAAAGTTCAAGATAAATGATGAAGCTTTTTCCGCATTTGCTCTTTGATGTTTTATATTTTCTAGGGGATAAATTACTCTTCATATTTATAATTTAATAGAGAGTAATAGTGGAAAGTATGATATAAATTTTGTCTTTGAATGCTTTTCTTAATATGCGTGCATTACCTCACAAATGCAATTAAAATTGGATACAGGGAGTAGTTTTCTCTTAACAAAAATATCTTCTCTAAGGTACTTTCTCCATCCTATTTTAACTTAATTTGTAAGGCATATTAAAAAAATATTTAAAGATAAAATTTCAATTATATTTTTTATTATGTCCTTTGTGAATTCATAAACTTTATTTTCTTGAAAAGTATAAAAACTTCAATTAATGAAAGAAAGAATAAATATAAAAAAAATTCAAATATTTATCTGAACTCTGAGCAATTCAATTATTTTAAATATTTTTAAAAAATCTCAAAAATTTAATTAATTTACCACGAAGGGAGTAAGAAACACCGTTATTATTATCACAAGTATGAACTCTTATCATATTTTTTTCCTCCTTCAAAAATGGTCAATTTGGGCGGCTTTTTAAAATGCCAATATTTCCAAAAATGCTCTGGTCCTTCAAATTCAAAAACTCCTTCTCATCTTTCCATTATTCCACCAACAAATAAAAAACAATAAAATAACTACAACAAAATAGACCCTTTTTTTAATTTTTTTTTTATAATCAGAAAACAAAAACAGAAACTAGTACAAAACCTATATCATTAAATTATTCTTGCGTACGTGCATTTTTGTATTAAAAAAGTTTGGTTTGGTCCATCTACAGGCCCTCCCTCTCTGAAATTCAACTCCATTTTCCCATGTTTATTCCTTGCACAACGATATTGTTTCTGAACTACCAAAACCCCTTTACTAAAAATACCAACCAAAAAAATAAAAATTAATTGCACAAATTTCTATACCCTGTCACACAACAACAACTCATCTGTCACACAACAAAAAATAGTACTGGAAGAAGAAGAAGAAGTAGAAATCAAGATTGAGTTATGTCAGAAGAGGAATCTGATATTCTTCTTCTTGTTGCATTATTTCACTTCTTGCTTCTAATCACTTCAGGTTTGTATTTTCAAGATTCTTGTTTGTTCAAATTTTCAAGATTGTTTTTTATGAGACGAGGGTGTATCGAAAACAATCTATCTATAAGTTGTTGGTAAGGTGTGCTTTCCAAATACCACTTGTGGTATTTCAGAGTTTTGGTTGAGTTGCAATACTAAAGTTTCGATTTTTATTTGTTTGTGTATTTCTTATGAGTTTTTCAAATATGAGCCAGTGGTAAGGTTTGCGTCCAGTTTAACCTCCTCCAATCATGGGGTTTCACTTTTACGAGTTTTGGTTGAGTTACAATACTAAAGTTTCGGTTTTTATCTGTTTGTGAATTTCTTATGAGTTTATCAGTGATGTGTGAGGTAGTGATAAGTTGTTCGTCAATTTACCCTCCGGACTTCACTCGTGGTGTTTCACTTTTATGAGTTTTGGTTGAGTTGCAATACTAAGGTTTGGATTTTTATTTGTTTGTCAATTTCGTATGAGTTTTTTTGGAGACAGACTCTGTGTGAGGTAGTGATAAGGTGTGGGTCCAGTTTAATCGTGTTTTACTTTTATGAGTTTTGGTTGAGTTGCAATAGTAAGGTTTGGATTTTTATTTGTTTGTGAATTTTTTATGAGTTTTCTGAAAATAGTCTCTCTGTCATTGTGAGGTAGCAGTAAGGTCCACATCCAGTTTACCCTCTCAGACCCTACTTGTGTGATTTCGTGTTGTTTTATGAGTTTTGGTTGAGTTGCAATACTAAAGTTTGGATTTTATTTGGTTTGTGTATTGTATAGTTTGTGGAGACACCTTGGAGAGTGACAAGCAAGTGTTACTGAGTTTGAAGGCCTTTCTTGAAGATCAAAATCCGATTAACAAAGGATACAAACACACAGAATGGGATTCTTCAGATTCGTCTCCATGTAACTGGCCTGGGATTATTTGTGATGGAGGAGGGGTTGGTCGTGTGACTGGAATCAATCTCTCTGGTGATAATTTTTCTGGGAAGATGTTTGAAAACTTCTCAGCTTTGACAGAATTGACATATATTGATTTGTCTATGAATACAATTGGAGGGTCTATTCCTGTAGACTTAGGCCAATGTAAAAATCTGAGATTCTTGAATTTGTCACATAATATTATTGATGGGGAGCTTAATTTGACTGGTTTGAACAATTTGGAAATTCTTGATTTGACCATGAACAGGATTCATGGTGAGATCAGTTTAACTTTCCCTGGAATTTGTGATACTTTGGTGGTTGCAAATATTTCGAATAACAATTTCACTGGTGAGATTGGAAGTACCTTTGATCAGTGTTGGAACCTCAGGTACCTTGATTTGAGCTATAATAACTTGACTGGAGGATTGTCACTTGGTTTTGATAGGCTTAAGGAGTTTTCGGTATCTAAAAACAAGTGTAGTGGCTCTCTGAATTCGTCGTTTTTCACTCCAAACTGCAGCTTGCAGGTCTTGGATTTATCAGAAAACGAATTCGTTGGAGGAGTGCCTAAAGAGATATCGAATTGCAAGAACTTGGAGGACTTGAATTTGTCTAATAACAACTTTTCAGGACCAATTCCTAAGGAACTTGGATCAGTTATGAGTCTTCAAGCGCTTTACTTGGGAAGTAACAATTTTTCGAGGGATATTCCAGAGACTCTATTAGGTTTAAGCAACTTGGTGTTTCTTGATCTTAGTAGAAACAACTTCAAAGGAGAAATACAAGAAATTTTCGGGCAATTTACACAGGTAAAGTTTCTTCTGTTGCATGGTAACTCTTATACTGGAGGTATAGTTAACTCTGGAATTCCCAACTTAGTGAACCTTTCTCGATTGGACTTGAGCGAGAACAAATTCTCCGGTCCATTGCCAGTTGAACTTTCCAAGATGAAAGGCTTGAAGTTTCTGATTCTTGCATATAACAACTTTAATGGAAGTATACCATCAGTATACGGGGATATTCCGACACTTCAGGCCCTTGATCTTTCATCTAATAAGTTAACTGGTGCAATACCACCGAGTTTAGGGAAGCTAAGCTCACTTTTGTGGTTGATGCTTGCTAACAATTCACTTACCAGTGGAATCCCACCCGAGTTGGGAAATTGCAGTAGCTTATTGTGGTTGAATCTTGCAAACAATCAACTTTCAGGGTCAATTCCACCTCAGTTAGCAAGAATTGGCTCAAATCCTATGCCTACTTTCTTGTCGAATAGGGATAAGGATAAGGTCACTGCTGGCTCGGGGGAGTGCTTCGCTATGAAGAGGTGGATACCAGCTGATTATCCTCCATTTAGTTTTGTATATCCTCTCCTTACCAGGAAGAATTGCAGAAGCCTATGGGATAAATTGCTCAAAGGGTATGGTTTATTTCCAGTGTGTGAACCGGGTAGTAATGTTCGTACAAATCAGATATCAGGCTATCTTCAACTTAGTATGAACAAATTTTCTGGTGGGATCCCTCCTGAAATTGGCAGCATGCAGAATTTCAGTATGCTTCATTTGGGCGTAAATGAATTCGCTGGCACGCTCCCTTCAGAGATTGGACAAATGCAGCTAGTAGTCCTTAATGTTTCACAAAACAGAATATCTGGTGAGATTCCAAGCCAGATTGGCTACATTAAGTGCTTGCAGATTCTTGATCTGTCCAGCAACAATTTCTCTGGTCTGTTCCCGGCTAGCTTTAGTAACTTGACTGATCTGAGCAAGTTCAATGTCTCTTACAACGCGCATATCTATGGTACTATACCAGAAAGTGGGCAATTAGCCACATTTGAGAAGTCATCGTATCTTGGCGTACCATTGCTGCACCTTCCACCTTTCATTGATAACTCTACAAATAATGTTACAAACAAGGGTGGAAGTTACAAAAAGCCTACAAAAATTGGTGCAATTTTGGTGTTCTTGGCTTTGGTACTGGCTTTCCTAGTTTGTGGACTTATGACACTCATTGTCTGCCTCATTTTAAAATCTCCGATAGATGAACAAGGATACCTGCTGGAGGATTCAAAGGGACGACATGATCTGACATCGAGTTCAGGTGCATCCTCACCATGGTTGTCTAATGATGTCAAGGTTATCCGTTTGGATAGAACAAGCTTCACACATTCTGACATATTGAAAGCCACAGGCAGATTCTCGAATGACAGAATCATAGGGAAGGGAGGATTTGGGACAGTGTATCGCGGAGTCTTGCCTGATGGAAGGCAAGTGGCGGTGAAAAAGCTACAAAGAGAGGGAATTGAAGGAGAAAGGGAGTTTAGAGCTGAAATGGAAGTACTAAGTGGAAATGACTTTGGTTGGCATCCGAATCTTGTGACACTTTATGGCTGGTGCCTTAATGGATCAGAGAAATTGTTAGTCTATGAATACATGGGAGGTGGAAGCTTAGATGACATTATCACAGATACAACCAAATTCACATGGAAGAGACGAATTAACGTGGCAATTGATGTTGCACGCGCTTTAGTCTTCTTACACCACGAGTGCTACCCTTGCATCGTCCACAGAGATGTCAAGGCCAGCAACGTGCTGCTGGACAAAGACGGAAGGGCAAGAGTCACAGACTTTGGCCTAGCTAGGGTTGTGGATGCTGGAGATAGTCATGTTAGCACGATGGTTGCTGGTACAGTCGGGTACGTTGCACCAGAATATGGGCAGACGTGGCAGGCGACAACAAAAGGCGATGTCTACAGTTATGGTGTGCTAGCAATGGAACTAGCCACTGGGAGACGCGCTGTAGATGGAGGCGAGGAATGTTTAGTTGAATGGGCAAAACGAGTGATGGGAGACGGAAGACAAGGATTCACTAGAGACATAATACCAGTTTCTCTTTTGGTATCTGGCCTAGCAGAAGGAGCAGGGGAATTGTGTGAATTGCTTAGAATAGGAATAAGGTGCACTGCTGATATTCCTCATGCTAGGCCTAATATGAAGGAAGTATTGGATATGTTGATCGCCATTTCGCGCAAACAAAGATCAGGATCCAGTCGTAGCACTTCTCCTTCGTTTTGATGATTTTTTGTTTCAAATTACACAGCAAAGTGTCAATAGCTTTATACAGAATCACATTCTTCTTGTAAACAGCATTTTTATAATCTTTGTTCTGGCACTCTTAAGAGTGGGAATGCACTTATTTGTAGAGGAAAGATAATTTACATTGTCAAACTCTTGAAAATGGGTGATGGCAACAATAAGTTGTCCATGAAATGTTAAGTTTCTGAATTGATTTAGTGATATTAGATGAGAAGAAATGTTATCACTATCTCATAGAGACAGAAAGATTATTTCTGGAATAATTTATTTTGTGTTGTTCGATTAATAACAAAAAGTAACTAAGAATTCAAAGGAACAATCAACAACATAACAAACTTAGCCAAAAGCAAAGAATTCTTGGAGAAATTCATTAAAGAAAATAAAATTTGATTTCATCTAGACATATAAATATAATTAAAATGTGTCCCATCCTTTAACGAACTTCCAATTAACATTGTCCCAAGATTTCCAGAATCCATCCTCTTGAATTGACCAATGTACATTGAGTTGGTCTTTGTCTTCCCCAAGTGGATCATATGCAGTGAAATTTGCTGCTGTATGATACCATAAAGCATAACATATATACTTGAAATCTGTAAACCCAACATCAAATGAATATTCTTCGAATTCCTGTTCCAAAATTGTACGAATTCCAGGAAGTGGTCCTAGTTCACACTCAAATCTTACAACTGGCTTAACCGGTGGCAAGTCATCAATAAGATAAATAGTTCGTCGAGGGGGATCATCAGCAACACAATAAAAAAATGACAACTGAAGAAAACTTAAAGACATGACAACAATGAGAATCAAGGGAGACTTGGTACGAACCCCCATTGTTGTTTTTCCTAAAAAAAATAGTACATTTGATCAACGGCACTTTTCAAAATAAATAGATTTTAAAAGTTGACAAATATTAATATAATTTGATCTAAAAGAATTTCCTAATTTAGATATTAAAAATTTTCTAATTTAATTTTTAGTTTTACTTGTCATTTGAGAAATTAAGATATGATTTTATCTATTTTATTCTCAATTTACTTACAAAGTTAATATTTTTGAGAAATGTAAAATTTTTTGAAAATCTTCAATGAGCAATTTATTTTTAAACTTTGACCAATATTTTAAAATGTATTGTTTTCAACATGCTAATGTGAGACTTGGTACGAACCTCCATTGTTTTTTTTTCCCGACAAAAAAGTACGTCTAATAAAAAATACTTCTCAAAATAAATAGATGTTAAAAAGTTAACCAAATATTTTTAGGTAATTTGATTTGAAAGAATTTCCTAATTTAGATGTAAAAAATTTTCTAATTTGGTTTTCATTTTAATTTGTCATTTTGGAGAATCAAGATGGGACAATTTGTTTTACGTATTTTACCTTCAATTTACTTACAAATTAATATTTTGAAAAATGTAAAAACTTTTTAAAAATCTTCAATGATCAATTCATCACCTAAACAATTTATAGGAATTGACATAATCCTTTAACTTACCCAAAGGAGCATTTCAATTACTAAGTTTCTATAAAAACTAATTTCGCATGTTTTGTATTTGTAGTTGTTTGATTTCTTATTTCATTGAAGGAATTTTTATAATGAAATATTTTGGTGAAATCTTTTAGTAAAATTGTTACAAAAAATTATAATCCAAATGTTGAAGTAAAGTATACATTATTTTCCTCCAAAATTTTTTACTTGAACGCAACTAAAGAAAAAATATGGCTACACTTTTTTCTATTATTTGTTTTACTTTAAATTCAATTAAATAACATAAATTTTATTAAACCAAGAAACATTATCACTTTCCATTGTATTGATAGTACTAATAAATGTTTTAAAATTTTAATTATAACCTTAATGAATATTCTTATCAACTAATAGGGATAAAAGAGTAATCTCACTACACTAATCATTGATAAGTGTGTCAAATCAAAATTTAGCATCTAATACTCCCTCCATCCATCTTTACTTGTCTCATGTTGACTTAGCACAGGTATTAAAAAGTACATAGTAAATGATGAGGTAATTTTATCAAATCATCCTTTGAATATAATAAATACAATATAATATCTTGAAAAATGAAATAGAGAAATGATTATAATTAATGATAAGGGAAAATTAAAAACTAAATGTAAAATTATCTTTTAGTTTTATAAAATAGACAAATATTATTAAATATCCCAAATTAATATAAAGAACAAATAAAAATAAACGGAAAAAATAGTAATCTCCGTACATTAATCAAACACTTGCTATTGAGGTCCTATGGTTGAAAATGATGCAGCATATTACACTTTAAGATACAAGCATTTTACATGGCAGATGTGGCACTAAATGAAAAATGTGCGGGGATACACAAATAGGTAAAAAAATAATTAAAAAGAATTTGCGTCCTCTATTATATTTATAACTTCAAAAATGATAAATATTATATCAAGTTATATGCCTATTCATAAAAGAGTCTCTAAAGAAATCAATCATTTTTATGATATTTTCGGTTTCAATTCATAATTGGATCTCAGGATCAGTCCAGTTTATGGTTGAATTCTGTGAGACAATAGGATTTTAATGAAGAAACACACTGCTTAGTTGCTAGAGATATTGTTCGTTCCACGTCTATATCCTTATAACTTTAAAATGATAATTTATTTTATAATTTGATGAATAACAAAAGTAACTAGAAATTCAAACGAATAATAGAGAAAATAAAAGCAACAACATAACAAACTTAGCCAAAAGTAAAGAATCCTTAGAGAAAGAGTAAGACGACACATACATCCTCTTAAATTTTTCATTAAAGAAAATAAATATTGATTTCATCTTGACATATGAATATAATTAATTTCAGTCCCATTTTTTAAAGAACTTCCAATTAATATTGTCCCAAGATTTCCAGAATCCAGCTTCTTGAATTGACCAACGTACATTGAGAGTGCCCATGTCTTCTCCAAGTGGATCATATGCAGTGAAATTTGCTTTTGAAGTATACCATGAAGCATAACATACGTACTTGTCATTGGTAAATCCAGCATCAAATGCATATTGTTGGAATTTACGTGACAAAGTTGTAAGAATTCCAGGAAGTGGTCCTAGTTCACACTCAATTCTTACAACTGGCTTAAGATTTGGCAAATCATCAATAAGATAAATAATTCGTCGAGGGGGATCATTAGAAACACAACAATAAAATGATAATTGAAGAAAACTTAAACACATGACAACAATCAGAATCAAGGGAGACTTGGTATTACGAGCACCCATTGTTTTTTTTTTTAGAGAAAAAAGTACATATGATAAAAAATACTTTTCAAAATAAATAGATTTTAAAAGATTGACCAAATATTCATGTAATTTGATTTGAAAGAATTATTCTTTCTGATAGTAAAGGGTATTTTAGACCTTTTCTCCAATTTATAAGAAGAAGATGTAATTTGATTTGAAATAATTAATCCAACTTTGGTCAAATGTGTCTTAAATGTATAACAAGAAGATAATATCTTATTCATGTAAATTTGATTTGAAAGAATTAATCCAACTTTGATCAGATTAAATATGTCTTAAATTTATAACAAGAAGATAATATCTTATCCATGTAATTTAATTTGAAATAATTAATCCAACTTTGGTCAAATATATCTTAAATTTATAACAAGAAGATCAATGGCTTTAGTTCGAATACATCCCTTAGTTTTAAAATCAAACACTTGCACCTCCAAATTCTTTACATGTATATTTTGAGCTTATGCCTTGTATGAGGTATATCTGAAATGAAATATAATGATAAAATTATTTAAATGTAAATTAGAGTTGTAAAAAAAAATTATTTTATTTCAGGATAATTTTAAAGTGAAAGAATAAATAGAAAATTCTTATGTAATAAAGGAAAAATGGCATGATAAATTTCTCTTGATTTCTCTAAAATAACAACTAAAAATGAAAACCAAATTAGAAAATTCTTTCAAATCAGATTACATGAATATTTGGTCAACTTTTTAATATCTATATATTTTGAAAAGTACTTTTTATCAGAAATTCGAAGTATATTCATTTGATGTTGGATTTACCAATGACAAGTATGTATGTTATGTTTCATGGTATATTTCAAAAGCAAAT